>LNAC01000023.1:2775852-3007263 GCA_002007465.1 Ailurus styani | reverse complement strand
CACCGCCCCCGCCCCCACCCCCGCCCGGGAAGGTGGTTGTCTTGTCTTCTGGCTGTCCCGGGGTGTCCCTGCCTCGGGCAGCATGAGAGTGTGCACCCCTGCTGGGCACCATCTTCCTCCCATCACAGCAAGGCCCACGACCATCTGTTGCTCCCAGCGCCCTGACGTGGTGCTGATGTTTCTTGCAGCTTTGATGTAAAAAGAATCTGGCAGATGCTGAAGCAGCACCTGACTCTCACCTTCTTCCTCGCCTCTAAATGTTGGCCCTCGGCTCGTGGAGTCCTGCCCCTACATGTAAGTGCTCCTGCTCTTCAGACTCTGTGCAGTGCCTTGCTTCTCTGCCTTTTGTCTTTCAGAAGACATGCTTCCGGTTTTTTTCTAAGTTACGTAAACAAGAATATATTTGTGAAAGAGATTAAATAATATAGACACAAACCGTATGTTGAAGGGAGTACAAAATACAAGTGTCCCTCTCCCAGAGATCTTTCCTAGGAAGAGGTTTGGTATCTATCCTTCCAGATACACTACACATTTACATAAAGACAGAGGTATATACATAAGCTTCCCTATTTTTAACAGCTGGCTGAGACTTGGCTTTCTCCATTCATGAGCATGAGTTGGCATCTCCTGCCTTCCCTCTCTTCCAAGTCTTTCCCTGGGGGTCCAGCTTGTTTTCCAGCCCTTTGTGGCCCTGTCAGGACTGAGTTGTTTTTATTTGTGACTGCCTGTGAATTCTTGTGATCCTTCTTTCCCCACTGGGCCACCAGTTGTCTCTGCGTTTCTCATGCCCTCTCCTTTGTTTATGAATTGGTTCTGTTGAACTCTCCCCAGTTAAGTTTTTCTGCCCCTGGACACAAGTTTGTTGTGCAGTGGGGGGACCCAGAGACACGTTCACACGTAATTGTGATGGAGTATGATCATGTGTGACAGATGGTCGGCTCTCGAGACACACTTGTTGAATGAATGAGTGAACAAAAGACAGAGTTCTGTGGAATGTCGTGATGGTAGCACAGTGGTGGGGTAAGTAACTGATGGGATCGGCAGGGAGGGCTTCAGAGAGGAGACGTTGGAGTTGGGTTTTGAAGGATGAGTAGATACCGGTCAGGACGGGCCTGCTAGGCAGAGGGAGTGGTGGTAGAGTTAGCGTGGTTCCTTTATGAATATTATGCACTGGTTTGGTGGGAGTGTCTTTCCGCGTAGGCATCAGATAATGAAGTCCTTAAAAAAAATGGGAGTGGCATTTATAGTCCAGCCTACAACAGCAGGTTACATTTATTGAGCACTTAGTGTATACCAGATTCTTTAGCAAGTATTTCATGTGCAGCAGCCAGCCCATGAAGCAGGTACCCCTGTGTCCATTTTAGGGATGAGAAAGCTAAGGCACCAGTACCATAGGTAATGTCCCCAAGTCCTCGTGACCAGGAAGTGACGGGGTGGGTAAGCAACCTCCTTTTCCAGTCTTCACGTGCTCGTCCGGAAACGGGACTGGGGTGCCCACCACAGAGAGTTGTATGAGGTTTGAATTAAATGAGATACTGCTTCTAAATTATCCAAAGTAGGGGGTCAGATCCCATCTCATCCTGCCCCCGATAAAAGAGCACCCCCGTGCTTGCTGCTTCTTCCCAGCACTGAGGTGCTGGTGAGCCGTCTCCCTCCTCATCCTTTCCTCTTGCCTGCGTCCCCAGTGCCAGGTGCAGACTGTGAGACACTTGCTGCACGAATGACTGTGAGTTCCCACTTGTCCCTGGAGCGTCCTGAGTTTGGGTGCCCAGAAAATGCCGGGTGAACGTGACCGATGCTAAGCAGTCTGTGCCGGTTCCAGACGCCGGCGAGGGACCACGCATGCATGTGTCACAAGACGATCAACATTGCTGTTTTCTTTCTTTACTTGCTGTCATGTGTAAGGAGCTATCATATGTCTCCCGCCCCTGATTTTCCTGATGTCTTGATTTAAGCGGTTTCCAATTTGAGTATGAAATTATCCGTCCGTCACAGAGAGAACTTGTGCTTTCCTCGGGGGCTGTCAGAAGGAGCCAGAGCTTCATTGGAGAAAGTTGTTGGGAGAGCCGGGGCTGGCTGGAGGAGACGGGGCCCCTCCATCCCGGGCTGGCAGGGGAGCACCACCCCTCCCCTGGCTGCTGGTCTCGGTTGTGCCCATGCCCCCGAGGCTGTGTGTGTGACACCTTGTTGATGGATTCCCCGGATGCGTGTCCGCATTCCCTGGGGGTCAGGCGCTCCCCTGGGCACCGGCGACAATGGGCCCTGGGCTGTCCCCTTGGCTCCCCGTCTGCTTGGTGGAAGGAACACCCATGTGAGACACCCACCCCATGACCCAGGGTGTCTGAGGCTCAGAGCACCCTGTGATCTTGTGAGAGAGCCCCCTGGGGGACCTCCCAGGGAGACGCCCCGACACGGTCCTCGGATCTACGCTCCCCATGGCAGAGGCCTGTGGTCCTGCTGTCGGGCAGGGTAATTTCAGGGGGCTTGAGTCAGGTGTTGAAGGTGGTGGGCCCTGCAAGGGAGGGGGAGTTGTTTTCTTTCTGGGGGTGGGGTGGGGGCTTTCAGCAGGACTGGTGCACCGTCTTACCACTCTGGGGCTCCCTGCCAGAGTGACTGTGGGCCTCAGGGTCAGCGTGCTGGCCAGCCACCGTATCTGGAAGTCTCGATGCCAGGGCTGGACCCCCAGGTCGGCTGGAGGGGAGTCTCTGGAGTGGGGCCAGGACCTCCCCTGTGGCCCCAGGGGATTCTAATGCAGGCACCGTTCAGAACCACAAACACTTCGAGTTTCATGCCATTCTGCGTTCAGTGGCTCCGTTCTGCTTCCTGTGTATAGCAAGTAGAGTTGGTCTGCTACTTGCTAGAGTGATTCCATTTTTAAGTAAATTTTCTAAGTCGAGAAGGTAAGTTGATTTAAGAACTGACAGTCATAGACACCAGCACAAGTGGTTTATGAATGGACCCCCTCGTGCTGGTGCCTGGAGGTGGGCTGATGTGTGGGAAGTAGCCCCGGCATTGACCACAGTCTCAGCGTGTGAGGCCCCGGTCCTTCGGCTCCCACCCAATCCCTCGGGGCTGACCTGGCAGTGTGCTAGCTCTTCCTTAAGGGACAGCACCAGGAGCAGTGCCCACAGCTCACCAGCACGTTGACTCAGGGATTGCCCTGGTCATCTATTTCTGCCTAACAAATTACCGCAAACCTTAGAGGCAGAAACAACATTCTGACATAAGCGTGTTGACGATCTCACGGTTGCTGTGGGTCCGGAAGCCTCTGCCTCCCAGGCCGCAGTCAGGACGTTGGCGGGGGCTGCAGACTCCTCAGGGCCTGGCTTGGGGGGGGGGTGCAGATTCCGCTGCCTCACTCACCTGCCTGGTTGTTGCCGGGACCCCCCTGTTCCTCGAGGCCACTCAGTCTTAGTGGCCTTGGGCTGAGCTCTTGGGCTGTTGGCTGGAGGCCCCCTCTTTTCTTTCTACCCGATTTCATGGCAGCCGTTTGCTTGGTCGGAGTGAGCAAGCCATGAAAACAGAAGAGACCAGCAAGACGGAGGTCAGTGGGGAGCTAACCTCAGGAGTCCGCACCCCATCACTTCGGCCCTACCCCTTCAGTAGGGCAGGTCACCAGGGCCACCCACACTCCGGGGAAGGGGGCCTCACCAGGGCAGGAGGGCCGGGAGGTGGGGACCACCGGGATGTATTTGAGGAGGCTGCTTAGCACAGGAGACTGGCCGAGCCATGCCCCCTTCACATCGCTGTCCCCTTGAGGGGCGCCGTGGGGGGACGCTCTGGTAGGTCCTGATGCCGGCAGAAGCTGCACTGCTTCTGAGCAACCCTGGGCTATTTTGTGGACAAAGAGGATCTTATAACTGGTTCTGCTTTACTCTGCAGTCATGAGGCATTGGAGTCAAAATTACTGCTTCTCTTGAGTTGATGGTGTAGAAATAAGCAATTGATCGTGTAGGAATGTATAATACGGGACTTCTGTGGCGGGACTTGGTGTGTAGGGCCGCCCTGGCCCCGAGTCCTCCCTCTGTCTTCATCTCTTCCCTCCATCCTTGTTGCTTGCTGTATTCTACCCCATTGGAAATAGTCTCCCCGGCCTGTGACTTCCCGCATGTGGGGGTTGGGGGAGCTAGGTGTCTGAGATGTTGGCCTGCTTTAGGGTGGACTGTGGGCTTCTCAGACGTAGAGGTGACCAGCATCTCTGTTCTGGTGCCTGCGCTTTCCAGCCAGGAGCCATGCGGGCCGGACAGGCAGGGGGAGCCCCACACTGCCCAGCTAGCGGGACAGTCACAGATCCTCAGAGCCTGAGGAACAGGGGCCACGGCTTCCCGTGTTCTCCTCGCCTCTCTGCTTCAGTAACAGCATGGTTTTGGATAAGGCATGTCACCTCTTTGAGCCTCAGTTTTCCCATCTATAAAATGGGGGGTTTCGGATTCGAGAGGATGCTGGGTTATGTTGTAGTGACAAACAGCTCCAAAAGGTCAACACAGAAAACACAAAATATTACATCCCATTCACATTAGATGTCTCTTCCGGGTGGGCTGGGCTCCTGCTCCGTCTCTTCACCATCCACATCAGACCCAGACAGTGGGAGAGGGACAAGAGAGCAGGCCGCGTGCATTCTGTCTCCAAGCCTCCACCCAGATAGGACACGCATCGCTTCTCTCACATTGCATTGGCAAGGTAAGTCCCGCAGACACGCCTCACTGCAGGTGGGAGCGGGAGTGCAGCCTCGCCAGGCTCTGGAAAGAGCAGAGATATGTGTGGGTGCCCTCGGTGACCTCCAGAGGTGACACCTTCCTTCTCAGAGTGGCTGTGAGGATTCCGTCAAACGGTGTGTGCGGAGCTTGAAAGCTTGGTGCCTACTTCGTGCTCCTGGGCAGTGACACCAGACGTGGTCATGGCCATGGCAGTGTTGCCGATCACTGAAGTCCAGCTCATCCATGGGCCCACGGTTGACAAGCCTTTGTCTTCATGATCTGGTCCTTCAGTGCCTGTGTTAGGAGGATCTTGGGTTCCTGAGTCACAGGTACTGTGCTTTGAACTGGGAACCAGGGGTGAGCCTGACGTGGTCTGTGTCCAGACAGCTCCCCGTCTCTCCTTGGCAGCAGGGATTGACGGATTTCCTTTGGGTTTTCATCGTTAGGGCTTAACCTTCGTAAGAAGGCAGATAGAATAAAATAAAGCTGGAACTTGGAAGGGGCCATTGTTTCTGTATCAGGGTGCTTTCAGTGAGAGGAGCACAGACCCTGAGCCAAACCAGGGTCTGCAAAGCAAGGAACGTGTGCTGTTGGATAACTGAAGAGGATCGAGCTTGGTGAGCAGTGGTGCCGGGCTGCTCACCCTCCCAGTCGTTGTGAAAAGAGAGAATGTGACTCTGTCCAGCGTGGCCCCCCAAGCCCCCGACATTCTCTCCGATGTGAGCGGCCTTGTTCACAGGCCAGTGTTGGGCCGGGCACTAGCACCACGAGGACAGGGCCTGCCGACTGAGCTGAGTTACTCGGTGCTCAGCTGGGAGTTTATTCCACACACAGCTCTCGGTGAGCGGACACCCCAGGCAGCCAACAGCCACCACTGTGTCTTGCCCCTTTGTTTCCTTGGGGGCAAAAACGAAGCTCAGCAAAGGGAAGTGACTTGGCTGGTGTCACTCAGCGTGTGAGAAACAGAGTTGGGGGGCGGCTGTGGGTCCCGGGCTGTGCGCCCTTGCTGCTTTGACTTAGCTCTAAACACATCCTTGCGAAAAGTCGTCCACTTCAAAGGGTGTTGGGGAAACATCCCACGTTGGGAGATGTGATCATAAAATGGATTTTAAATGGCCCCGTGCCTGGCATCTGTTCATTAGCAAAACTTCATTATTTACTGCCTATTGATACAAGACAGATTGAAAATCAAGCTGATTTCTCGCTGGCAGGACTGCTTCTTGTGTCCGATCTCTGTGGCGACAGTTTGGGGCTCTAATTGAGGGTTTCGCTGATTGGCTTCCTCAGTCATCAACACCGGCGAGCGGGCACTGCCCAGTGGTGATGAGGCCATTGTGTGGCTGGTCGTGGGAGGCACTGGTGTGTGTTGGGGGTGCGAGGGGCAGGGTGAGATTTCTGGAAGGAGCTGTTCTGGAGTTCCGGGTAGTCTGCCGTGTTGACCATCACAGTGCAAGTTGTCCAGGAGACAGGTTCTAGAACGTGCTGTTTTGGTGTTAGTGGACAGAGAGCTCAGCTTCAGGAATTCTTTCTCACTTCCTACTCTCAGTGCCATAATCTTGGAGTCCTGCAGCCCAGACTTCGAAGGCTTACCAGCCTCAGCCATTCTGTGGGGCAGACTTCCTCTCCAGCCCCAGTGCTCTTAGCCGTGTGGCATTTCCCAGAGCTGACAGCACAGTGGGCTGGGCTGGGTGAGTGAATTTAGGCAATGATTAGCCGCTATGGTCATCACGTTGCTCATGGAAGAACACGTCTTCCAGCCATTCCCGACCCCCAGGCTTCTGAAAGGGCTGGGACACCGGGACCCTCCGTCCCGTATTCCTACGGGAGATACTTGGGAGCGCTGCGTCTGCGGGGGGCCCTGGGAGACGACACCGCAGGATTCAGCTTCTCTCTGGACCCCGCCGTAAGCCTGGCCGGGCGGCGGTACCCGCCTGCTTGATGGCAGAGAGACACGAGGCTGGCGAGGCCTGGGCTCTGGCTGGGACGGCAGGGTGGCGGCGCAGGCTTGGGCTGTCTGCCCCCGCAGCCGGTGGCCTCCCCTGCTGTGGACTGCGGGCCCCACGCTGCCTGGTTCCCCTCCCAGCTCTGCCCCTACGGCCCTGTGGCCTCACGCGAGTCAGGTCCCCTCTCGGGACCTGCTTCCCCATCTGTCCTTGAATGCGTCCCACGGAGCGTGGCACAGAGCGAGGGGTCCACACGTGTAGCGCACGACCACACGTCTGGTGGCTCACACAACACTACACACGTTCTCTCACCGTCATGGAGGCCGGAAGCCGGGGAGCTAGGTGTCCGCACTGACGGGGACTTGCTCCCTCTGGAGGCGCTGGGGGATCCTTCCTCGATGGGTCTGGTGTCCGGTGCTGAGGGGGCAGCTGGCTCTCCTGTCCCCGCTCCTCATTCCTTCCGCTCCGCACCGAGCCCCCCAGCCCGCGGCCACCACATTGCCGTCTGGTCAGGCAGCTGTGGTGCCGCCAGTGATGTTGGGGTTCTTGGTAAAATGCCGTTCCCGGGGCTCCTGGCGCACGCAGTCGGTTAAGCGTCTGACTTGGTTTCAGCTCAGGTCGTGATCTCAAGGTCGTGAGATCGAGCCCCGCGTCATGTTCGGTGCTCAGCATGAAGCCTGCTTGGGATTTTCTCTCCTCCTCTACCCCTCTCCCTGTTCTCTTTCTCTTTCTCTCTTTCTCAAATACATAAATCTTGAAAAAAAAAAAAAAACAACAACCCACCATTCAGGAAGTGGGGTCTGCTTTAAAACTGATGGAAACCATGAAGCTATAAGGAATGGAAAATGCATGGGTCCCTTTGTAGCCTGGGGTAAATCGTTCCCAAACATGTGGCAAATGCAGATGCCAGCTCCTTGTAAGTAACAGAGATGAAGGATGAGAAAGGAAACAAAAAGCCTTTGTCGCAGAAGCAAGGACAGGTCAAGAAAAGGGGAGCAGTGCCTGGGTCTGTGTCCTGAGGCTCAGAGAGTGTGACCCTCAGTGCCCTGGCACCCCTGCGGGAAGCCGGGCAGTGTCGCTTCTCTGCTGCTCACAGCAGGGCTGAGGGGCTCTGGGAGATGCAGGGGCCTGGGAAAGAGCCGGCAGCCTGCTGGACCGTCCCGACCTGCACACGGGGCCAGCGTGCTGTGTTCGCGGTGGCTGGTGAGCAGGTGTCGAGATGGCCCAGAGAGAGGAGGAGACGGGGTGGCTTCTCACCAGTGGAAAATGGGTCCTGATCAAACAGGAGCTGAAGGAGCGACTGTAAAGCTCGGAGCCCCCTGCATCTGCCTTTCTGTTGTCTTAGTGTGGGGAGCGGGGAGCGGGGAGGGCAGCCTGGGGCGGGAGGGGGAGGAGGGGCAGTTCCTGAGCGCTTACTGAGCCACGGGGCCGTGTGCCGGGCAGCCTCCAGCGGTGTTGGGAGACCCTCCACACGCAGCCCACTTAGACCGCGGTCCCGGCGAGAGTGGCTCGGGACGCCAGGGTTCGCACAAACCCTAAATGGCTTTGGCGTCTTCTGGTTCCTCCATGTCTCGTTTTCTGTGCTTGCTGAGTGGGAATCAAGGGTGAGATGGGAATGAGTGAGGCCGTTTGTTCAGTGTTTTCTAAACTTTTCTCTCTCTCTCTTTTTTAAAACAAATCCAGCGCGTGTAAACCTTCGTTTAATAGGAGCTCTTCCTTGGAAGCTCGAAATCGGGGTCGGATCAGAGTAGATCCTGTTCCTGCTGAAGAGGGTGTAGGGGCAGGGAGCCCTGCGGCCACGAAGCTCTGGCGATGGCAACTCAAATCCTGGGAGCCTGCCAGGAGCCAGTAAGAACCCTCTGTGTGGTGGGAGGTGGTAGCCTGCAGTCAAGAGACGCAGCCCCCACGAGGCTGTTCCTTCCTCTTTAGGCCTCACGGTCCTCGTCCGTAGCAGGAGTGAGCTTGGATTAGTTGGTGCTCCCAGCTCATAGTGACGGGCCTACATCTTTCCCTAGAGTTTGAGGATTCTCGAGAATTGCTTTACATCTTAGTAAGTTAAGCCTAGAGAAACCAGAGACGGTTGTTGATTTGTATCTTCCAACCGGTGAGCCTTACATCTGTCGGTGCAAAGGCAGTGGGCAGAGAGGGTAGCAAATCCCTTCGTGCGCACCGTCGGGCTGGGGTGTGTGTGTCCGTGAGAAGTGTGTGGCTCCTGGCTCTCCCTCCTTGCCTGCCTCCCGGGCACCACTCTGCAGCCGGAGCGACTAAGCAACATGCCAGCTAGCCCAGGCTCTCCCCTGCTTTCCTCCCCCCGGGGGCTTCTCGCTGTTTGCTCGAGGACCAGAGTCCTGCTATTTTCCCTTGGTGCTTCAGCCTCCTCTCCAGCAACCCTCCCTCCACACCCCTTGGTCCTGTCCCCCTCCCGGACTCCTTAGCTGTCCCTTTTCTTCTCCATGGACTCGCACACCGTAACGGTGTTGGTCGGTTGTCTGTAGACGGTCTCACCTGCTGGACTGGATGCTACGTGAGCCCCAGGCTTCACGTCTCCTGTTGGCTGCTGCCTCCCTGGCGCCGAGGTGTGTGGCCCTTAAGTGGGACTTAGTACAGTCTGTGGACTCAGAGTCTGCGTAGCCGGCAGGTGTTTGCCTCTGCGGGCTGGAGCAGTCGGCCCTCCACTCGTGGAGAGAGCCTGTCGGGCCCCAGCCTTCTGTCCACAGCACCCTTGAACTCCACTCAGGACTGACGGGAGTGGCTGCCGCTTAGCAGGCTCTCGTTCTTTGGCAGATGCTGGCAGGGTGGGTCCTGAGGGGGCCCCTGGGACCCCTCAGAGCTGTCCCACGGGGCAGCCCCTCTTGCCCCATTGTACTGGAGGAAGGGGGGCTCCGAGAAGGGCAGTGGCTTTGACACCGCGAAGTCAGAACTGAGTCGCAGCTAAGCAAAGTCCCAGTGCAGCCCTTCTTAAAAAATTATTTACTGATGAAGCAATCACAGCACGTTTTCATTTTTAAAGAGCTGATAAATGCCACTAATAACTCAGAATGCAGACACACAAGGTAGTTTCCCTAACCATCTGACACGCTTCTATAGTACTTCTTCTGTGTTTTTAAGCTGTATGCTGTGATTGCCTCTTTGTAAGACAGTGACATAGTGTCATTTTCTGGGCAGAGACCAGAAAGATAATTCAGTCATTCATTTGATCATTCGGTTGATCAAAACTTATTTTTTCTGACGTTCTATTTGAAAATTTTAAAACAGCTATGTTAATTTCACCCTGAACACCTGTATACCCACCACTAGATTCTGCCATTAACAGCACACTGTGCTTGCTTTATTCTGCATCCTTCCATCCACCGCTTTCTCCCCCTCCCTTTATACCCCATCAGTTCATCTTTTTTTAAAATGCATTTCACAGCACACTGCAGGTATTAGTGCATCCACACTGCATGCTCACTGGGTTCTGACACGTGCCTACACCTGTGCAGCCTAAGACCCAGAACTTTGCCATCACCCTGGAATGTTCCTTGATGCCCCTTCCCAGTCGGTCCCCACCCCCTACCTCAGGCTTTGTCACTGTTCCTGCTCCCCCCCCATCACAGACATAGTAAGTTTCCCCTTTAGTTTAAAATCTCAAGGTTGTTAGACTGATTTTTTGAAAGGGTAACTACTCTCGAATGTAGTAAAACTTGATAAGGTATAAAGTTGTACAGTAAAAAATACCTGTCTCTTCCTCACGCCCTTGCTTTTCAGCGCCCTTCCTGTACAGACATCCACGGCCGGCCGTTTCTTGTGTCTTTCTGGAAATGCTTAATGCAGCTACGTATCTGTCTTCCAGATTCTTGTTGAAAATAGTCCTTTCCTGACCTGTCATTTGGGGCCTTGCTCTTCTCACCTGCCATTGTGTCCTGGAGGTCGGTTCTCATTAGCAGAGGAGTCCCTGCCGTTCAGCCCTCGTGCCGTCGGGCTCTGCTGGTACCGTCTCACGGAGCCGTTTCTCTGTCAGCTCCCCGCTCTGACTGCCCTCGGTGGTGCTGCCGCGTACGGCCCGGTAGAGCTGGGTGTGCGTCTGTTGTCCGTGCATCTGCGTGACTCGCAGAGAAGCTCGGTGTGCATTCTTAGTTGACCGGATACTTTCCTTGTGCCCCTTCCCTGAAATTGCTTTCCCTCCCTGTATCCATTTGTGCATGGCTTCATCTCTGCAGCCAGTGGGAGCATGCTCCGGGCAGCTAGTGTGTGCCTGACACCCCCGTGGGCTCTGGAGTGTTGTCCTTGAGACCCTCCTAGTCTTTACGGACAAACTGACCCATCAAAACCTCATTCACAGAAGGGTCGCAGTCCGTATTGGTTCAAGTTTCCAGGGCTTCCTGGACCATAGCCTTGAAATCTCCTGAAAGCTCTTCCTTGCCAGTGCTTTACTCGAAGTGGAGAGTCTTTGACCTCACCTGATTTTTAAACCACACGAGTGCCTCTCATTGTTCGTAGAACAAAGCAACAAATGTACAGATAAACCCAAAGGCTGGAAAGTGGCCCGGACCCGGGCTGGCTGCCTCCTGTGGGCCCAGAAAGCCCAGGCCGACCCAGTGCTCAGACTGCAGGCCGAAGCCCGTCTGTCCCCTGCCCTGGCCAGCCACACGGGAAGACAGCCGGGCCAGTGCATGTTTTATTCCTTATTTAAAAAGTGAGAAAGTTGGGGTGGGGGGGGGCGGGCGGGAAATAGTGATTGTTTTTGGCAGTGCCAAGTGAGGGCTAATTGCTTAAGGGGATGCTATTTGAAAAGATCGATGAGGGAGAAAGCAACTCTGGAAAACATAAATCACGGGTGTCATTTCGTGATTAGGGCTGAGATTGGCTGCTCTGTAATATCTGCCTTTTGCCTTTTCTTCTGCGCCGTAAATCTGAGAGCCGTGTAATTAGAAGAGAGAGATGACAATTCTCTTCCTTTGACTTTTCTTATCTTCAGACCAAGTCATCCTTATCATGCATGAAGATGGTGAATTTGCTACAAAGCACTTTCAAAATAGATCGACATTTCAGTGTGCAAATACAGCTCATACCGTTCATTTCACCCGTCACAAACACTAATTCCGTGTCCGCGCTGGGCCAGGCATGGGGCCAGGCCACCGTGTATCCCGGGGCGCATGTCCTCCTGCTCCCGGGAGGGGCTGGGGCCCGGACGGGCCGGAGTGGAGCCGTGGCCTGCTGCACAGAGTGACCGGAGAGGTGGCTGGGGGGGGGGCACTTAATTTCAGCTGTCAGGGCAGATGTCTCCTAGGAATGTGTTTTTAGCCAAGTCGTGAAGGGGGAGACCAGGGCTGGCTGTACCGACGCTTTGGGGGAAGAGAGTAGGGGAACATGACTTGAGATAATTCTTGCTTCACACGTTATTTGAGGATTAAAGGTGTGAATACGTTGGCACATAGTAGGTGTTGAACACGTGGTGGGCAGGGGTCCCCTCATCTCTGTGGATTCTTTCTAATAGGGCGCTCAGAGACGGCTTGTCAGAGACAAGTGAGGAAGAAACCAGGGTTTGCTGAAGCTGGGTGACGTCGTCACGGTCAGTGGGAGCCCCTCCGATGGTCAGAATGCCCGATTTTCTGCTGGGCCATGGAGACTTGATGTGTTCTGCTTGGAGTCTGCAGGCTGACATGTATGTCCAAAGATGGGAAAGGATCTGGGGTTTCCTGGGGTGAAAGCCAGCCAGCTTGGACTGGGTCTGGCTTGTGCCTTGTTCCTCTAGGCCCAGTGCCTGCCCAGAAATCACCCTGTGGCATCAGAGAAGACAGGCTGTGAGAAAGGCTTCGGGACGTTGACCCACGTGTACACTTCTGCACATTTACTCCTGAGTGGTTGAGTCTTCACGGACCTTCTTCACTCCACCAGCTGTCTCTATACCAGCAGAGCCTCTTCATTGTGGATCCGGGTTACTTTGTCTTCTGGGCTTTCCAGTATGGAGAAGCAAAATGCAAAGACTGGGGACTTTGTAGTGGAGGCAGCATAGCTTGGTGACAAAAAGTGTAGACTCTGGAGCCAGACCTACCTGCATTTGACTCCCACCTCTGTCACTTACTAGTGACAGCTGAATGACCCTGAGAAAGTTACTTTTTGGGCTGCCCAGTGCTCCACTGAGTGATTTTGCTCCGTCAGCTGGGGCTGCAGTCATCTGGGGCTCCACTGAGCTGGACATCCAAGATGGCGCACCCGTTCTTCTGGCAGTTGGTGCTGACCTCATGGCGTCTCCGAGTCTTCCGTTTACCCACATCGAATCCTCTTGTCCTTGCCTGGGAAACGGGGGTAATGTCTGTGCTCCCAGGGCTGTGAGGAGGAGGATGTGGGAAGAGTCGTGATGGGAAAGCACTTAGTAAAGCAGGAAGCCGTTGACAATGGCTGGTGGTGTTGTGTGTATATTTGCAGCCCCCCAGGACTGGAAGTGAGGGCAGCTCCAAGGAAGGGGAATGTTCTGTGTCCACCTTGGTTTCCCCTGCTCAGAGGATCCTGATTCTGGAAGTAGAACGAGGTAGACTTTTTCCTGTGGCTCTGGCAGGTGCCTGATTAGTTCTTTCCTCTCTTCCTCCTTCCTTCCCTTCCTATTTAAATAAGCATTTACTCAGCACATCTATTATTCTTTTTGGCAGAATCTCTGTTATCTGAGCCCTTATCCTAGGCTTGAAGAATTCCCAGTCAGAGCACCAGGGTAAACCAGTGTCTGAATTCCATGTTGGTGTTGTGAGGGGCTGTGGTTAGCTGGCCTGTCCCTGCTCCCGCCCCCCCCCAACAGAAACCCAGGAAATCCTGAGTCAGGAGAGACGGGGAAAGCTTCTTTGCTGATGCACCCCAGAAGCGGATTCTCTGTGAGTCTCACCTGTCCCTCCCATGCATGTGTCTGTAGCACCTGGGCTGTTTGTCCAGGAGGACCCGGGAATCATGGCTGTGGTGTTTGTCTAGAAATGGGCTCTGCCTTTCCTGTCCCCGCCTACTGCTGTGTGAGTCCCCAGACCACAGGCCGCATGGGGCCCTGCCTTGTCTGCAGGGCCAGGGCGGAGTGAAGGAGGGCATCCCTGCTGCCGATCACTTTTTTACGCATCCAGTTGAGGGTGAAGCGAACAGGCTCTATCCCAGAGATCCGTCCTCCAGGATTGCCTGCAGCTTCAGGGGTGTTGCAAGGGATGTTTGTGGCCGGGGGCAATAGAAAGTTGATTTTCTTACAAAATACTACCTGCCCCACACTTTTTTCATTCCAGACTGTGGAGTAAATTGAGCTTTCTGGATGAGGACCGTAAACCCAGATGATAGGTGGTACCAGTCTGGATAGACAACATGAAAAGACAAAATGTTAAAATTGCGCAAGTTTGAGTATCGGTGATCAGCAGGCAGGTGCTACCGATTTGCAAGATACATTCCGCAGAGTTTGGAAAGGTGACAGATTCTGTTCCCGCCAGCCTCCCCGGAACTCACGGAGACACGTAAATGTCTCCTGGCTCGCTGATGCCAATAATGCCACATAATGAGAAGAAAAGCTCCTAATTCGGAAGGGTTTAACACCTCCCAGCTGCACAGATCCATTGTCCAGAATGTTCCCTAAAAATCAGCACCCCTGAAGGTTAATATGTGAAGAAAATGCCTCCTGAGAATGGATTGCCTTAGAAGAAGCTTTTTTGTTCTTAGTGTTGTAAAGTGATGTTTGTCCTTAAAACCCTCACCTTCTCTTTGGCTTGGGTCCTCCTGCTCACCTTTTCCCTTCAGCTCTCTGGGGTCAGCCCAGTCAGAGCCTTCCCTGTTCCCTCCCAAGATTCCCCGTCCAGTCTGAAATGAGGTTGAGCTAAAGGCGTCGTCGTAAGGGCGCGGCAGGTGTCTTCAAAGCCCGGGAGCCCCTCCCCCATTCTGCTTACCTGCTTCTCACGTCATGCCGAACAACCTTCCCCAGACCAGTGTGGGGAGGGAGGCTCAGAGAAGAGAGGCCAGGAGCCGCCCCACAGCCGTGCGGGAGAAGGTGCTAGAGTTCTGGCCACGTCCACGGGCTCCTCGAGGAAGCGCCAAGGGGAGAGTGGTGGTCTTCCGAGCCTCCCCTGGTCCTTTTCCATCCTGCATGCGTAAGAGAAGAGCGTTGGAAGGCAAAGACTCTATTTTGGGGCTTTCTGCATTTTAGCCAAATGCACTTTTGTGGCGGGGTTGGAAGGAATATCTTGTTTACATGGTAATACGAGAGACACTTAATATGCAGTCCGTGTCTGTTTATGGTTGCACGAGTCAGGCACCTTCGTCAGAGACAGTACAGGAAAGCTCACATACATCCCGCAGACCCGTCTGCCCTCTCTCTCTCCCGAGCTCCGCCAGGGTCCTCCTTCCAGCCCGCTCCCTTCTCCCCTCCCTGATACGGGGACGTCCTCAGTCACGTCGTTACCCACACTGGGCGTTTGCAGCTCCCACAGAGACCAGGAGCTGTTTGCTGTGCCATTAAAAATTTATCAGAAGCCCTCTTCTGGTGGGATAATAGGTTTTTATTTAGCTGTTTAATCGGCAGTACATTATTTCAAAGCTCCAGCGATGTAAAGCAGTGCTTAATAAAAAGCCTCCTTTCCAGTGTGTGCGCCCGCTGTGCAGCCCCCCACTCCCACCCCCTGGTGCCCACACGGCGCCCCCTTTCTGGGTGTCTTCAGGGTGACTGCTAATGCTTCTCGATGCAAAAATGAATGCAACTTGGTAGTCTTAACTCTCCACTTCAGCGCCCCTGGTAGCGTGTTAGACTTACCGTCGGCGCCTTGCTTCGGCTCTCACTTGGTCTGTCTTGGAGATCTTTCATTACAGCACACAGAAAGCTATTTTGTTCTCTAAGCCACATTCAAAATTTTTTTTTAGAGCAATTGATTCAAAAGATACATTTTTAAAAAACCTTAATGGAAATACAACAAATGAAAATTCAGCCTCTTTCTCCGCATTCCCACTCCTATTGCGTTCGCAGCGATAGCCACTGTTGGTTTTCTTACGTATTTCTCCGGAACTGTTCTGCTTGTGCCCTCACGGGTGTGCAGGCGTAAAGCCCTTTAAAAAAAAAAATCCGTTTATCGCATACAGACATGTCATAATTTCCTGAATCACTTCTCTATATTTGGACCTTTAGATTGTTTGAGAAAATTTTTTTCAGCGCGTCTGAGCAATGGGAAGACGAATGATCTTTGTAAAGTCTGGCCGGTGTCTTGGATTATTTTGTGTAGGTAGATCCTGGGAGCAAGCTCTCTGGGTCAGAGGATGTTGGTGGAGGGACGGTGGACGCGGCCTCATGGCTTGCCCAGGGGATGACGCCACCTCTCCCCAGCCATCCCCGGGAAAATACGGCGCTCACGCTCACAGCGGGGCCGCAGTCAGCCCCAGCGCCGAGAGAGCCTAGTTTTGTTTAAACTGAGGATTTCTCAGGTGGACGGTAGGCAGGTTTTCCCTTACTGGGTTTGAAGGAATCGGTCAGTACCAGCTTGCTGGCAAAAGCTGCTCGTGGAGCCCGTTGTGACTGCTCAGCTGCACACACCTGTCAGGGGCTCGGGTGGGATGCTTCTCCCTCCGGGCTGCCACATGTGGGGTGGCAGAGACCCCTTGGCCTGGAGGGACAAATTCAGTGTCAGTGTCAAGGGTAGCAGAACGCCGTGCATTTCTCAGTAATTGCCAGAGTATTCGTACAGGGCACAGTTGCTGGGAACCTCACACCTGCCGGGCTCTGTTGTGCACCCTCTACAGGCGGCAGGTTTGGGGTTCAGAACGACCCCGGGAGGTGTAGGGTGGTCCTACCTCTTCTACACATGAGGACAGCGTGGCTCAGAGCGGGCAGTGTTGTCTCCTGGCCATGGGGCCGGGAACAGGTGGAGTGGCGGTTGACCCTGAGCTGTGTGCCCCCAGAGCACAGCCTCCATAGCCATGGCCTTCTCCTGCCCCAGAGGGGATTACCCTCTGTGTCTCCAGTCCCCTGGAAAGGGGTCGAGTCTTACCGTCTTCTACCTTGTAGCTGGTTTTCCCCGCCTTTGCTCAGGGTTTGTAGCAGAAGACCCTTTGAAGTTGGACAGACCTGAACTCAGATCCGCTTCCTGCATGTGTGGCCTAGGGCAAGGTCTCAGCATCCCTGAGCCCATTTCCTCATCTGTGAAGTGTGTGTGTATGGGGGGGGGGCTGTCCCCTCCCCCAAATCGTTAGGGAAATGGAGGAACATGGCAGGTAACAGGGCTCTGGCAGGTGCAGAGTGAAGTGAGTGCTCTTGCCCTCACAAGCCCCCACCGTCCCCTGCTGCCCTTGGTCCCCCCGGCTCCCACGGGCACCCTTCCAGTCGAGAAGCTCCTTCCCCGGGCGTGACTGTAGCATCACCATTTCTGGAGCAGCTAGTAGCGCTGAGCATTTTGTGATCTGCTTTACCTAGTGGCTGCCATGCGGCCAGGCAGTGCGCGTCTTTCTCCCAGTCCCGCTCCCGTGGGCCCATCTGAGTCAGCAGCCACAGCTGTGTGCTGCCTTAATTGCTCCTGCATCACAAGGAGGCAAGGAGGGAGCCGTCTGGGGCAGATGGTGGCCTTTTGTGTTGATGTTCTAGGTGTGTCTGTGTGTGTGATGTTCATCATGGTGACAGTGGCTATTTTTTCCACTGCTCATTTGATATCTCGCATCTCAGATCCTAATTAGGCCTTCAGAGCTCCAGAATTACATGATTCTACAGGCCTGCTATTATCTCAATAGGATTACAGTCCTTTCTCCGTGAAGATAATTGAGATCCCTCATGGTGCCATATTTGTATTACCATAACACCGTCTCTGCCTGTCCTTCCACAAAATCACTTATTGTTTCCCAGTAACTGCTTCTTCACCTCATTCCGAACAGGAAATGTTCAGGGAGAATTGAGAGGCAGAGTTCTTTTGTGGTGGTGCAAACCACAGTAACCAAGATGCGCTTTTCTCTCTTCCTTCTCCTCTCCCGATGGCAGGTGCCCGGAGATTTGAGTCAAACGTCCGAAGACCAGAGTTTGTCGGATTTTGAAATGTAAGTCCGCAGCATCTGCTCACGAGGGGCCCTTTAGAAATAGGACTCTGTTGTTTGGCTTGTGTCCCAGAAGACCACAGGGGGAAACTAAAATCCCTGTTGAAATCTGCACGGGCTGATGTGATATCTTAGAGGTGAGAAGTTTGCCTGCAGCCTGAGTCTGGCCTTCAGCTGTGTCTTATTTCTGTTCCTGGGTATTGGAAAACAATTAATTTTGGGGGGCCAACATTTAGGATTTGGAAGCTATCACATAAGAATGTACATTTCACTTTAAAAAATAAAAAAGGCTCAGCTCCCTAGCAGGCCACCGTGGGGGCCGAGTCACGGCTGCATCCCTCACACAGGGCTTATGCTGCAGAATTTGAGTTTACAACCCCTGAATTACTGGGAACAGCAGTGGTTCAGGGCATGGGTCTGATCTGTTACTGGATGTGATTCTGTCTGGTGTGTTTGATGGCGAACTCCTGAAGTCCTTAGTTGGTCTTCAGATGAGGTGCCTTGGGGTTTGGACAGGTGATCCCCTTGGACTGGTAAAGACAGTGGAGCGGGACCCAGGTTAGGGCCCAGCAGGTCCTCCCTCCGCTCTCGTTCAGTTGTCCCGAGCAGAAGGCGGCCCACCGTCCCTGAGAGAAGGTGTCATGTGGGGGCTAGGGCGAGGCCTGCGGGGGGCTAGGCCAAGGCCTCAGGGCAGAGCCAGATCCGAGCCAGGCTGACCTTCCCTGCTGTTCCGGCTACAGGTCTCACACTGGTATGGCCTTGGGCAAACCTCTAGACCTTGCTGGGCCCGAGTTCCTCGTTCATACAGTGAAGGTCATGCTGCCAACCTCACAGGGCAGTGGTGGCAACGACAGCGAGGTGATGAAAAACACTGAGGGTTCAGGGGGCCGCTCGGTGCTTGGGCGGCTGTCAGGCTGGTGGAGGTTGAGGGGGTTGACGTGAGGTGAAGCCATGAAGGATGGAAATCAGAGGTGTGCTTGCCTCCCATGGGCCTGTGGGGGGGTGCAGTACAGCGTGAAGAGGATTATGGGATGGTGGCCTGGTGGGGGGCCAGGGCTGGGACAAGCTGGGCAGAGGGGTGAGAGCTGCAGAGGAGGGGTTTCAGAGACCGTCGTGAGGCAGAAGGCGCACCGTTACAGCCAAAGTGCATCAGGCACTGCCTGTGGGGAGGGGTCAGGCCACGTCCTTGATGGAAGACACGAGTAAGCCACAGCCCCTGCCCTCAAGCAGCCACTCTGGCTCCATCATCTGTCTCCCAGAGATTTGCAGCCCGCTCCCTTGAGTTTGTGCATCTCCACTAAAGCCAGAGGGAAGCGCCATTTTCCTCTCTCAAGACGGAGGCCAAAATCCCTCACGTAGTTTGTGCAGAAGGCCCTTGCTGACCTCTGGATTCCTACTCAGCCGTGCCCTGTCTTCTCCCGGCACACAGCCCCCCTGGCCGCCATGACTCCTCTAACTCATGTGGTCTTCCCTGCTCAGGATCATTCCTTCCAGACTGTTTCCTCTGTGCCAGGCATTGTTCTCACCCGGAGTCTACCCCGTGTCATGGCTGTTCTCCAGATGACACGTGGAGGGCAGGCTCCAACCTAGGCAGACTTTATCTGGGCTGTGCCCTTCACAGATGCTAATACCCCTGCCTGAAGCACATTTCCAGCCTCAGCCCACCCTCCCCAACTTGGCTTACTCCTGGGACTCCTTAAGGTCCCCCCAAAAACTGTTTCCTCAGCCTCTGTGATGCCTCAGACGGAAGCGGCGCCTTAGCTCCTCGCCCCCACCAGCTCTCTTCACTGTCCTGAGATCCAGTATTCCTTGGTGGCACTCACAACAATAATGTCTGTTAACAATTACAACACATATGTACCTAACAGCTGAGCCCCAAAACTTAGGAAAATTGACAGAAAATTGACAGGAAACTTGGGAAAATTGACAGAAATGAAGGGAGAAATAGGTAGCTCTCTGGTAATAGTTGGAAACTTTTATACCCCACTTTCCATGTTGGGTAGGATGACTAGAGAGAAGACCAGCAAGCAAACAGAGGACTCGAACAATCTGTAAACCATTTAGATTCAAGAGGCACACGTAGGTCCCTCAGCAGAGTACACTTTCTTCTTAAATGTACTGGAATGTTCTCTAGGCTAGACCATACGTTAGGCCATAATACAAGTCTCCGTAAACTTAAAAACACGGAAATTACACAAAGTATCTTCCTGGACCGTAGTGGAATAATCATTGAGGGAATTGTCTCTCTCCTGCTCCCCGAGAGGGGACTGTGTCAGCTCACTTGCTCGTTCTGTCTCTGGGATCTAGAGTAGTGACTGAGGCATGGTAGGCGCTCAGTAAGTGCTTGCTTTCTGCACAAAGAAACAAATGGAAGAGTGAACAAATGAATTAATATCTAGAAGAGAGATGGTCGTGTAAATAATTCCTTTCAGATTTTGTTTATTTGAGAGAGAGCAAGAGTGCGAGCAGGGGCAGAGGGAGAAGCAGACTCCCCTGCTTAGCCTGGAGCCCGATGCAGGACTCGATCCCAGGATTCTGAGATCATGACCTGAGCTGAAGACAGATGCTTAACCAACTGAGCCACCCAAGTGCTCCAACAATTTTTTTTTAAATTTTTTTAAGATTTTAAAAATTTATTGATTTGAGAGAGGGAGAGAGAGTGCGAGAGCACAAGCAGAGGGGAGGATCGGAGGGGGAGAGAGAAACCGATTCCCTCCTGAGCAGGGAGCCTGACGTGGGACTAGAGCCCAGGACTCTGGGATCATGACCTGAGCCATCCAGGTGCCACTCTTTTTTTTTTTTTTCTTTTCTTTTCTTTGTTAGATTATTTATTTTAAAACACAAGGAGGTGTGACAGAGGGGGAGAGAGAGAGAATCTCAAGCAGACTCTGCACTGAGCGTCGAGCCTGATGCGGGGCTTGATGCCACAACCCTGAGCTCATGACTTGAGCTGAAACCAAGCGTCAGACATCTAACCACCTGTGCCACCCAGGCGCCCTGGTCACGGAAACAGTTCTAACGCTGTATGGGAAACGCTCTGAAAGGAAGAAATGCCTAAGCCAGCCCGGAGTGTCTAGCCCTTGCCGATCAGGAAGGTTAACGAAAAACAGATTGTTGGTACCTTTCTGCACTGTCCCCACCCCTTTGACAGAAATGTAAGGGGGGCACTTAGGCCCTAGTACAATTTGGGGGACCTTTATAGGAGGAATGCCATTACAGGTACAAACCAACTCGATGGCTCAGAAGTGCAGTTTTTACTTAGAGCTCCGAGGAAGTAATGAATTATTTTGCTCCACGAAGGAGGTCAGCACCTCATCTCAGAGCTTAGAAGAAACCCTGATTCAGGGGAGAACCATATTTTTGTGAAACTAAACTGCTGTCCACTGTAGAGATTGGGAGGCCACTGAGTCATGAAATCTTCCACCATCGTCTCAAACTGTGTTGTAAGCACAGGAGGCTGGTGCGTGGCTGTGCGCTGCTCTTGAGAGAGGAGGAGAATTCAGGAAAAGCATTTCGCCCTGGAATGACTCTAAGTAGAGGCTGGGACTGGAACCTCCCAGCCCCCTGGTTACGGAATCGTGCAGCACCATTTCGATGACAGTCAGGATTGATTTTCAAGTGTTGGCGACAGTGCATCTGTCCGCATGCCTTGGATTCCGCCTGGTGGAAGATGGGTGGTGATGGGCGTGTGGACCCAGAGACTCACAGTTAGGTGAAAGTCATCACGTAAGACCACACTCAGAGAACTGACAGAACCCAAGTGATCCTTGAAGACCCCTTACGTATCTTGTGAAGGTTAACTGGGTTACTCTAGGTAAAAGCATGGAGTCCTACGTTGTAGGTACTCCGTAAATGATTTGCACTTGAATTTAATCTTGGCTTATTGGAGCCATACACAGCGTTTCTGGAAAGTTACAGGAGGGGTGTTTGTGCCTGCCCTCCTGGTCCCCACCCCCCAAATAGCTGTTGCTTGCCTAGCCATGGACATTGGCCTCTGAGTCTTTTTGTGGAATCTGATTTAAAATGCGTGCCAAGGTCTAGGGCTAGCACAGGAAGGAGGGGGCGTGACCCCTCTGGGTGCTCCAGGGACCCCGTGGTCATTGGCGCACGTGACTCTCATAGCCGCCTGGGGGCTTCCAATTATCACCCCCTTTTTCACTTGAGGAAACGGGTTTAGGTAAATTCTGAGTCAGGGTGACGCAGTTGTAAGAACAGAAGGGCAGCCATTGTTGATTCCGAAGTACAGACTGCGAACGTAAGGAACGCACGCACACTGAAGTCCGTGCCTTCAGAACAGTGCCGGGGCCGGGGTCGCACGCTCACACAGGTCCCACGGCTTCCTCCTGCGCACGGTGACCGTTGTCACCAGCAGCTTGTGGGTAATGCCTCTTAGAGAAGATGGTTTCCTCTCATTTCCTTGGTATATTAAAATGACGAATTTTGAACTTTTTTGGTCAGATCAAACCGGGCACTGATCAACGTCTGGATCCCGTCGGTGTTTCTCCGGGGCAAAGCGGCGAACGCCTTCCACGTGTATCAGGTGAGTCCCTGGTTTTCAGTTGGGTGTCCCCGCTCGGGCGGAGAGGACAGCTGCTTGTGGCGCGGTGGTGCGTCTGCCTGTTGGTGACAGAACGCTGTGCTCGGGCGGCATTCCGGCTGCCCCGTCTTGGCTCCTTCCTAGAGGAGGGAGCGGGCTGCAGTTCCTTTGTGATGGTCAGGCCTCTGGGTGTGGCCTCTGCAGATCTGAGCTCGGACTGCTGGACCCGAAACGGGATCTGTCGGCTTGCGTTGCAACCACAAGGTCCAGGTATCGGTGTGGCCTCGGGCGCGGTTGGACCTGTGGCCAGACACCTGCCGCCTGGATCCCCTGCTCAGGTGTCCTCTTCGGCCTGGCGCTCTCTGAAGCTTGGTGGGTGGCTCTCGGCCTATCTGGAACGTTGTAGCATCTCTCCAAGAAAAAAGAACAGTGAACTTGAAAAGAGGAGCCCCGGTTTCCATTTTGTAACCTTAAATGAGTCTCTGTTTCCTCACCTGTAGGTCGGAAACGGTCTTACTACTTACCTTACAAAGCTTTTGTCAGCTTGAGGCACCTCTGGCACCCTGTGCACCCTCCGTATTCTCGTCTTGGTATTTCTCATCTTCCCAAATGCTCGCCACGTGCGGTCTTCGGTGGCAGGCCTGTTGGCAGGTGTGTGATTGATAGGAACGGCTATCAGCCTGATATGTGCATCTTACTATCTCATGGGCTGATAAGCTGCAGTTTGGCGAGGCAGCTCGCACCAGAGACTGATCTCAGTTTACGTGTTCGTCTGGGCAACAGCAGTTAGTAAGTAGCACGTTCGTGAGTGTTGGAGAATCACAGTGTTCGTGATGCCTTCAGCTTGGGCTTGAAAAGAGAATTAGACATGATGGGCTTCCATATACCCCCTTCGTTGTCTTTTTCCTCGAATGCTAAACCAACCAAAACCCTCTTACTTGAGTGTCCTTCGAGGTCTGCTTTGCAGTCATCGGACAGCTGGGAGGTGTTGCCCGGACGGTGGAAAAAGTGAAGCCGACAGCCTTGTTTTAGAGCAAAATTAAAATGTGATCTCACTTGAGAGGTTCCCTTGACCTTTCATTTTTGACTCCCCCCGCCCAGACCAGGATGAGGTTTGGCAGGTTGTAGCATCTAGAAGTCTGTTATGAAATGAGACAGACACAGCCCACGGGCCGTTGGCTGGGAGATGGTTGCCATGGTGGTCACGGTGGCATCTGTGCCCCTCTGCCCCTGTCCTTCATGGCTTCGGAGCTTTCCCGGGCGCCGTCCAGTCAGTGCGTGGAGGACATGGCCCGGAGTTGCCCGCATCAGCCGGAGCCGCTTTGTCTCGCACTGCGGGCTCTCTGAAATCTTTCCCGATGTTGCACCTCTGGAATGCTGCTGCTTCTCCTTTTTGCCAACAGTGCTTCTGTTCGGTCCCTCAAGACCAAAACCCAAGCTTGTGTTTGGAAACATTGGAGAAAGCTTTTGGTTTACGGTGTTTTTTTATCATAAATAGTATCAGATAGAAGGTCACTCACTTAAGATGTTGGTACTGTTGTACATTATTTTTCTTAGTTTAAAAGTGTGCATTCTTTATAGTTCTCCTAAAGATTTGAGATAATTTCCAGAGAAACCCCTGTAAAAGAATGATAAAATAGAAGTAAAAAGTGACATAACAGGGTTCAGGAAAATGTAAACTAGGAGAACTTGAATTAAGGAAACTGAAAGTCACACATACCTGTCTTGAGCTCCTATGTGACTATTCTCATAGGTTTGTGAATTTCCTCTGGGCTTCCTGGCAGCCAGGGTAAAAATGGAAATGTCGCTATTTCGGATAATACTATGGCTAATGAGAAGTAAGCAAGTCAGTTCCTCAAAGGGAGCTCCGAGAGAAATTTCTGCACAGGGCTTTAGATTAAGCAATACAAGAGGTGGTAGGAGGCAGTCCCCCATTATATCCCTGTGACAAATTGCTGTCACACTTCATCAGATCCCCCTCAAAGGGGGCCGAGGGCATAACCTCCAAACGGAAGTAGTTCATTTGACAAGCCAAGAGGAAAGGCTCCGCACGTGTAGTTTCCTCAGTAGATCTGGTCTTTCCAATACAATAGCCACTAGCTAAATGTAGCCGTTTAAATTTACATGAACTAAAATATAATAAAATTAAAAAGGCAGTTCCTCAAGTCTGTTGGTCACATTTCGAGTTAACCGCCACACACGGCTCGAGGCCACTGTGCAGGCAGCGTAGACACTGGACGTTTCTATCACTGCAGAAAGTTCTCTGGGGCACTGGGGAGCTAGGACAGTGTCTCCGGGAGTGTGGGAAAGCAGGCCACTTGGATGTGTGCTTGGTCAGGCTTTAGGAAGACGGAGGCTGGGCATGAACGGCCAAATCCTGCCGGGAGAAAGCCACTCCCTTTTCAGCCCTTCCCTGGCTTGGGGTTCCCGGGCGGGGTGGCGGGAGACCCCCAAGTGTTGCCCCCGTGCCACCTGCGCCCTCCAGTCTTGCTGTTGAGCAGAGACAGGAAGGCTCCAGAGGAGAGCCTTGGCAGGAGCAGACTTGAGCTTGATTGTGTACGTTGCTTTGTTTTCATTGTGTTTATTTATACATTTGCCTTCTAGTTATGGCACAGAATCCTGTTTTCCACCCACCACGGTGATGCGTGTTCCTTTTAAAATAAAGTTAAGAAGGAAGAAAGCAAGTCTGGTTAAAAAAAAAAAAAGAACCCCCCCCCCAAAAAAAAAAACCAAACCAACACCAAATAAATGATTATGCAAGCAGCAAGGGTTCAGGACAGCGCTGTGGGACCAGCAATATTCGGAAATGCCCAGCGGAGGGAACAGACAGTGTACGGTAGCTCAGTAGTGGTGACAGTCCCACCAGGAAGCCGCAGTGGCCACTGCCTCTGGCCAGTCTGTGTGCTTTCTGTCCGGTAGCCCACTCAGCCCTCACAACCGCCCTGTGAACAGACTCTTCTTATCACCATCTTATAGATGAGACAACAGAGGCACCGAGAAGCATCTCCTTCAGTAACACGTTTTTAGCCCAAGTGGTATTTTCTCCCAAGAAGGTACCCGTTGGCAGAGGTTCTGAGAACGAGGGTGGAGCTCTTCAAAAATCCAAGAGGCAGGTGGGATGGTGGTTGCATTCTGGAGAGCCTGTCCGGAGGTTTGGAGAAGGACCTTGCGGGTATCAGAGGAGCTAATAAGCTAGCTCCCTCACTGCGGGCGGCGCTGGGCCTTTCACTCTGCGTGTTGTGGGAAGGGGTTGGGAGTTGTATTTTGTGCAAGGATTTCTGGGGAGAGGTACCGTCCCTGGACAGGGTTGAATGCAAGATCTCAAAAAACGGTTCATGCCTTTGAGTGCTGTGCTTTGCACACTCGGCCCCCATGTCCGAGATGGGGGCCAGACATGCTCTGGCACTTGGAGGAAATTGGTAGCATTTGAACAATTCTCAAAACACCAGTAAAATCCATGTCCAGAACTTTCCCAATTTAAGGTTTTCATCCATGAGTATTTCTGATGTCTCCGCTTGGCTGCCAGCAGACACTAGTCAGGGACAAAATGATTGAACAGCAACAAATAAAAAGGGAAAAACTGTTTACTAACTGGTCTTGCTAGGCTTTTGTCTTTCTGTGTTAACACAGCATTGCGCTTGTGAGCTCAATTTTCTATCACTTCTGTGTGATAGTTAACGTTTGTTAATCAGTGCCTGGTTTATACCTTTGCGATTGTTTGATCTTTTTCCCAAATACTCCCACTTCCAAACAAGATTGAGGTCCACCGTCTTTAACATCCTGCTGTAGTGTTTATAAAGGGAAGTTATATCTTAAAACAAAAACCTGCCTATTTTTCTCTTGAGCGAATATTACAGCCACTAAACTGGAATGAAATAATCCATCAGTATACTTATTTTCTGAACCCTCACGTCTTTGCCTTTGAAAAGAACTGTTAGTTTTAAGTACAGCTGAAATCAGTCCTCTATGTGGGATTAATTTCAGCCTTTGAACTTAGCCACCGGAAACATTGGCTACTGTACGGTATTCCGTCTGCACAGCCCGACTAATTAGGTCTCCTTTGTATTAAAAAGAAATGTGGCTTCGTTTCAGCAAAGCCCTTCCCTTCTCGACTACGTCCCCTTTCCTGGAGACCACAGGGTGCCCCCTTGGCTCAAAGGAATCGCGGTGCCCGGGGAACACCCACCCAAAAGGAAGCCTGTCCCCTGGGCAGCCACTCGGAAGCTTTATTCCAGCCGAGCGGTTTTTCCACGTGACGCGGGGAATCCATTGTTTCTCCTGTTAATAATAGATCACAGGGCCTGGGAGGGCTGCGTGAGGCTGCAGGCGGTGGGGAGGAGGGCTGCGTGTTGGCGCTTGAGGCTCCGGGCTTCTCAGCCATTCCTTTTCATCCTCTTGTCTCAGAGGCTTAGCCCGCGGGTCCTCGGGTTCCGAACCTGCGGCTCTGTGCTCAGGCTCGCTCAGTGTGTGGCGATGCAGAGCGGGGTTCAGTAAGCGGAGGAGGATGAAACAGCAACCAGAGCCGCAGCTGCAGCGTCGTGGGCTCTGCGAAGCCCCCGCCCTAGCAGCACCCTTCCCTTCCGGGACCAGGGAGACAAGGATGGGTTCCAGGGCGGACGCGTCTGTGTCTCTCTCTCTCTCTCTCTCCCCCTCTCCCTCTCTCCCCCCCCCTCGGCGTCTGGTCCCTCCTGCCACACCCGCGGTGCCCGAGGCCGGCAGGAGAGGCAGCCGGGCACTGGCATTGCCGGGGGTCCTCCCAGCCCCCAGGGCTTCGCTGCTGTGCGGTGGGCAAAACCCTGGGACCGCTGGCCTCTGCTCCTGCCGACTGTTTGCTGAGAACTTTCCACCCCACCCAGCCCAGCCCCGGAGCGCCTCTGAGGTTCACGGCACGTTCACCTCCAGCTGTTCGGGGGATGCTGAGGGCTTCTGAGAGAGCCTGGTACAGGCGGAAACAGCAAGCAAAACCCGGCTGTTGTCCTCTCTGTGGATGTGCATGTCACCGTTATTCTGTTACTTCTATCTTCCCGTGTAGGAAGAACTCTTTCTTTCTTTGACGGTGCAATTCCTTTCTTCTTCCCAAAGCAGTTTTATTGAGGGCCTGCTGTATACTGGGCTTCGCTGGTTATTGAGGGCCTGCTGAATACCGGGCTTCGCTGGTTATTGAGGGCCTGCTGAATGCCGGGCTTATGCTAAACTGCAGAGCCAGTGGTGGGCAAAGCTGCAGGTTACCTTCTGCCCTCTCCGAGCGCAGTCTAGTGGGGGCAGACAGATGCTGTCGAGTAAACCTAACATCCGCTCATGGAAAGGGCTGAAGGGACAGGTACAGGTGGGAGGGACAAAGACTGCTCACCTTGCAGAGCGACAGATCCGTCAGATAAAGTGTTGAGTGCAGAGCGTGACGTGCCACCGTGAGAAAACTAGCTTCAGTGACCTGTGAGCCCTTGCTTGGGATAAGCTGTTACACCTGGAAGCAAATACCAAATAATACTCCCTGTTTAACTGAACATGTCTGGGCATGTTCATTTATTCACAAAAGCCTTTCTTTAGCATTTTCTTGATCAAGGGCTCCACGTCAGCGGCCCCAGGGGCCCCAGGGAGCACGATAGCTTTGTCCTCAAAGTTTCTGGGTCTGCCGAGGAGGTGGGACCCCCATTCAAACCCCTGAAATGGAAGGCGATGTGTGTGTAACAGTCCACGAGGCTTCGTAGAGGGTGAGCTCTCCAACCTGGGGCGGGGGGCAGGGCTCAGAAAATAATATGCAGTATCAGAATTGTTTCGGTGAGACTCCATAAAGGCCTGAAATGTTTACTGCCCAGGCTCCTGTTCACAAGAGTTTGGCCAGCTGGGAACTGCCTCGTTGGTGCTGGATGTAGTCCTGTTTTGGACTTACATTAGTTACCAGGTTGGACCAGTGGCATCTATCTTCGGTTTCTGTTGCCACCGGAATTCCAGTTGGGGCTAGCCTCCAGGTGGGCACTGCCCCCCACCCCCGATTCTGGTCCTTCTGTTTGCCGGTCCTCTGGCTTCTTCCCTCATGGGCACGTTTACGTGGGGAACCGTGTCTTGGTCAAGGGCGGTGGTGGAAGCTGAATCTGAGCAGGCCCGGAGACTTGGACGGCAGAGCCCTCAGGATGCAGCCGTCCCCTCGGCCGGACCCAGCCGGAGGATCTGATGTGATCCCGGTCATGTCCCGGCCAGGGCTCCTCAAACTGGCACAGCGTGGGAGAGGAGCCGAGCGCCCTCCTTCTGACCAGGACACTAAATCCCGAAATACACCGAGAGGGAAACCAGCTCAAACTGGAACAGAACTTGAGGGGCTCGCCTCGGGCGTGCCTTACGTGGAACACAACCCAAAGAAGTGTTGAAAGCAAAGAGCTTGTGTTACTTGTCATAAGTAAGGAGGTCAGGAAATCGTGCTCAAAGCGCTGTGTCTCTCTGGGGTTAGTGCTGGAAGCTTTTATTCAGGACATCGGAGGGTGGGGGCAGGCAGTGTGATAACGTTGCTTAAGAACATGCTTAGCGCACACATTGTATGTTCAAACACGGTGGAAAACCCCACCCGTAGTAGGTGATCTTAGTGTTGTGATGAGCTAACGGTAACATCTCAGGGTGCGGGACATCTCAGGGGGCTTGGGAGCTGCTCCTTCTGTAAAACACATTGTTTCTCCACTTCTGTCCCTGTCCCCTCCTGCCTCCTGCCTCCTGCTGACAGCTTTCCGTTACTCGGAGGACTGAAACTGCTTGGCATCCTAACAAAACGTAACAGAGGGCATTCATTGTCTTGCCTCGTGGGAAATACCAGGGGCTCGGTGTCACGAGGATCCCGTCTCCCAGCTCTTGAGGAAGTAGCTTTTCGCCGGTGTCGACTCTGCGCGCACGCACGGGCTGGCGTCGCCTCAGCCCCGCGGAGCCCCGGTCCCGTCCCAGGCCGGCAGCTCTCCTGGAGCTGGCGCTGACTCGCGGTCGTGTGGTCCCACCCCCGTCTGCGGGCGGCTGTGTCCGGTCACGCGGGCGGATGCCTTCACGTTCTGCACCTACTCCTGAGCCTCCGATCGGTCGGATTCGGGGTGTTTCCCCCAAGGACGGTGAGGGTGCTCTTGCCAGCAGAAGGGGGCCCGGTGCCCGCGCACGTCCTCGGGAGCCTTCAGAATGCGCGTGGCCCGGGCTCGCCTCCGGAGCTGGCTGGGTGGAAGACGCCTTTATACCAGCGTTTGCCCACCGCAGCAGAATGGGCGTTGTGGACGGGGTAGTTCTTTGCGTGTTTGCGGGGAGGGGGGCCTCGCCTGTGCCTCGAAGGCTGTTGAGCGCCGTCCCTGGCTGCTGCCCAGTCACCACCCTTTGCTGTCTCTCCAGCTGTGACGACCCGGGAGCTCTGCAGACGTTGCCAGACGTCCCCCGGGGGCATCATTGCCCTAGGTTGACCCCTGGTGCCCTACACGGGTCCATCGAAAGCTGTACGGTTTTCTGTTGTTGAACATAAACGGGATCCTGTGACACATGCCTTCCTCCTGAGTACCCACCTCTCTCTCTCCCTTCCTCTTTTTAAACGTACGCCCTTTATTTTCTAGAATGAGGGAACCATGACTTACTATTCTGATGATGGACATTTAGATTTTCATTTCCTGGCCATAGCAAACAAAGCCGCCAGACTGTTCTCGTACGGATCTCTTTGTACATACTGCAGGTATGTCTTGCGGAGAGATAGCCCGAAGTGAATTTGCTGGGGGGACAATGTAGACGTTTTTTTATCATAATAGGCCTCGCTAAATTGCTCGTCCGAAGGCTGAATCAACGTTCAGTCACACCAACAAGGTGAAAGAATATTTTGTCCCCATGTCCTTGCCGTCATTGGGTATTATCAACCTTGAAAATTTCGGCATTCTGATAGAGGGGAAAATAACTACATTTCATTGATGTTTGAATTTGCATTTTCCTTACTGCTCAGGAGGGTGGGCTCATGTCTGTGCTTTAATTTGCCCTTTGTGTTTTGTGCATGTGTGAACTGTCTTTGCTGTCTTTCCCTATTGTTTTATGGCATTGTTCATCACGTCATTACCCACCTGTAAGAGTGCTTTGGATAGTAATCCTTTGTACTATACGTTTCAGTCTTTGGCTTGTCTTTTAGCTTGATGTATGAGAATTACTGAGTGTTCTTCTGTCACCTGGTCTTCTAATCTGGAGAAGCGAGGAGTTTCTTGGTTGATTTGCTGGAGTATACTATACCTTATTCTGTGTGTTGTTACAGTAGCCCTGAGATCTTACAGATGTCTTTGCTCACCTCTAAAATGGGAAGAGCGTGTTCAGAATGGTGAGTAAATAACTTGTCCAAGGTCTGAGAGTAAAAGCATCAGAGCCAGGTTCACTACTGGTCTCTCCACCCTGATTCTAGGGTATTTTCCTAGACTCCCAGGCTGCCTCCAGAGGACAGAGTGGAGACCAGTGAGCGGAAGTTGGAGAGAAATAGGTTTTGGCTCATCTGTTGATCCCTCGAACTGCCTGTTCATCTGTCTGTTTCTCCAGCCCTCCTGCAGTGGGCTGGGTGCTGGGGTTGTTGGGAGTGATAGAGACAGTCTTGGTCACTGACTTCTTGATGTAAGGAAGATGGAACATGGAGAGCTGATCAAAGGCAGAGTGGTCTTATCAAGTACTGATCTTGACACACCCCTGCCCCCTGTCCCATTTGACCCTGTACTGTGCCAGAGGGACCAGATGACCTCTGAGGCCCCTTTCCAAGTTTGTAAGAACTTAACTGACACATATATCTGGTCTACATGGCCAAAACATAGTGACCACCCCGAGCCTTGGATTTCTTGGAAGAGGCTCCATCTGGGCCCCTCACTGCTGGCAGAGTTAGGATGAGAGACCGAGACTTGGCCCAAGAGCAGGGTGCTGCTGCATTCCACACCTGGGGGGCTCCGCAGAAGCCAGGGGCCTAGGTTCTTGCCTGGGTTCTGCTGTGGTCGTCGTGGCGGTGGCGGCCGTGTTTATATCTCTAGTCTGGACCTTGCCCCCGAAGTCTAGACCCAGGCCCACAGTGGGCCCCCCCACCCACCAGTGCGGACTGTGACCTGCAGCTCTGGGAGCCACCCGAACACAAGCTCTTCACCTGCTGGAAGGTCGGCTCCATGACGCCACAGCGGTGTGTCATTTTTGCTGCTGTATCTCCAATGCTTAGGACAGGGGAGCAGGCTCCTCACACGATGCATGGATGGACCAGAACCATCCCGACTCCGGTTCTCCACCCGAAGTAAGATTCTGCTAGGCCCCTCTCATCGGAGTTCTCACTGTGGAGAACACTTGGCTTATCAGACTCTTCCCTAAATTCCCTGGTCCTTCTGGATGATTTCTCTTGGCATTCATTTCAGCCCTGCCTCAGTTTTCTCACTGATTGAAACCACTTTCTATCGTGTTGATAACTGGCCCAGTCCCGGTTCAGGAAGTTTTACCTGCCCCAGGTCATGTGCTGTTTTATGTGTAGGAGTGGTTTAGTGGTTTGGTTCTCTAGGATGGCCTGTGCCTCCAGCCGTAATCCCCACACTTTCCCCTCATCACCCATACACACTCGGCCCCGTCCCAGCACCTGCCCCAGCATTTTACCTACCAGGCATGAGAGTTCAGGACTGGCAAGGTGGAGGGCTTTATGAAGGTCAGACAATAAGGATTCGTTGACTTCTTGTGAATCAGGCACTGTGCCAGGTCCTGGGGATACATCCGTGAACATTGTGTACATGATACCCACCCCCCAGCAGAGTTTATAGTTCTACCAGAAAAGAGACCTTAAAGCTATTAGTGTACCTATAACACAGAGATAAATAGATCATTACAAACTGCGGATGAGCTGTGAACAAATACTACACAGGGCTCCAGAGATTGTAAGAAGGGACCCACTTAAACTGGGGGTAAGAATGGGATTCTTCGAGAACATCTGCTCATTTCTAAAGTATAATTTGGAGTTAATGAAGTAAACAGAAGAGGAGCAGTCCAGGCTGAGGGAATTTCCTTGAAGCAAGAAGGAGCTTGGTGCATTAGAGGAGCTGGAAGGCTGGTGGAGAGAGAGGGGGTGGAGAGAAGGCAGAGAGGCTCAGGGTGCTACAGCCAGCTGGGGCTTCCAGGGCTTTCTGGTGAAGCCTGCCTGCCTGCCTGTCCACTGCCCCATCCATCCACGTGTCCACCCACCCAACTCTCCACCCCCCCACCCCCCACCTGCCCACCTAACCACTACTGCAGGAGCCCAGGTGAGAGGGAATGGCCGTGGAGACGAGCAGAATGGCCACGGAGAGCAGAACAGGTGGTGTGTCTGAGGTGTGAGTTCATCACGATTTCAGGGACCTGGGATAGTTAGCAGTTCAGATGTGGACTCTGGAGTCAGTCCAAGTTTAACTCCCCCACGTGCCTCTTAGTATCTAGTTGGATGACGTTTTATGGTGGGTCTTTATCATTCTGTTAAGGTCCCAGTGTTCTCACCTTGAGAGATATTATTTCCTTCATTAGGTTGTTGAGAGCTTTAAATGAACACATGTCTTCAAAGTACTTCGCACAGTGCTGAGCCTACGCGGTGACTGTGAAGGACCCAGAGAGTGCAGCCATTCTTACCATTTGCTCCGCCAGACAAGTGTGCACCTCGGGCACACACCTGTGCCTGGGATTGGAAGTCCACGTATGTGCTGTGGGTCTTCACGCCCGCAGTAGGCGCCCCTAGACACACGGTGGCCCACAGCCTTCGGAATCCGTTCCTCTCCAGCAGGGATCCAGAGCCCGTGTCACCCTCTCCTTCATCCCACCTGGTTGAGCATCTGGACTCAGGCTCTGCCGGTCCCTAGCTGGCTGAGACTAGAACCCCCGAACTGGAGCTTCTGAACTGGCCGATGCCGCACTGCGGGCTCCTCCCTGGGAGATGGCTTGGCGGTGCTTCCCACCCCCCGCCCCACCCCTGCACACCGCGCCCAGGAGGAAGGGAGGCAGTACGGGGAGACAGTTGATGAGCAATTAGGCAGCTGCTCGAATGTCAGCTGTCATGATTTCTGCTTATGTGATGAATGTGTTCCCAGGCCCTCGGGCATGGGGAAAATAACTCTTTTATTTCTGGGTTTAAAAAAATAACTCGGGGTGGGGGGATAGCCCAACTCTGTGCATTGGTGAGTAAATGCCTTCCCTAGCACGGGCGAGCCCTCTTCGGACCTGCCGGACTTGGACCGCGCTGGCGGGGGCTGGCGTTCCCACCCCCACAGGAGTTCGCCGGACCGATGCTCCCCCCCAGTGGGGCTGCTGGTGTGCGGCGTGAGCGGGGCGTGCAGGAGCCCTGGGCTCCCAGTGAGTAGGAAGGGTGGGGCTGTGGCTCGGAGCTTCAGGCTTTTTTTCCCCCTACCCCTTGCAGATACAGAAAAGCATTTTGAATCCAACCTTTAAAGGTTATCTCCTTGTGCCGCCGGCAGACTCATCCCGAGAGACTGTGAATCCAGCTCGTTGCCAGACTTGCCCGCGGAGTGAAATTCTGTCAGCCCGCCCTGCTGTCTGGAGCGGGAAGCAGCGCGCAGGCTGGGGCCTGGCGGGGGCCGCATTCGGGCCCGGGGGGGAGAGGAGCGTGTGGCCCGCGGGGAGCGCGCCGACGTGGGTCTCAGGAGGTCTCGGAGGCCGGCGTGGTGGCGGCGGGAGCAGGAGTCTCCCCTCGGGGTTACGCTGCCGCTGGTCCGCCGTGGCCCAGGCGACAGGAGGCCGCCGTGGAGGCAGAGGGCCCACAGAAGGTGGGCAGGGAGACGAGCTTCTGCCAGCCCAGTTGCCCGAGTCCTGGAGAGGAAAACAAGCTGCACTTGGCAGCATGTGGTAGAGAGGGAGCCACATGCCAGAGCGTGGAAGTCAATGAGCCTGTCACCAAGCCTGCCCCGCCCCTGCCTGCTTTTACTTTACTCTGTGTATGAAACGCTAAATACGGGAAACGTACAGAAGGCCACTGTGAAAAGTAAGCCCGGGTGCCTCTTAAGCCTTTCCCAGACATTGTTCTGATCCGAGAGGAAGCTTTTTCACCCCTGTTGACAGTTGGGGACACTGAGGTCAGACACGTGAAGTAAACTGCCCAAGGTAGTGCAGCTAGTGGATACACTGCAAACCTGGGTCTGAACGACTCTCCAGCTCTGTGTTCTTTTAGAGAAGAACACTGCTTTATTCTTGTCAAGGGAGTGTCTCAAACAAAGAGGGAGAATGTGAAATAAAGAAAATGACAGTGAGCAGAGTGGTGATGGTGTTGGGCATAGTTGGTGGCTGATGATGCGATGGTGGTGGTTGGTTGTTGGTACTGAAGGTTGGAGTGAAGAGGGTGGTTGGTGGTTGAGGGTGAGAATGGTGGTTGGGAGGTGGATGATGATGGTGAGTATGGTGGGTGATGGTGAGGAGGAGGGTGGTAGTTGGCGAGGAGGGTGATGGGTGAGGAGCAGGCTGGTGGTTGTGAGGAGAAGGATGGTGGTTGGTGAGGAGGATGGTTGGTGAGTTGGGGGAGGATGGTGAGGAGGATGGATGGTTGGTGAGGATGGTGGTTGGTGAGTAGCGGGAGGGCGGTTGGTGAGTTGGAGGAAGATGGTTGGTAAATTGGAGGAGGGTGGTTGGTGAGGGTGGTGGTTGGTGAAGAAGCAGGATGGACGGTTGGTGATGGCAGCGGCTGTGTTTTCCATGTACTGGACATTGTGCCAAGTTCTCTCCATGTTTTATCTCCTTAGACTCTCACAAAACTCTGGTGGGAAAGTAGGATTAAGGAGAGGCCCTTGTTTTCCTTGAATACCCCATTTGTGTTAAGGAGAAGCATGTCAAGAAAGATCCTGGAATCTTTTCACAGCTGAGAGAAATTTTTCTACACATTACAGCTGGTTTTCAAGTATTCTTCATTAAAGGCCTAGCAGTGCCTGGGGGACTGAAAACCGTGGTGCATCTCCAAACACCCTGGCTAGATTTTTGCGTGGACACGCTAGAAGCACAAGTAAGCTACTCCTAATTTCCATCCCATTGGCTTTTAGGACCAACACTCAACACTTTGGATTTTTAGCTCTTTTAACGACAAAAAGGTTGTGGCTGGCTTGGCTTTCATCAGTCTGTTTTTCAAACACCTTGGCCTTTGGAGCCCCAAGGATCAGAATGTGATTTAGCCACCTCTGTTATTTACCAGCTGTGTGTGTTCACCAGATGGGTTCATCATCTGTAAAATGTAGCTCCCAAGCATCTCACGTGTGGGATTGGCCTGAGAAGTGAGATATATAGGAAAAGTGCCAAGTTCCCGGCCCACAGAAGATGCTCGAGCGACCTGTGTCTCCGTGTCCCCATCTTGCCGTGGAAATTCAGTGCTTAATCCTCATGTACGGGCTTGCTTGTCCTCTCCCACTTTCTCCATGAGCACTATCTTCATTTCCTCCTGTATCCTGCTGCCTAGACCAGTGCCTGAAGTTACTGGATGTTTCACGGAACTGGTTGGTCAGGGAGGAGGCCCACAGGCAGCCTCAGTCATACATGTATCTGAGCTAGAGCCTCATGGGTCTGAGTTTTAAAAGGAAGGAGGACATGCACTTTTTGGATTCTGGAAGCCTCTTTCTGCTCCCGTTTGGCAGAGCAGGGACTTCCTCCTGTCAGTCTCTATCAGAGGTAAAAGTGTGGAGTCCATTCAGGGCGTGATAGCTGCCCGAGGCTTGGGTCCCTGGCCGGGAGGCCCTGTTAGCACTTCCTCTTGTCCACCTTAGCCAGGAGTTTGGTTTTGTGTTTTTATGTTCCTGCCAGCGCATATTTTACAAACAAAACTGAAGCAATAATTGAACTGTGAATGGTTTTATCTCTTGGACGTGCTGATAACACGAAGATGATAATGTTCCGTCCTAAGGCCAGTCCTCCGGCAAGTAGAATCTTGATAAGCACCCTGTTTTAAGAGCCAGACTCTTCTGGTATCTGTAAATTTTTACTAATAACTAAAAATCTTCATTGGCAGTAAGAGGCAGGAATCATGTAAGAGCCTAGGGGCTTAATTTAATGTGAAATATGTAGGGAGAGAAGAATTCTTATAGCACGCAGGAACTGGGAGGTTATTTGATTGTTGAAACAGACCTTGTATCTGGGAGTGGGGTCCTGTTTTGGGGCACACTGGTAACTTCTATTCCCTTTCTACGTACTTCGCTCCCTCCCTCCATCCCTTCCTTCCTTCCTCTCCTGTTATGGATCAGGCACTATGCTAAGGAATGAATTACGGTAATGAGTAAGTGTAGACTGGCTCCTTGTCATCCTGGAGTTACTGTCTAGTGAGGGGAAAACAAATACTCATCACCCACATGAACAAGTGCAAAGTAACAAGCATGGCTCTCGCAAACGCTGTTGAAGGCAGGAGGCCAGACAGCAGAGAATGAAAGAAGTGTATGCATCAGGTGATTGCTTTTATCTGAACACAAGCTCAGGCGAGATGAATCCATGCTGTGGGAGGTGCAGGGGTTGACGGGAAGAACAAACTTGCCAACTGGGCCATCCATCCTCCAGCTCCCTGACCACTACTGAGTCAGCCACGAAGAAGAGCGGGGACAGCGCTTGCGTTCCCCGTGGATGTCCAGGCCAGCAAGCGCCAGACCCAGCGGGTCGCGAGGGAGCTCTGAGATGTTGACCTGGCCGAGATCAGCGCTCTGATCAGGCCTCGTTCCACCCGTCCCTCACTGCGATGCTTTGGATGTTACCAACGCAATCGGGATCATCTAAACAGAGTCCAGATGGCTAATTTTAAATATAAAAATTTTCACCATTAAACACAAAACAAAGCAGGGCCTCTGAGGTCTTGGTGGTAAGGTGTGGCTGATGGGGGTCACTTAGGTGAGCGGGGCTCAGGGTAAAAGTGGGGGGCCTAGGAGAGAGGAGAAAGCTCAATCACCAAGCACATGCTCAGAGACCAAGACCAAAGCCTGGGCATGTCCGATTTCAGAGAGGTCAGCAGAGTGAAGCTATGCTAGTCATTAGCTCAACAAATGCCCTGAGGTCAGAGGGTCTCCTCGAAGGCTCCAGTCTCTGGATTATCACTGTATATTTATTATTTAGTCAAGGGAGCAGCAAGTTGTTATGACTCTGAGACCACAGGGCCCATGGAGAAGAACCAGGGGGCTTGGTGTACCCCGATATACAGTTTCAGTTAGATGAAGTTCGTGGACAAAACCATTTTTAAAAAAGGGTTGGGGGTGGGAGAATGGAAAATGTGAGCAGGTATATAGTGGGAGGAGAGAGAGAGAGATTGAGACCTGGCCTAGTTTGAACCCAAAGGAGGCCACTTCCTCTGCCCCAAGAGCGTGTCCTGGAGTGTGCGAGCACCACACGGGGGCAGGCGTCTGCTCTTCCCTTGGTCAGTCTGCCTTTCTGGGTTCTTTTCATACTGTGAACATCGTGCTGCTTAAAGGTACTTGTTTTTGGTGCTGCTTTCTCATGCCCTTGGACACAATGACCCATTGCGGCTGACACTGACAGCTACCTCTGTCTTAGCTGTGCACCTGGCTGTGCTCCCTGTGGGGCTGACTGGCCCGTCCCGTGCTGCAGTGGCGGCGACACGGAGCTGCTGTCCCCGGCCATATCCTGCCACGCCCTTCAGGGCAAGACTTGGGCACGGGCCAGAGACTTTTGTAAATGGTTTGTTTGGAGTCATTTTCAAGAACGTCTCAATACTGGAGCATATCAGTCAGCTGCGGCTAACATCTGCAGTTGTAACAAACAATCCCCAAATCTCAGCAGCTTAAAGTATTGCGTTTACTACATGTCTGCGGAGGGTCTCTGACTTAGGATGGTTTGACTTGGGAGTTTTCAACCTTATGATGGTGTGAAAGTGATACGCACTCAGTGGAAGCCATGCTTGGATTTTGTGCTAGGGTCTTTTCTCAGACTGGTGATCGGTGGTACAATCCTTTTCCATGTCGCAAGGCAGCGGCACTGAGCCACAGCTCACAGTCAGCCCTCCAGTCGTGAAGGGGAACTACCGATTCGCTGAAAATCATTCTGTAGCCATACAGTTGTCCTGTTTGTCACTTTCAGTGCAGTATTCAATAAATTACACAACACAGTCAACACTTGATGATAAAACAGGCTTTTTGTTAGATGGTTTTGCCTTACTGTAGCCTAGTAGAACTGCTCTGTGGTTCTCATAGGCTCAGCTAAACTGAGGTGTCCCGTAGGTGAGGTGCCTTACATGCGTTTTCCAACTTGAGATACTGTCAACTTAGAATGGGTTCATTGGGGCATAACCCTATCCTAGGTCAAAGAGGATATGTATTTCCCATTTGTGCTGCATGTCCACAGGTCAGCGATGGTTAAGCTCCATGTTGTGGATCCAAAACAAAGAAGCAGCCCTGAGCTGGGGCATCCCTTTTCTCATGGCTGGGGGAGAAGTGAGGGCAGAGGACCATGCTTGCTTCTGAAAGCTCATGCTCAGAAGCGGCAAGACACAGGACAGGACAGGAAGAATAACCCTCTTACAGAGACGCGACCTTCTGAGAGGACAGCTGTCTGATGGAGGAGGAGTAGGAAAGACCTCAAAAAGTAATGCTCCCTCATTATGGAAAAACCAGGAAAGGTAGATCAGTATGATATAACCATTACAAATGATGGTGTAGATTTTGTATCTCAGCTTGGAAGGTTATTTCTCATACGATAAAATAGGGAAAAATAGGTAACTAAATAGAACATACAGTGCCTTTAAAAACCTAACTAAGAGAGACTGTGGACTCCGGGAAACAAACTGAGGGTTTTAGAGGGGAGGGGCGTGGGGGGATGGGTGAGCCTGATGGGGTGGGTATTAAGGAGGGCACGGATTGCATGGAGCACTGGGTGTTATATGCAAACGAGGAGTCATGGGACACTACCTCAGAAACTAATTGATGTACTGTTTGGTGACTAACATAACATAATCAAAAAAAAATTTTAAAACCCTAACCGAAAACTTGAAAAATGTGTTTATTAGCTTAGGAACATGAAGTGGAAAGATCTAGACCAATCATAGCAAACCAAGGTGTCTACAGAGCCCAGGCAGGAAATGAATCAGGTCAGCTGCTCTCAGTGTCAGCTGATGGTCAGTACCGGAATTGGGGCTTTGTTTCTCCCTGTCTTCTAGGCTTTTTAATTTAAATGCAAATCTGGAGTTAGATGTTAAAAACTCTCATTTTTAAATGTTGGCAAAGAATGAAAAATTTTATCCTGCCTGGACTACCAGTTTTGCAGTTTCTACTATGACCCCAAAACGATTTTCTCTGGGTGGTGGAATTTTGCATGTTTTTTCCTTTTTCCTTACCTGTTTTCTAACTTTACCTCAAAACTGGCCATTTCCTTGTGACACGTCATGGGAAAACAAAATGATTAATAAAAGGAGAAATACACTGTAGTTACAGGAATTGCTCTTGACCTTGTAACTGTTCAGCTGATAGTTGGTGGTTAACCCCCCCAAAATTTTATGACATAAAATATGGGCCATCCTTGGAGCTGCTCGATTTTAATAAAACTGCCAAGGACCCTTGTCTGTGATCAGGAAAAGTCAAACCCCAGGAAGATGTCACAGGGAAGAAAGCTTGGGGTCCTTCTTGCTGACCTTAAGTATCCGGATTCTCTGTACTGGCTTCCGTCACCACAGTCCTGCATGTCTTGCCCAGGGTGACACTGACTTTGGGGAGACCAGAAAGATGGCAGCTGTCCTAGTGGGAGGAAGGAGAGCCACTGTGAGGGCCAGCTCCCAAAGCAGTTGCTGAAGAAGGTAGGTGAAACCCTTGGCCCCCCGGCTTGGCAGGGATTTCAAGTACAGTGTCCCTTCCCCACCCCCCACCCCCGAGGAGACTGGCTGGGTGTGGACCTGAATGTGGGAAGAAGCTGGGGGTTCAGGCTGCTGAATATTCAGGAGTGGTTTTCATTTCTCTTTTTCCCCAACTGTAATTCCGTGCCTCACCACCCATCATGCAAATGTGATTCTTGTGCATTTTCTAGTGTTACTCTTTTCCTAAACAAGTAATCAAAACAAGGTTTTGAGCTGTATTTGAGCTGCAAATAAGTTTAGTATAAAATGCAATTATTCGCCTCAAAAAAATCAGAGACGATTTGGACATTTGAAAGGATTGAATTACCCTTAATCAGAACTCAGAATGGCATCCATTCCAAGGATTAAAATAAGCTAGGACTCAGCCCTAGTTGATAATAGCCAGTTTCTTTAAAAGAAAAAAAAACTTTAAAAAAATACTTGAAGTAGTACATGCTCATTATAGAAAAATTGGAAAATAAAGTTAGAAGGAAGGAAAACAAATGACTCACGGCTCCAGTATATAGATACAATTACAATTAATGTGTCTTTTTAGTCTTGCCTCTGCATTCTCTCTCTAGATGGAAGTATCCCTTGTGTGAACTTCTGTGTCCTGCTTTTTAACATAATTTTGCCCACGTTACTCTACACTTGATGTCAAAATCCACTCTCAGCGCTGTGTAATATTCCACCGCAGTGATGTCATGTACTTTCTTGGATCCCTCCACTTAAAGATAAACCGTGTCCTGTAAAAAGTTTCAAGAGTTTCTTGGCATGAACGTGGATGCCAGGTGAGCAGCACCAAACCGGAAAGGGTCTCACAGATGGGAACGGGGGCCAAGTTTTTGTGGGAGAAGATGCAGAGGCAAAGCAGGGAAATTACTTGGTTGGCTGTAGCCTGAGTGGTTACATTATTGGGAAAGCCTGGTTGGGTCTTTGAGATCGGTGGTGCTTAACCTTGCAGCATTGCCAGGAATTGACTCTGGCGTAGGTTTTGGTGTTCTTAGGCCAGCTACCGGGGCCATGGCCACCTCAGTGTCCTGGCCTCCTTGTTTCGTTAATTTAACGAATGCTCTTGCTCAATATTCAGGTGTTTTCTAAAATCTCACTGTCCTTCACACTTACGGAGAACCACGTTATCCTTCAGGCAGGTTAGGTACAGCAGGTTCTATTTTCTAAATAGGTCTGTGGTTGGAGGAGGGGTATAGCCCTTCTGGAGTAGTTCATTCAGGTGGATTCACATTCCCGTCCTGACCCTACCGTTGGCTTGCTCTGGGACCACGGGCAACTTTGTGAAGTGCACAGTGAGGGCACTGTCACCGAGCCACTTGCGGGGTCATCAAGAGGTTGAGAATAATGACTGTGAGCCTGTGGCGTAACTCGATGGGCTATGGGCCACAAGGAGCAGAAGACCTGATTGGCCGTGACCTTGAAATCAGAGACGCCAGCTTCGGAATCAGGTCATTCTGAGTTTCCTTCTCAGTTCTGCCCTGAGAGAGCTGTAACCTTGCACAAGTTATAGGACACTCGTGAGGCTCGGTTTATTTTGTTAAAGATTCTATTTCTTTATTTTAGAGAAGGAGAGAGACGGAGAGAAAGAGGGGGGAGGAGCCGCGGGAGAGACTGTCTCAGGCAGACGCCGCCTGAGCACGGAGCCTGACATGGGGCTCAGCCTCACAACCCCGGGATCATGACCTCAGCCGGAATCAAGAGTCAGACACTTAACACCTGAACCCCCAGGCACCCCGGCTCAGTTTATTTATTTGTAAAATGGGAATAGTGGACCAAAGCTCACACCGGGCTTGTGAGGATTGCATGGAGCTGACAAAATGAGATTATGTATACACTTGGTATAGTGCATGGGTCACGCTGGGGGCGTGGTGGTCATTACAACTGTTCTCTCATCCTCATTCCTTTCGGTGCTGTGCGTGAGCTCTACAGAGACCGATGTGGGGAAATGGGGACACCCTCCAGTCTCTTCACAGAGGGCACATGGAAGGTCATAGAAGCTTCCAGAACCAGTCGTTCATGCTGAGCTGGGACAAGCCATGTGGGTGAGAGAGGTCCCCAGGCCACAGATGAGAGCCGACAGGGGGCTGGCTGGGAGAAGGGGTCCAGAGGCCAACGGCCAGGATCCCCCGCCCCATGCAAGTGTCCGATCAGTGCAGACCCTGAGAATGTCACCCCAACGAACTGAGCCAAGAAGGCTTGGGAGGACGAGGAGAGTATTCTTAGGGTCTTATTTTTAGGGGCTGGAGCCTTTCTCTGGTTCTTACATTGCTGTTATTAATCCAGAGTCTATGAGTGATGCTCTCCAGCTCTGTGCTATAATGAAAAGCTCAGCTTTGCTGCAACACATTTGGAAAGTGAAATACTCCTGCCCTCCTTAAAAAGAAATCTGATGTTTTGCAAAGTTTCAGAAAACAAATCTCATCTGTGTTACATAAAGTGCCCTCTTATTTTCTCCCTCAGTTGAACAAAATCACAAAAGAAGGACATAAACATTTTCTGCTTCAGAATGTTGAGATTTCAGTGCCCAGTGTCTTCTGAGCTGTGACCTGAACTCTGGCCCCATGAGACCCGTCAAAATGCTGGTCATGTCTGGGTGGCCTGTGAGCTCCTTTACGGAAGTTTGTTCCACTCATTCGGTGATGCATTGATTCCGTGAAGTAACCAACCAAGGAACCTACTACCAACAGTATCTGTTGAGCACCTTCTGTGCCAGACTCTGTCCTAGGCCTTGCGGACATACTAGTAACCCAACTAAGATCACTGTGCCCACAGAGCAACACATTCTGGCAAAGAGGCTCAATGAGCAAGAAGCAACTACTATAGTTTTATTCAGTAGTGAGTGCTCGGTGGCAAATAAAATGGGTGTTTGGGGGAGGGGACTGGGGTGTATTCAGGTAGAAGCCGCTGCATGTGGGGTCAGCCCAGAAGGCTTTCGTCATTGGTTGGCATGGAGTATACGTCCTTAAGCTTATTGGCAACAAGTGAATTGGTCCTCCCTGTTCAGAAATTCAACAGATGGTTATTATTACTTAAAGCTTCCGTGTCTTTCTGTATTCCTTCTTCCAGGTTGGCAAGGCCAATGGGCAGAGAGCTCTCTCCTGCGCTGTGACTGTGTATCACTTTAGGGAAGGACTTAGGGGGGCTCCTCTTGGGTGAACTTGGCTGGCCTCTGGACATGGGGCACAGGATGGTGGGCCTGACCTGGGGCCGTGTCCTGGAGGCCAAGGTGTGGGTGGAGGGGGCTCTGGCAGTGCCACCAGGATAACGTGGAACAGTGTGGAGGTGGTTCTTGGAGGAAGGGGTGCCAAGCAGTCAGAACTCACCATGCTCTTCTGAAAAGTGTGTTTGCCCTGTTCATTTTGGACCATTGCAGAGATCTGCTCCCGCCGTGGAGGGTGGCAGATGTGGTTCTGGGCAGCTCTCATCAGTTAAAAAAGAAAAAGAGAAAAAAGGGAAGGTGTGGGGTGGACTGTCATGAGGGGAAGTAGCAGTCTACAAAATGAGCCGCCTCTGCCGTCCCGTCCGCTCATTGGAATAAATCCCTCCGTGGGTCTTCTAGGAGGGACGTCATGAGAACCGTAGCGCTCAGAGGCCCCGCCCAGCTATCTGGCATTTGCATGAAAACATTCCCCCATGCCGGAACAGAAACCGACATCAGCAGCCACTACCCACTGTCTTAGGACTTTGATTCCAACCGTAGCTCCTTTATTTCTGAGGATTGTCTCCTCTGCTTGACTCATTGGCCAGGATGTGTGTCACCCATTCCCCTTTCGGGGGTGATGGGTGAGTCTTCCAGGTGCCATTTACTCCATGGGCTTTGAGATGCTGAGACAGCAAGACTGGGCTCTGGAGGCAGATACCTGCTTTCAAATCCTGAATGGCCTTGGGCAGCTTATTCGACTGCTCTAGGCCTCAGTGTCCTTCTCTGTAAAACAGGGCGTGGCTTTGGTTCCTCCCATTTTGGTGATAATGAGGACAACTGTGTAAGACGGTATAAGGTATTACGTTAGATAACGTGTACCATAGTTTCTGCAAGATGGGAAGCTCTCAGGGACCGCCTTCATCTTTTTGTTTGTCCACAGTAAGAATTGGTGAGCCCCAAGATCAGAGACCTGGGCCTGAGGGTCAGCCTGTACCCTGAGGGTGCCGAGCAGCTGGTGCTGTTACTTAGTCTTTCGTGCCCTTTCCCCGAGCTAGAGCAGCATGCCCTGATGTGTCCCCCCCAGCCCAGGTCTTGGGTCGACCCCCACAAAGCTGGCCCCACGGCTGCCCACCCTTGAACAGCTCCGCGGTGTGCTGGGGGCTTTCTGGGTCCTTTCACCCCGGGACAGTGCTGACACCATCCAGCCTTAGGGGACCTGCTGACCTGACCCTGAGAGAGCAGGGGGTTCCATTTGCTCCAGGCCCATGAAAACATGTGTATGAACGTGTAAGAAGGGCCTAGAACAGGATGTTCTCCCGGTTGACTTTCCCACTGTGCCCTTTCTGTTGGAGAACTGCATCAGGCCCGCGTGGTCCCTGGAGAAGGCAGCCACCCCTGGGTGTCTTTGCTGTCCACCCTGTTGGCTGTAAAAGGCAGGTCGGGGTGAGCCTTTCGAGGGAGAGAGGCTGTGTGTTCTGGGTTCCAGTCCCTCGGCCCCGGGCAGGCTGGGAGGAGCCCGATCTGTCCTGGGGCGTGTGCGGCTCCTCTGTCACCATGCCGGCCTCCCCGCCGTGAGATCCGCTCAGGAACCGCGGACAGGACTCCCCTTGTGATCGCTGGGGCCCAGAATGAAGGGACTCGGTGGGAAGACCGCCTGCCTGGCGTCTGGTTCTTCGAATTCTGAACTGTTCACTCTCTGGCTTAGAGAAAGATCCCGTTTACTAAACTGGTGAGTGCCAAGGTGATGGTCAGAGAATTTACTTGGTCAAGTAATTTTGGGAACTGCCTATTCCCGGACTACTCTGGTAGAGCCTCCACAGGCCAGAGGCATAGACCAGGCTCTGGGAATGTGCCAGAGACGCTGAGCATGGCTTGCATTTCTCCCATTTTTATGAGTACCCGTCGACTCCTGTGACACAGCCGATTCAGGACACTGTTCGGAAGACAGTGGTTGAGGTAGAGATTCCCCCCACCCCCAGTCCCCCTTGATTAACAGTTCTTTCTAGTGGCTGCATCCAGGAGCGAGGGAAGCCGAGAAATGGAGTGTTTTCCACTTAGGCCCATCGCCGTGGGTCCTCTGCCCTGAGCTGCTCTCTTCCTTTGTCTCCTGGGGGCTCTGGATGGAAGAGTAGAGGACTCTTGGTTGCTGCTGTCACCTTTCCTGGGGCTCCCTGCGTGGAGCCCGCTGCCTTTCGAAGATGCGGGAATCCCGGCCCCGGGCGGTCTCGGGGCTGGAGCTCGGCCTCCTTCATTGGCAGCTACTAGGATCAGGTGAAAAAGGGGTCCCTGGTGCTCAGCCGGGGCTCACACGTCACCCCCAGAGCTGTGTACTGAGACACAGCCCTCTCTCCAGACAGACTTTGCAGAGGGGTCCGGGCTGTTTGCCGGCAAGTGGCCGAGGGTGCCGCGGGGCCGGGCTGCAGCCGTCTGCGAGCGGCAGCGGCCCGCTGGAGGGCCCCGTGTCCTGCCTGGGCCCAGGGAGCGGCAGGTGTGGGACAGGAGGCAGTGGCTGAAGTTGCTCACAGACCGACGTTTCTATTCAGAGGGCGGGAAAGCAACGGAGACAGGCACCATTTTTAGTACAAGGAGCCGTGAGAGCTTGGCGTCAGCGCGACGCGTGATGGCTCCCCGTGTGGGGTGCGGGCCGCCTGGCGGAGCGGGGGGCAAGCCCCTGGCTGTTCTCCCCCGCCAGCTGCCGCTTCGGGAAGGCGCCTGTGTTGCTCCGACAGGCGTTCGCCCCCTGACTGCTCAGCCGCTGACCTGGCTGAGGGCTCGGGGAGGCTGGCGGGGCCTCTCTGAGCTCCTGTTGGGCCCGGAGGGATTCTGCCGGGTCCCTGGCCCCTGGCCCCTGCGGCGTCGCTCTTGGTCCAGGCTGCCTTCTCGGGTGACCTTGGCCTGGCCCTTCTATCTCTCTGGGCCTCACTCTGTTTTCCTTGCCCGTGAACGTGACGGTGGGCCCAGGGTGACATCTGTGAATATATGAAAGGCAGGGATCAGACGTTCACCTTTTTCAAGTGTACGGTCAGTCACTTTGTAGTAGATTCACAAGACTGTGCAAAACTGTCCCACTGTCTGATCCCAAAACATTTCATCAGCCTCAAAAGAAACCCTGGGCTTGTTAGCAGTCACTCCCCGTCACCGATCCCCTCTCTTCCCTGAACCCCTGGAAACCAGGAGTCAACTTTTCTTTCTTCTTTTTTCTTTTTTTTTCTTTTTTTTAAAAAATATTTTATTTATTTATTTTAGAGACAGCGCGTGAACAAGCAGGGGGAGAGAGAGGGAGAATCCCACGCAGACTCTGCTCTGAGCGTGGAGCCTGACATGGGGCTCGATCTCCCGCCCTGAGATCGAGCCGAAACCAAGACTTTTCTTTATAGGTTTCCCTTTTTGGTGATATTACACGTATGTGGAATTCTATAAATCCTACATCACACGGCTTTTGTGCCTGGCTTCTGTCACTCCACGTAGAACTTGCTCGGTTCATGCCCATGGTCGCCGTCGGGGCTTCACTCCTTGTTACAGCCGAAAACCCTGTGTGGGTGTGAGCCCGCTTCGTTGATCCGCTCATCCACAGACGCACTTCTGGGCTCCTCCTTTTCAGCTGCCCTGAATAATGGACCCGTGTTTGTGTTCAAGTTTTGTGTGGGTGCCGAGTTTAGTTCTCTGGGGGCGACACCGAGGGCTGGAGTTTCCAGGTTGTGTGTCACTGTCGTTGGGTGGAGCTCCTGGCGGTTTCAAGTAGCCTCTCGTTGCGCTTTCGGTTTTCAGGTCCCTCATGGCTGACGAGGCAGAGCATCTTTTCGCGTGCTCGCTGGCCATTCATTCGTGTAACTTCCTTAGAGGAATGTCTCTTCCAGTCCTCTGCTCATTTTTAATCTGGGCCATTTTCTAAATTTTATTTTTGAGTTCTAAGATTTCTCTATTCTGGATGTGAGGTCCTCATCAGATACAGGTTTTGCAAACATTTTCTCCGTTCTGTGGTTGTCTTTTCACCTTGCCGTTGGTGTCCTTTGAAACCCAAAAGTTCTTAATTTTGAGGATGTCCAATTTCTCTGCTTTTTCTGTTGTTGTTGTTCACGTAGGTAAGGATTGTTCCACAGAGTGCCAGTTCGAGTCTTCAGGGCATCCAGGACCAGGCGAGGCCCCAGGAAAGCTTTTGTTCTTGATGTTCAGAATCCCACTAACAGCAAGCACCCACGAATGCCTACTTCTCTCCATTTACAGAAAAAAGCCAGGCAGAAGGGTACCTGAAGTTCCTGCTCATGCCCCGACCTGGATGCTTTGGGAACCCTAGATTTGGTTGGAGGGAACGATGCTAGGCTGTGGTGTTTATCTCAGGTAGCCATTGGGACCACGTTTTCTAGAAACCTCCACATAGTCCTTCCTGACAGCTGTGCAGCCGGTGGAGACTCTCGCCAGTCTGTCCAGAGGGGCAGGACACAGGGGAGGGAGGTGAGGGTTGGTGTCCCCGCACTTCACACTGTCTGTGGCTGCTTGCCTGCTGCAGCACCAGAGTTGATTCTTGGTGCCAGAACCAGTGTTTGTCAGAAAGCCTAAGATATCTACTGTCTGGCCCCTGACAGAAAATACCTTCCGCTCCCTGATCTACACGTCCCCCTTCAGGACGCTCAGACAACAGGGAGCGCTCCGTCCGTTCCGTCCTGTGTGCGCTGAGGGTGGAGAGTCTGATTCCATGTATGTCTCCCCATCGGCTGGAAGCTCCGTGAGGGCGGTGGCTCTTTCTTCGCAGGCCCTATCTCTCGTGACCCAGACACACCGCAGGTGCTCCGTGCCTGTGAGATGGATAGCTACCTGGCTGAAGGCATGAGTGAATGAGACAGGCTAAGCAAACAGTGGACCAAGACCAAGTTCCTCCTGGGTGAACCTAAGCTCAGCTTTCTCATCTGCAGAAATGTGGCCTCCGTGTAGACTTGGCCCAGAAATTCTCTGTCTGCTGTCCATCAGCTCCCTCCCCAGCTCTCACCACTGAGTAGGTGTCCCCGATCAAAGCGGCCAGCACTCCGCTTGGTACGTCCTGTGACCCTGACCCTATACCAAGAGCCTGATGGATATTAACCAGCCCCAGCCTCCAGACAGCCCTAGGAAGGAGGTACTGTTACTGCCTCTCTTCTGCCCGCACACTGGGGCGGCTAAACGGCTTCCCCAGGGTGTAGCCAGCTGGGAAATGTGTGTAGGGAAGGGGGCTGCGTTCCAACCCACGTGGTGGGGCTCTTGAGTGCACGCTCCTTGCAGTACCCATCCTGCCTCTTCTGCAGCCCTGAATGTGCACTCGAAACAGTAGCTCCTTGTTCCATTGGTTTTAGGACAGGGAGCTCCTTTCAGCTTCTCCCCGTTAGATCTTTAAAGCATAGCACAGTTGGTAATTGTTCTTCATCATCTGGTGGCATATTTAATGCATTAACCTTCTTTAATTGAATGAGTAATTCAGGATTGATCTAGCACTCCGAGAGGCACCCATTGTGTGCCTCGATGAACAGAAAGGAGAGCCGGAAGAGCTTGTCAAGAATATTCTCCAAATAGGAGCTAGCAGTAAAGGTTTGCATCTGAAGGAGGAGGTTCCTGGCAGGGTTGCGTGGCGGTGGAGCCCCTCGGATTCTTGAGGAGCTCTGGCCTTGCCTCTCTGGAGGTGTCGTTGTAGGCTGGCTTCAAACAAGGATAAGGGAAGGGACCCTTAAAGCGAGATCTGGATGCTGTAGTCGTAAGAACATGGATATACTGGTGCATGTTCAGATGAGAACATCGGCTCCTCTTGTCGGTGATTGGAACAGGAACGGAACTACTGTAGGGTGTGTGTGCACACGTGAGTGTGTGTGTGCACGCACGCTTGCAGTCTTACTCTTTTGCTCAATCATTCTTTCACCCACTCAGTAAGTAGGCTGATCACCCTGTTAGGTGCTGAGTAGACACTCACAAGTGGAAGACCCCTGTCTGCTGCTTTCACAGGAAACCTAGCGGCAGGTGGCCCAGGGAGTCGGCCCCTAGTTAGAAGCCTGCTGCGTATTCCAGGCCCCAGCTACTGCTGGAGGAATCACACAGTGGCGGAACTGAGCCAGGGTGGCCAGGTGTTGCCATCTCCAGCAGGGAAGGTCTTCCCAGTGCAATCCGAAGGACCGCCGTGCTGTCAGCAGAGAGTCTGTCTCCCTGGGGCACTGGTGAGAGGGCAGCACCAGTGCCTGCTCCCTAAAGCTCCCCACGGTACCTCTTAGACAAGTATTCGAGTGAACGACATGAAAATTCCGTTGTTGTGCCCACCTACAAAATGTGACCCAACCTCAACAGACGCCTCTGTTTAGGTGCCAGGCTGATCTTACAAGCTGGTGGCACCTCCCTGTCTTGAAGGAGGTGTCCTGTGTTCGGGTCCGTTAGGTACAGCTTGTGTACTTGAACTTCTGAGGACAGCCGCTTCCTCCCCCTCTCCAGGTTCCTGAGGAAAAGCAGCTCATGTTGCCTTCACCTGACAGCTAATGACCACCGCATTGACATTTGGTAGGCAGGGGCCGTCTCATGGACTTGTGGGAGCCAGAGCCCAGAACACGTCCTCCCCGTATTCTTCTGAAACATCAGTGCTTCGTTCCACTGCATTTTAGCCCAACCGCTCTTCAAACAGTGCCTCTCACATCTTGGGTCTCTTCAGAATTCAGGTGTTTCTTCTGCCCCCATTTTCTTCTCCCTTCTCCCTCCCTGTCCTCCACCTGCCCTGCCTGGGAGGTTGTCACTTTCCCCTCCTCTCCATCCCCGTGGGACTCTTGGGACCTGTCTCATAGCATGACCCACACTCAGTCTTAAATGGCACTGATCTGGGTTTGTACGCCAGGGCAGGAGTTCGGGCTCTGGGGCTGACTGCCGGGGTTCTCTAGCTGTGTAACCTTGGCCAAGTGACTTTACCTGTCAGCGCCTCAGGTTGTGAGGATTAAGCTGTGGAAAGCACTTTGAATCAGGGCTGGTATGGACTAAGCTTTCAGTATGAAATGGCTGTTTATTATATCCTACTTTATTAAATGTGTCATTGCAAGTTGCCCTACATCGTGTATTTAATAGGGCAGGATATAAACATTTGAAGTACCACAGACTAGGCCCTTTCCTTCACATAATGACCGTGATTCCTAAAGTGTTCAGGTAGGTGAAGATGGCCCACAGGGGCATCAGCATGACCCTCAGGAATCTTTCTACTGGGCGTTTTTCTAGAGATGGCCAGAAATTCAGATCAGTGGCTGTTTGTTGCTAGCAAATTCTAAAAGTCAGAAATGAAAGCTTGGTGCCCAGCCTGGTCCTTGATACCCTGAAGACTCTCCGTCGATAGTTTATGGATTGATTTTTACCTCCTATCAAACTTCATTTTTAAGATATAAAAACACAAGTCTAGAGAAACCACTTGGACGAGACAGAGATTTCGCAAATGGGGAAGAGAGGGTATAAACCAGCAGCCCGCTCTCCTCATTCTTAAAGCAAAATCAGTTTTCTCTTATTGTTGCAGCAAATTCATGGAAGCCGCTGGGTCAAGGGGCCTAATTGGATGCGTTTTGGAAATTCTCCATTCTGAGTTGAAACGCAGGTTAACAGACAAGGCTGTCAACTCCTGTGTTGCTTTTCAGAGCTCACTCTGGAGATTGTTTTTGTGACGTGACTAATTACAACGCTTCCTTTTACTGGACGAAAGCTAAAATAGCTCTGCCACTCAGAGAGCCCGGCCTTCCCTGCCCCACTTGACACACTTCAGCGATTCTCCATTGGTGGCACGGGTGTCAGGAAGGGACTAGGGCGGGCTCTCAGAGAGCATGCTTCATGTGGTCACCTAAGATGAACAACCCCTCCAACTCCTGTGATAATTGCCGAGGCTGCTCTCGTGTAGCCGAGAGAAGCCCAGAGGTTGGGGCTCGGGAGACCTGAGGACGCCAAAGCTGTTGTTCCTGCAAGCGTGCCGGTCATCCTGAGTATATGACCCCTTTGCCTCAGGCAGCTCTGCAGGGCACCTGCAGTGAGAACGTCATTATCTCTGCTTCAGAGAAGAGCACTGAGGTTTAGAAAGGTTAAGTGAGCGGAGCAAAGCCATACAGCTTGTGAGCGACCAAATCGGGGCTTGAAGCCAGTCTGTCTGTCTTCACAGCCTGTTCATTTCCCATGAACCAACCACAACTCCAGCGAGCCACCCCAGTTCCTGTTGCCGAAACCCCATCTTGGTCAGAGGTGACATTGACTGCGGCAGACGCCAGCCAAGCCTTTGACTGTGATTTTACGTGATTCCTCAATTGCTGCAGAACAGCTTTCTTAGAATGCAGGTTATTAAAATTGTCCAAGGCCATTGGGCACTTCTTTCTTAAACCAGCAGCCAGTGATACCACTTGACTGATGAGTATGTTTTACTGTGGCGCATCCTGTGTTGCAGCTCAACATCTGGGACATACTTAAGGTTCTGAGCCAATGATGGGGAGAAAGGAGGTCATTTTTCATTCTGGTCCTTTTCCAGAGGATTTTTCCAATCCTCTGGCCACATTGCTACCTAGAAAAGCCTGACTCCATCATAGGACACCTCACCCCGTTCATTCGGACATTGGTACGTGGTGCTCCTTATACGAGTGGCTGCCTAGTGCCCAGAGACGTAGCTGAGACTTAGCATCAAGTGTCTGGTTTAGAGTCGTGTCTGAGTGTCTTTCTCCAACACAGTCAGCCATTCTGATGAGGTGCTTTGAATATTCACCCTTTGTAGCCAACTCTATCCATCATCTCACTTCCAGTTAAGTATCTTCCTTTCCCTTTTAGACAATAGTGATTTGCTGGGTTCTTCACAGTCACTGGACTCTACCCAGAGTTTGATTCCCTGTGATCAGTAACCCAAGGTATTGAAATGCTTACTTGACACCTGGAGGTTTCCAGTGGAGCAAAACTGTGTTCAGGTTCAAAAGACATTGTCCAAGTGACCCACTTACTGCTCAGTGTGATGCTCAAAACAAGGGGTAGAGAGATGAGGAAGCATAGCTCCTTACCCTGGGTGGTGCTCAGTCCAGCTGGGAAGACAGAGGACACAGGCTCAGAAACAGGTGGGGGGCGGGGAGGGATGCGGATAGAGGTTAGCCTAGAGCATCGTGGGAAATGGAAATGGGATACTCTTGGGAGCAGGAGGAGAGATCGGGGCAGGTTATTCCAAGGAGACAATGCTTGTGGACAAAGCTTGCAAGATGAGTAGGACCTCACCAGGCAAAAAAGGCAGGGTGCGGACAGGTGGAGAGCACAGGCTGAGGAAAGAGGACGTGGCCCACGTGGGGATCTTGAAATTAGTTGGTTCAGCTGGATTATGCAGTGCAGAGTGGGTAACGAGGTTTATATCTGGCACTTCCACTTGGAAATGGCAGAAAGCTAACCCAAACTGACTTAAGCAGAAGGGGAATTTATTAATCCCTGTAAGTGAAGAGCCTTGGTGTAGGATTGGCTTCAGGCACAGGTTGATCAGGGGCTCAGGCAAGGTCTGCCTACTCTCAGCATCTCTTGTGTCCTCTGTGGGCACGTTCTCAGGCTTTCTTCTCGCCAGCAAAAGTCAACTGTGGCAGCTCCAAATATCTTCTACGTTGGGTCAGTGATAAAAGAGAAAGAATCTCTTTCCCATTATTCCCAGAAAAAGCCTCAGGAAATCATAGGCAGTCATGTGCCCATTCTTGAACCAGTCGCTGTGGCCAGGGCACTGAAGGCATGAGCTGATGGGCTTACGCTTGGGTCACAGGTACCCTCCAGAGCATGCAGCCTGAGAAGGGAGGGCACAGCTTCTCAAACAGCGGACAGACCACGATAACCAGAGGGAACCGTGTGAACCGGCTGGCCTGAACAACCCACCTGCAGGGCCGGCTGGCCAGGGCACTTTGTCCGCCGCACCGGGCAGCTCGGGCACTACCCAGCACGTCTGATTGGTGACAGAAGCCAGTCCTTGTGGCAGGGGAGAAGCGGGGCTGATGGCGTGTCGTTCGGGGGTCCTGGCAGGAGCTGATGAGGGACCGGGCTCGGGAGTGGGGAAGAGGGAGGAAACCTGAAACACACGTGGACGTGAAACGGGCCATGCTCAGTGTGTTCCTGTGTCCCGGGAGAACGCAGAGGGACCCAGGGAAGGAAGGCTTTTGATCTCAGAATTGAAGCTGATTGCTCAGCTCCTGCAAGCAAGGGGGAGAGTCTGTGCGCCGCCAAAACAGTGGCCACTTTCTCCTTGAGTCAAAGATCTCCTGAGATACTTCCTGCTATTTTTATTTATTCAACAATCCTCTCTCTGCCCAGTGGCCCCAGCCCTTGAGATTTATGTTCTCATTACTCCTCACCGCATTGCTCTAAAGTACACATTAGGTTCATACACACAATTTCAGGGCTGTGTGAGGGAACGAGATGCACTGTAACAGAAAATTAGCTTCCCTGCCAGCTCCGTCGGGCTCAGATTTCATTTCCTTTGACAGCAGTGTTCTCGGCGGGGGGCAGAAAGGCGCCGTGGGGTTAGAAGCATCAGGGACTAATGACCGAGTGGCAGCCGCCTCCCGTAACGCACCACGTACCTGTGGGGTGGTGGCCCCGTGTGCAGGACAACCGTGACCCTGTGTGTTTCACTTAGAGACGGAAGCTATCCCAGGCAGCAGGCTTGTGGCGCTAGGAGACTTCCCGGAGGCCGTCATGCAGCGATCGTCTCACTTCAAGGAACAGATGGTTTCCAACGCAAGGGCCTTGCGGACCTCCTCCCACTCTCCCTGTCCTAAAACAAGGAGCTCACATATCCGACCACGGGCCGGCCGCTTGAGCCATCCAGGTCTTTTGGACCCAGTTCTGGGAAAGGGCATTTTCCAGCTGTGTGGGCCAGCTGTTGAGCCCCTCTGAACCTTGGTTTTCTCATCTGTAGGTAGGGGTAGCCGTACCCACTGCGGCCAATTATTGGGAGGCATGAATGGGCTGTAAGAACAGCTGTGAAGAGCTTTGCCCTAGCTCAGTACTAGTTGTAGGACTCCGGGCAAGCTGTTGGACTCCTCGGGGAGAATAGCCTTCAGTGATGCCCAACCAGGAGTGATATGGCCCTTAAGGCAAGGTTTGGCAATGCCTGGAGGCACCTTTGGGTGTCACAGCTTGGGGGCTGCTGCTGGCCTCCAGTGGTTCGCAGCCAGAGATGCTGCCTTGTCCTGCCACGCACGGGGTGACTCCCACAACCGAGAATGATCTGGGGCTGAGAAGCTCTGATGTAATCGACAAGATGCTACGTATACTATTTGGCTCCAAGCATTTCAGTAGCGGGCAGCTATCCAGTGATGGGCGCTAAGTGCCAGCGACTGTGCTAGATTTAGCCAGCCAGAGACGGAAGATGGCCGTCCCCTGGATGGTGGTGAGGACAGTGCCAGAGCTCGGAGGAGAGTCACCTAAACCACCTGGGACAGTGGAGGGGCTCAGGGACCACTTCTTGGAGGAAGGACACTTGAGCTGAGTCTTGAACTTGGCAGGAATCCTTTTCTCTCCTCCATTTGGCCTGGCTGATGTCAGAGGAGGGACACCAGCCCTGGGCACTGGGGTGGGGGGCAGGTGGCCTGCCTGAGTGACTCCTGGGCCCCCTGAGTGTCTGTGCCTTGGGCCTGTGGGGCCCAGGAGGTGAGGGTGTTGGCAGGCATGGCATGCCAGGATAGGAACTGTCATCTCTGTTCCGGTCTAAGATCATGGCTCAGTCCTTTTAAAGTTGAGTTTTAAAATAAAATAACATCTTGTTCTGACTGTAGCTGGCACTTCTTTTGTTACTTTTGATGCTGTTAGTAAAAGACATAATTTAGGGCTTGGAGGTGGCCTTTATTTTGGCAAGTTGCTGAGCTCCTACTTTCTCGAGGCACGGGGGCCCTAGATGCACAAAGGGTTCTTAGCAGCAAGACCCAGGGCCGCCTCACCAAGTGGCAGCATGTGCCTCCCTCCCACCCGCTGTGGATGGGGATGCCAGTGTTCAAATGCGGTGTTTCCACAGACAGACCCACCACCAGCAGCCTCTCAAGCAGTAGCCTTGAGCACAGGCAGGCCCCCATTGAGCCTCATTACCACGTCCGTGGCAGACGTAGCTAATCAATCACCACCTTTCTCAGTGAGCTTGATCCTATTCTCCAAATCTGCCACAAAGCACCCCCCCCCCGCCCGCCCCTGGCAGCCACATGAATGGAGTGGCAGAGTAGGCAGGCAGCTCTAGACGAGGCAGATCTGCCATCTCTGTTCTAGCTCCTTACTGGCCGTGTGGCCCTGGGCACATCATAGGACCCCTCCACGTTTGTCTCCTCCTCTGCAAAATGTGGATCACATTTCCTAGCTTGCATGGCTGTTCAGGACATTAGAGGGCAGTAAAGCTAGATCGAAGGGCCTAGCATAGCCCCCAGTATATAGTAGGTACTTGAATTCCTAACTGCCTTCCTGTGTTTGCATCAAACTCACCCTTCACAGGCTGCAGTAGGACTTGTGGTTCATTTTATTACCACCTGATACTGTCATTTATCTTTTCAGCTGTATTTTTTTAGTTTGGCAGAGTCAGGCAGACTCTGGGCATTTACAGAGCAGGAATGGTATCTTAGGATTCTTTAGGCCTTCCATCAAGATATGGTAGTTGGATGTACAGGAATGTGGCAGAGACTGCTCTTTGTTTTATCCACAATATCCCTTTCTCACTTACCTCTTAGTAACAGAGCCCTGGGCAATGGGCCCAAGTGGAGAAGACTGCATCTCTCTGCTTCCCTTGCAGCTGCAGGTGGCCATGTGACTGAAATCTGGCCAACCAGATATAGACAGACACAGGTGAGGCTTCCCGGGAGACTTGCTCAAATTGGGGAGCCTTATCTGGGTGATTCATGCCTTGCCCTTCACCTCTTCCTCCTTCCAGCTGCTTGGAACTCAGACATGATAGCCGGAGCTCCAGCAGCCATCTTGGCCCATGAGATGATCTCGCAAGTGGCAGAGCAGCAGGATGGAAGGCACTTAGGAATTTTGTGGATTAGCCATAACCAAGCCTTGACAGACAGGAGAAAATAAACCCAAAACAATATGCCCCTGCTGTTTGGGAGCCAAATGGAATTCTTAACAGCTACAAAGGTTTGTTAAAAAGAGATTGAGAGAATTGCATACCTGGAACCCTAGAGGTGCTAGGCATTTGATATTTAGGGACCTTGGAGTTTAATTAATTTGACAGGTATTTATGAGTTCCCACATGTACCAGGTGCTGCTGGGCAGTGTGGCTCATTGCTGGATCTAAGAGGGGAAACAGAAGAATCTGAAAGGAGAAATGAGCAAGGGAAGACCATGCCGTGCCCTTGAAGGCACGTGCAGGAATTCAGACTCACTCTTGAGCATGAAGGAGAGCCACAAAAGGACCTAAATGTGTGTTTTGGGACTGCCATTCTGGCTGTGGCGTGGAGCAGGCGTGGGAAGAGAGAGAGCATGCTGACGAGGGTTGCTTCTCCCTCCTGGAAGACCTGAGCCTGTCTGCCAGCTACGAGGACCCCACGCCGGTCTTTCCACACTGGAGCCCTGGGTCTTACTTGAGTGACCGATCAGACCTTGGTGTATTTCTGGCATTCTCTAACACACCCATAGCTCTGGACATGGTGGGCTGGGCCTTCTGGATCTTGGGTCTGGCCCTGGCAAACGCCTTCTCGCTGAGAAGCTCCCGGTTTCCTGGTCCGCCCCAGGCTGAACAGTGGCAGTTGGCCCAGACTCCGCTCTGTCCGTAACTGACCTCTAGGTGGCGGCGGCTGCCTGCTGCTGCTTCAGCTCCCCGGGCCATGACCACCGGAAGCCCTCTTTCCTCCCCATTAGCCAGGGTTGCTTGTCTCTTTCCTCCCCGAGTTTTGGATCCAGACACTTGTTTCTGTCTGTCTTACATGCTGTCCTTTGACTTCACAGTTTCCACTGCTGTTAATATCATGTATCTTCTTTACAAAGTCTGTTTGTCAGGAGGGCTGGACGGGCATCACACAAAGTCCCCAAATATAGACTTCGGTCCTGCTCTCGCAGACCCCCGTCCATTGCTCACGGTCAGACCGTCGCCAGTGAGGATGGGCATGTTTACCTGCAGGTGGGGGATGGGATGCTCAGCGTGAGCAATGTGCCCGCCCACCTTCTTTCTCCTTGTCTCCTCCTCCTCCTGTTCATCCCTCCGAACATCCAGTCCTCTGTCCATTCACTCCTGTGCCCTTTGAGCACCTCGAGGCCCTGAGGATTCGCACGAGTGTCTCAATCATGGGTCGTCGCCCTCAAAAACTGTATCATCTGCTAGAGGTAGAAAGATTTGTGAAGGCCCAAATGCAGGGATACATTCGGGTGGCGTTCATTTGTTCCTTCAGTCGCTGCACAGAGTTTCCTGGCATCTGTGTTCCAGGCACGGGCGTAGGTACTGGGGCACAGTGAGTGAGACGTAGGGGCTTCCATTCCCGTCGAGAGGAGGCCGACAGCAGTCAGTAAGCATGCAGAAGGATGGCTAGTTAGGCCGCATGCTAGAAAGAAACCGAATCATACGGTAGAGGATGAATTTGGGGCGTGGCATTGACAAAACCTCTAGAGAGTCCAGTGGGGAAGGTAGCAGGAGTTGGGTGGACTGAGTCTTGGGAGATGTGTCGGGTTTGCCAGGCCGACTGAAGGGGGGAAGGCATTGCAGGCAGCGGGCCTGCTGTAGAAAAGGCCCCCTGGAGGGGAGCACCTGTGTGGGGACAGAGAATCTGGGGGTCTCCGGGGACAGCTGAGCATGGTGGTGGCCCAGCCACCAGATGCCTTTTTCAGAATTTGAGGATGCTTGCACACTAACGTACTGGGAGGGCTCTGAGTTGAGTGTAGTTCTTCGCCATCCGGACTTTTGTGCTCCGGTCTGGCTTGCTGCGCCTCCGTCGGTCGGTCGGTGAGCGAGCACAGTAGTACTTCCCCTTGGAGGCCGCCCGAGCCGGCTGCAGGGCCAGCGTTCAGGGCGTGCTGGCTGCTGTTGGCAGAGGTAGAGCGTTCTTTCCCCAGCACCTCTCAGAGCTCGGGATACACAGTCGCCACTCAAACGTCCGTGTTGGTCGTCTCTTCTCATCATTCCCTCCCGGGATCCCATGGTGACCACAGAGATCATCTCTCCATTCCTCTTCCGCGGCCACCGTAGTGGAGGCTGAAGGGAAGTCAGGACTCTGCGGTGGCTGGAAGCTCAGGGTCTGAAGCTCAGACAGATGGAGGTAGCATCTTGGCTCTGGGACTTTCTAGCTTGTGAGTTTGAGCAGGAACTCTAGTGCTCAGACCCCACCAGCCGCGACTTCCTGGCCGTGGTGGCCAGCTGGGCTCCCGGACTTTCTGGAATGCTCTGAGATGATTTGTACAAGTGTGTGTGCACCTAGTGGGGATGTTTGTGATGGTCTTTTTTTAGAAGAGAATCCATAGGCCTTCATGATTGTTTTCGGGAGGGTCTCTCCCCAGGAAATGTGGGAAGATTCCGAATGCTGGCCTGCTGGGACACAGTCGGAGCTCCCCCTCCACGTGCGAACTCCTGCAAGGCAGGGGACCTTCACCATCTTACTGCCAGAGGCTTCTAGAAAATGCTCTGTATGTCTCCAGGCCAAAAGAGTGTCTGACTCAAGTTGCTGGAGGCGATCGTGACAAATCCTTTGCCCTCGTGCCACCTTCTTTGGGCAGTGCGCCGAGGTCTCTGACGAGGCCTGCTTTCCCTCCTCGTCCCTCCCCAGGTAGCCATGCAGTCCTGAGAGACCGGCCCTGCCCGTGTCTGTCTCACAGTCAGTAAGAACTCAGCCCCTCACTGGGTTGCTGATAATATGACAGATGCGTCGTGCACTGTGCGGTGACAACAACCGGGGAGGAGACGCTAGCACATCCCCATTGTACAAATGCTAAAACTGAGGCTCGGAAAGGTTAAACAGCTTGGCCCAAGGCACCCCACTGGAGCTGGGTAGAGCCGCTGGGCTTTCACCTTCGTTTCCCGGAACGGGCCCTCCCCACTCGGGGTGGCCAGGAGGTGTTGACCCGGTGTTGCTCTCTCCCGAGATGTTGAAGAAGTGTTCATTCCAGCCCCATCTCGGACATCAGGAACTTTTCTTTAATGCCTTCTTATGGGTGTCATTATGAGGGAGAAATGAGCACATGGAGCAAATTAACTGTGTTACGATGTTTGCAGTCGGCATGCAGGCAAAATTCGGTTGTGTGGGGAGATAAAAGAGGGTTCGTCCTAATGACTCACATGTCTCCTTAAGCGTCCACGAGAGAGAGGTGCACTGAGAGCTCGCATCACGTCGGAGATGTTCTATTGTTCTGTTTGTTTTTCATTACTCTGAAATGATTACTGCAAAAATTCTTAAATTGGATGCTTTTCAAAGAAGACGATTAAAGACCAAAAGCAGAGGCTTGCGGCTGTGTGGAAAGGAGTCTGCGTCTGTGCTGCTCAGGGAGGCTTTGGGTGGAGTCCGGCAGCTTCACCTGGGGCTCTCCAGGGGGGCTGGGGGAGGGGCGGCGCTTCTGCCATGCTCCCCCCCCCCAGCCCCCGGGCCTGCACGCACTTCGGTGGCGCGTGGGCCTTTTCTTCCCCGGCCTTCCTTTAGCCTGATGGAACTAAAGCCTCCTGAATGCATTTCGGTGAGGGACGGGTCCTTATGGTGCCAAGTTAGAAGGGTGCTGAGACAGACTTTTGCTTCAGCAACTGCCTGAGAATTTGTAGCTCTTTGACTAAGGATCGGTTCTAATCAGAGAGCCTAGTATTCATCATATTTTGGTGGTGTTTGGAAAGTCTTGTTTCTTGAGTGAGGAGGGACGTATTTGTACTCCTGGACTTGGCTACCACGTTGTCCCAGGCCCATTAAACTCAGAAAGGGGAATACTTTGGGGGGAAAGGAGGTGTCTTTTAGAGTGCTCTCCAGTTCTCTGAGACTTGCCCCTTCCTCCTACATAAACAGGGAGCTGGAGCCGATGACCAGAGGTGACTCATCAACTCATTGGTCCTCAGGGGATGACACCCAGCTAGGGGAAAACTATCTGGATAGTGGCATAATCACATTCTCTTTTGGTCTGAATTCTTTTGCGTGTCGGTGGCAAAAACTTCATCTTTTTTTTTTTTTTTAAAGATTTTATTTATTGGAGAGAGAGTAAGCAAGAGCACGAGAGGGGAGAAGGTCAGAGGGAGAAGCAGACTCCCCATGAAGCTGGGAGCCCGATGTGGGACTCGATCCCGGCACTCCGGGATCATGACCTGAGCCGAAGGCACTTGCTTAACCAACTGAGCCACCTAGGCGCCCCTAAAAACTTCATCTTAAAGTGGCTTAAACACAACAGTTGGTTTATGGGCTTCTGTAGCTGAAGAGTTTAGGTATGGCTTGATCCAGGGGCTGTGTGCCCCCCTCCCCTGTTCTGCTTCTGTCTGCAATGGGTTTATTCTCTGGGAGGTTCCCCTTCTTGTGGTCAGCAACAGCTCTGAGCTTATATCCTCCAGGCCAAGTTCTTGCCCACTCAGCACAAACTCCAGATTGGCCTGGCTTGGCTGAAATGGCTGTACTGTGGTGCAGGCGGGGCTTTGACTGGCCAGGCCTTCGTCTCTTGCCTGCCTGTAGGGTCAGAGCTGGCGTGGGATTCACAGGAAGCACAGAGACTGAGGTTGGGTGGGAGCGAGTCCCTGGAGAAGAATCGAGTTGTTGATGCAGGCGGAGAGGAACAGCCATGTTCACTGTGGGCACTCTCCCCTGGAACATTCGGGATTGGGCAAGCTTGGCTGGTCTGCATGTCTGGGGGGCTGGGTTTGAGAGGTGTTCCACTTGGACCATGAGCTCGGAAGTCAAGAAAGCAAGCTGTGGAGAGACTGAGCAGAATGGCGTGGCCGCACACAGAGAGCAGCCGCCTGCCCCCTTCCGTGGGGCTTTATGGCGCCTGGTCCAGCCCCACAGAGGGCCCAGCAGCACTTGGTGCTCTGAGATGCCCTTGTGTCCTTCCAGTAAGTCCGCATTTCCTCGAAGACATCATGAACCAGTTTCTCTTCTTGGGCGTAAAGAGTCCATGACTCGGAAGACAAGGGCCAGGGACACCATTAGACCAGCACACGGGCTTTCTCTGCAGGAGGCTGGCGGCCGGCTCCTGGTCTCGGTGGGGCAGGTGTGCCCAGAGCAGAAGCACGATGAGACAGGGCCGAGTGTGGTGTGAGTCTTTACCCGAAGAAGCTGTCTAACCGACAGTTAGCAGCAGTAGAAGGAGGGTCACTCTTCATCATGTTAGAAAGTGACATGTTTTCCTTGCTGATTGATGGCCTCCCTACCCCATCCGTTCCTATGAGAGCTGCTCGCCTTCGTGACCTGTGGTCACACGGCCCACATCCTGGAGGCCAGATGCAGGACACTAGCCCCAGCGTAGCTGAAGCTCTTGATTCAGAAGCCCTGAGACCATCTTTGGGGAGCACCTTGTTTCTTTGCTGCCTTCGGAGTTGAGTGCACTGCTTGTTCAGATGCCTAATTCTCTTGTAACCATTTCTGTCTTACTCATCACCTCAAGAATATTTGACATGGAAAGGTCTTGGTGTAGGAATCAAGCAAAGGCGAAAAATCGCCCTCTGGCTTTGGCCTGGACAGCTCCTCCCACCTCCCTCTCCCTCGGGCCAGATCTCCCTCTTCCTTTGAGGCTTTGCTTAGACATTATCACCCCCTCCAGGAAGCCTTCCTTGATGCCTTCCACACTGAATTGTATGCCCCCTTCTTGTCTCCTGGCCTCCTGTGCTTCCCTTTGTCCTAACTTACTCCACTGGGCTGCAGTTTTGGTCTGTTTTTCCGTCTGCCTCGCAAACGCATGACCTTCTTGAGCAGGCACCTAGGTTTTGCTAGTAACAGCTAACTTTTGTTAAATATTTACATGCCGAGCAGAGTGGTTGATCTTAGACACAACCCTAGAAGGAGGGTGCTAGAATTGTCCTCACTTTACATTAAGAAATGAGGGCTCATACAGAGGCTTACTAAATTACTTACGGTCACGTAGCTAAATGGAGAAGGTGAAGTCAGTATTTGAATCCAGGCCGTCTTTGTCCCTAGACTGTGCTCATCATAATCATCGCTCCAACCGTTGGGCTACCCCTGTCTCTGTTTGCAGCCAGCACAGGTCCTGGATGTAGTAGGTGCTCAGTGAGTGCGGGGTGACCCACAGGAGCTCAGAATGCACAGAGTTGGATGTACAGTGAGTGCACTGCTCAGCATGGAAGGACAGTGTTGGGGGGGGGGTGCTGCTTTTATTCCTGAGAGTGAGAGGCAGGTTGGGTGCCCATTGAAGTAGAGACACACAGTCAGAGAGCCCGTTCCCACCACGGCCCTTCCCCTCATCAGGGCAAAGAGACTTACTCTGGTTTTATTTTATTTTATTATTTTTTTTACTCTGGTTTTAAAACGTATGTCCCCCACCAACAGCTTTCTGCAAGGCTTTACTTCTGAGCGTAGAGTAGGGAAAAAAAAAACCAAAAAAACAAAAAACCAACCTTCCAATCTATCATAGCAATATCACAGCTGTTGGGGACCAAAAACAAGCTTGGAGCCTCAGATCTTGCAAAAGGGTTTTACTTTAAATTGGCCTGTATTCAGGCGTGTGTGGAGATCAGATGAGTAGGTAAGCGTCCTGGGCCCAGCTCTGGCTTCAGATCGGAATGGGCCACTCTGCTGGGTCTTCTGCCCCGGGGGACCGCTGCCCGCCCCCCAGTCTTCAGTGAGCAGTTCCCACCCGGCTTTGTAACCCAGCTCCTGGCCCCGCTTCCCCAGCCTGTTCCCTGTTGCCTAGGGAGGTTTCTTCTGTCTTCCTCACGACCACATAGTCCTTTTGTTTCTGGAGATGGCCATGCATGTCAGAATGTGTACTTAAAACTGCATCCAGTTGTGTTTGGAGAAAAGGAGGGTCAGCTCTGCACTGTCTCGGTGTCCACAAGAAGTCCCACTTACTTGAAAAATGTCACTGAGTTTTTCTATTACCAAAGTCAGTATTTCAGTAGAGGAAAGAAATTTGGAGAACTCAGAAAACATTAAAGAAACCATAAAGATAATAAAAATCCATCACCGTGAAGAAATAACCATTGCAAATGTTTGGATTTGAATCCTTCTGGTCTTATTTTCAGGGATATAATTGCACACATTCATACATGTGATTGGGATCTTACTTTTCAATACATCATAAGTAGGCCCTCAATTAACTTATTTGAGAATAAAGAGCTATCCAGCTTCTGCTTCTGCCTTTCCCTTACCCCAGGAGCACTTGGCTAGTATTAGTATCTGGGAAGAAGGAAGCAGAAGACTTTGCTACTTTCTGAGTGGGTCTAAAATGCTACTTTATAATTTGAGTGCTACAGAGTAACCAGCTTTCAGCAAGAGACTGTGTCTTGCAGAGCACACGGCTAAGGGGGTACAGTGTGCATGACTCAGATATCTAGACTGCACCATGTGACCAGCGGATGAAGTCATACTTCCTTCTAAAATTCCCTGAATGTGATCATTGGAGCCCCCAGCGGCTTGATTGCCGGAAATTAGCTCCCATCCAAATGGCTCCAGCTATTTCTGAGTTCTCCAGGGACTGTCTCACGTGCACTCGGGGACTTGCCCCCTGTGATTTTCTCCGTGGTCCCTGTTGTCGCTGCCCGTGCTAAAGATGCCCTTCCTTAGGTGGCCGGGATCCTGCACCCAGCTGCCCACCGAGGAGCACGGCCCCTCTGGCTCGGGGTGGGGAGTGGAGTACGGTGCTTTCTCTTCCCTGCTCTTCAAACCCAAGTATGACCGCTGGGGCTGTTCCTTACGTTCCTTCGGCACAACCAAGACCAGGCTAGAATTTTTAATAAAACCGCGCCGACAGTGGAGGGATCGTGGCCGAGACATAGGGCGTGAGGGGAACTCTCCGTTACGGCTCTTAGACGTAGCTCTCCTCAAGTCCAGGCCCATCTTCAGGGCTTTCTGAAGCCTGTCTCCCTGCTTTGCTTCTGGTGCCCAACTTCCTTGAGAGGCCTGGCTTACCGCCCCACCGGGGCAGGGTGGGTGCCCACATGGCACCCAAGGGCTGCAGCCAAGACTCCCAGAGCATGGGCAGCTTCACACTGGTCTCCCCCTTAAGTCTCCGGCAGAGGCCGGTTTCCGCAGCCGCTGGACCTGCAGGGAGCTGCGGGGGCTGTCTTGCTGAGCGGAGGTCTGCGGTGGGCTCTGAGGGGACTGGAAGGTCCATTAACTTAGCAGGGGTGGCGTGGCACAGAGCCTGGGCCCCCGAGTCCTCCGTGAGAGCCCGTCTGCGTCTGGCCCTCATTTGAAGTGGTCCCCCCACCCCACGATTTCATCTCATGCCAGGCTTTATTTTTGAGACAGAGTTGTGAGTTGGCGGCGTCCGGAACTCAGTCACGGGGACCAGAGTCCCTGCCTTTTTAGCTGGCATCCCTAGGTCCTGGGCGGGGAGGGCAGGGTCTTCAAGGGAGAGCGGGTGCCCTGAACCCAGGGTCCAGTTCCCATCACCACAGGAAGCCCTCGGGGGCAGTCCGGTGGGAAGGCTCACCTTTGGGCACTGCTCGCCCTTCTGCCTGGGGGACTGTCGAGACTGCTGTCCGCTGTCGGACGGCGGAGCCTGGGCCGGAGCGTAGCGAGCAGGGTCTGGGCACCACGACCCCCTACCTGAAGGAAGCCATCCGCTGCCCCGCCAGGCTCTGCGCTCGTGGGCTCGTGTTCCACGTGGCCCAGAGACGGGGTCCGTCCCCTGGGCCCAGTCCACTGGGAAGGTGCCCGTTCGCTCTCCTTCTTTGAAAGGTATGGAGGGTGGTTGTGCTGGCCATTCTTAGTAAATACTGCTTCCCGCTTGACTGGCTGGCCGCGTTTGCATAACCTCGTGAACTAAAAAGTCGTTTTTCTCCAGCTAAGTCATTTATCTTTTTCTTGGCATCGAGCTGCCGTAATATCACTCCATCAGCCTGGTCATATGGTAATTTGGGCATTTGGTTCTAGCAAGGAGGACACTTATAGTTAATAACACATGAAGCCATTTCATTAAAAGGGAAGTTTTGTTAGGACACATTAACACAGGCCGCCAACCAAAACACAAATCATTTCATTCCTTGGATATTAAGGAAGCAAAATGAACTGGGAACCTAGAGCCATTTTTAAAAGAAGCTTTGTTAGCCTAATATCCTCTGACTGTCTTTGCATTTAACCATGTGCAGAAAGGGCGTTGAAATTCAGAGTTGATACCGTGTTCTTCCTCTCCGTTTACAGACGATGTGATTCTGGGGTGTAGCATCAACTCAAGAATCTGTTTGACAGGGGCGCCTGGGGGGCTCAGTAGATTAAACTCAGATCCTGATCCTGAATCCAGGGATCTAGCCCCGAATAGCAAGGAGCCTGCTTCTCCTTCTCCCTCTGCTCCTCCCCTGACTCATGCTCTTGCTCGTGTGCTCTCTCTCTCTCTCTCGATCACTCTGTCTCAAACAAATAATCTTAACAAAACAAAACAAAACCTGTTCAACACTCCCCCTCCTTGGGTCACATTAGGCACGTCTCTTCATTGTTCAGAGTCTCTGTTTTCGGGCATAAAATTGCAGGGCTTTGGTGAAAAATGCAGGTAAAATCCGTCGCACGTGACAGGGGCTGCTAAATGTTACATCATTTCCTGTAAGTCCAAGGAAGTTCTCCCCATGAATGCCAGCTTTCACTCTTGAACATCACCCAAAAAGAAGTGTTGGGTGCCTTGGCGTAGCAGTTTGGCGCATTAGAAGACAGCCTGAAGTTGGAAATGGAGAGGCACGCCTTGGGCTGATGCTGAAGAAAGCTGGGCTGCCTGAAGTTTTGTTTCCCAAACCAGCTGTGTGTAAATAAATGAGCCTTCAGCCCTGAGCTCTGGCCACCCTCCCATCAGCAGTTCCTCTGCAGGGCCCGGGGCTCGCGGTAGCCATCAGGTAGCTCCCGCGAGGGCCCCTCCTAAAGTAGCACTCCCGTCCATGCGCCTCGGTGCGGGTGCGACGGGGGCCGTGGAGACGCCAGGCCAGCCGGCAGCGAGGCGGCGGCCCGAGCTCGTCCTGCCGCGGCGGCCCCGAGAACGCGTCCCCGGCTGTGTTGCAGGACTCGAACACCCACCGAGAAGGTCGCGCGCGGAGCTCTGCTGTTCCTGTGGACGGTGTTTTGGAAGCAAAGGAGAGGCTTAACTGCCCAGCCCACAGGCCCTGCATTACGTTCGCGTTTCCTCGCCTGCCTAGCATTTGACAATTAATTAGGCATGGTAATTACCTGCTGTAATTTTGTGATTGCACATCCTATAATTACCCCTAATTCTGTAATAGGGAAGTTCATGTACACAAAGGCAGACAGCGACTAAGGTGATGGTGTCACGGTACGAACAGCTGCCACTCATCACTGCCTGCCAGGCCCGGCCCAGCGTCACACGGCCACCCAGCAAAATCGCTCTTGTCCCCATTGTACAGATGGAGAAGCTGAGTCCTGAGGTGGAGTCCCACCCCCAGGGACACAGCTGGTCAGGGGAAGAGCTGGAATGTGAACGCAGGCCCCCCTCCCTGCACAGCCCGGGCCCTTCTGGGCCATCCTGCCTCTTGCAGAGGGGCCCCAGATGTCCCCGAGATCTGCATGTGCAATGCTTGGCAGAGCCTTGAAGGAGATCTGGAACCTCAGGCCGCTGAAAATCAGCTTTTGAATCTTCATTCTCCCTCTCCCCTCTGTGAGTGTGTACCTGTATCTGTTTATATGTACATATGTGTGTATGTGTGTGTAGACCATTCTCCATGTAAAATCGAGGCTTGAAGACGTGAATTAACTTACCCAGGATCACCGGGCTAGCAAGAGGTGGAGCTGGAATTCGAACCCACATCTTCCTGAGGCCGGAGTCTGCTCTCTGGCCCCCTCCCCTCCACACTGATGTTCCCCCACGGCAGCCTCGTTAAGACATCCTGGGGACATAAATATGGGCAAAAGCTCAATCTCCTGGGAATAGTGAAGGCGTGGCTTCGGATGGGAGGGCTTTCGCTTTGAATTCTAGGCTTAATATAATTGTCAGGTGCATACATCCTAAGTTTATAGTTGAGTGAATCTTAACTTCCGTATAAACCTATGTAACTGCTGCGCAGAGATACAGGGCATTTCCAGTGCCCAGAAGGTGCTTTGTGCCTTTTTTGCGTTCTGCATAAGAATCCTTGCCGACCTGTAAGGTCATGAAGATACCCTCGTAGGTTCTCTCCTTGTAGCTTTACCATTTTACCTTTCCCATTGAGATCTGTGATCCCAAAAGACATGAGTGCGGAAGCCAAGCGCCTGAATGCCCGGAGCTGCCTTACCCATAACAGGCCCAGCTGGAAACAACCCGAGTGCCCACCCAGCAGAGCAGTAGACAGACGGGTGTGTGTTCCTTCAGCGGCACGTACAATGGTGAATGACACGTGGGTGCTAGGCCCCGTAGCACGGAGATCCCACACAAACACCGTGTGGAGCGAAGAAACCAGACACAAAGGAGCACGCTGCGTATTAGATGAAGTTCAAAATCAGGCGAAGAAACTGAGGGGCTTGTGTGGTGTGCAGAGTGGGCTCAGCAGAGGAGGCGAGTGGCCTTGTCCAGTGAGGGGGTCTGCGGGGGCAGGTAGGAATGCTCCAGCACGTGTTGCTAATCATCTAAACGGAAGTGTTTCTGGAGGCCCTGTCTACGCAAGAATTGGTTGTGGGTTCAGTTCATCGAGGGCCTAGGGTCCCCATCCCCTCCTTGCCCCGTGTTATTACAGGCATTGCTAGGATAATTCTTCCCAATAAAAAAGAAACCTCCAGATTCAAACTTCCTCTTAAAGCAGAGAGGACAGGGTTTGCCCTGATTTCCTGATGGCAAATATTACCCTCCTCTTTTATTTTTCTTTTGCTGAGTTGGGAAGATTACACTTGAGGTAGTTTTTTATTGCTTGTTTTAAAAGGGAACTTGCTTTTGCTGGAAAAGGTCAATTCTTGTTATTCCTCTAAGGAAATATTATCTTTATGGCTCAAGCAGAAGGAAGTGAGGCCTATCAAACTTAATTTGGAGGGGGGAGCCCTTAAAATAAAAATTAAAATCCTAACAGTTTGGGACATAAGCACTTTAAATTCTTCAGTGAAATAAATGAACAAGTGGGTTAAGAGTAATCCAGGGACAACTTAATTTTCAGAGAAAGTTTTCCAGTTATGGATGCTAAGAGCATTGCTGGTGAGGATGGACCATTGAGGTGGTTTGGCAGTTTCCATGGCATTAGATTTCTGAAGGAGGAGACCTGTGAAGGCATGACTGGAGCATCTGGTACCAAAGCCTCATGCTACCTAGGAAGGGGCATTTGGGCCACAGAGCTATGGAGTAGGGACCTTCCTTGCCAGCTGCTATTCCCAGCTGCCTGCTTGGCTGCCTTGGGGTTCCTGGGATCCTGGGGAGCCCCAAGGACTACAGCAACATGCTGCAGTAGGAAAGTGCCAGGCCTCAGTGTCAGGCAGAGTGACATACCCTCTCTGAGCCCATGTCTGCATCTGTGCTAGAAGCACGTTCCCCGTCTGCCTTGCAGACCGAGAAGAGGACGGAAAATGAGGCATATGGAGTGCCTGGCACAGGACCCAGCACACAGTAGGTGCTTCATCCATGGCAAGCAGTAGTGTTGAAGTTAATTATATTTTATTGGAGTTCTGAAAAAAAGAACTTTACTCTCTTGGGTCTGGCAGTGGGCCACTCCACTCTTACTGAATTTCTCATGGAGCTTCATCACTTTGACTGCCAGCCAAGGAGATTAGGATTTGACCAACGTCCAGACAACAGCAGAAATGTAGAATGGTGCCTCTCAGTGGCCCAGGCAGAGGGGTGGGTTATTCAGTACTGGGACATGTGGGTGAAAGAACATGACCTCAAGGTGATGCCCAGGTTTCCGGCTCAAACAACACCGGTCCATTCCCCGGGAGAGTAAGGTCCCAGGAAGGGGGAGGAGCGGACTTGCAATGCAGGTCACAGGTTCAGATGTAGACATGATGAGCTTCGTCGAGTCTGGATCTGGAGTTCATATCAGAGGCCCAGCTAGAGATACAGATGTGACCTAAGAGTGAAGTGTGTGGACCAGAGTTGGATGTTCATGTGGGGAGAGGGGGGCCGTGAGCGAGAACCCCCATGTCTGGCACGAGCAGAGGAGGAGGTGCCCACACGAAGAGCAAGAAGGGGCCATCGGAGAAACAGGGACTCCTCACTTTCATGGAAGGAAGCCATTGGCTCTTGAATGTATCAGGAAGAACATAGAGTCATAATTTATCACTCACATTAGATATGCCCATTTTTCCCATTATGGTAGAGGTTTTTAGGATGTGTGTTGACATTCGCTACTTGCAGGTTGTACTAGCTGTTTGTCATTGGATTTTACTTTCCAGGTTCTTCTTAACTCATGCAGGTTTTAAAATCGCACGCATCTACCGTTTTGCCTTCCAGTGTAGCTGCTGTGTGTTTCTGGAAGGCGTTAGGGCCTGTAAAAAGCTGAAGAAATGGCACTTACAACTTGTACCCCCAGAATGGTCTCTCCAGAGCCCCATCTTGATCGAAACTGAGGAAGTTTTATGCTCCAGTGTTGCCTATCCCATCTGGACGTGACCTTCCATCCAGTTGGGCTGATGTCAACGCTGGCCCCTCGCACCCTCCCCCCCACTGATTTCCACGTCCTCTGTGTGGCGGTCTGTGTGACCCCAGGCCGAGCCGCGCTGCTCATGTGTCCGAGCGTGCCTGAGGGTGCCCGGCACACTTGGGAGGAGGTGCTGTCAGTCGGTTCCGCGTAATACGTGAGGAAACCCACAGTCTGAGAGGAGGCATGGCTTGTCCAACACCTGAGTATGTGCTTCACCTCAGGGGTTCCCCCAGTGGCCCGCTGTCTTCATTCAGTCCGCTCTCACGAACCACGGTAGCCTGAGGGGCTTAAACAGCGTTTTATTGCTCACAGTCTGGAGGCTGGAGAGTCCAAGATCATCAGCAGGTTTGGTTCCTGGTGAGAAGCCCCTCTCTGATTCAAACACAGCATCTTCTCACTGTGTCTTCATGTGGAGAAAGGGGCGAGGGAGCTCTGTGGGGTCTCTCTTACAAGGGCACTGACCCCATTCATGAGGGCTCCACCTTCATGACCTCATGACCTCCCAAAGGCCCCCCTCCTCACTGTCACGTCAGGCGTTAGGATTTCAACATATGAGTTTCAGGGGGACACACATTCAGACCATAGCATCTACTTCTTAGAATCACTAGGGAAGCTTTGGAACATGACGGATTCCTGGGTCCCAGATGGTTGATGCGTCCCCGCCAGTGGATGGTAGTACTTGGAAAGCACTGCCCCCTTCCACACAGATCTCGGATATGTCCGTGGGGAAGTAACAATAATGAATACCGAGTATCTAGATCAGGGGTTGGCAAAGTGTTTTTTTGTAAAGGGCCAGAAAATACATATTTTCAGCTTTGCAGACCATATGCTCTTTGTTGGGACCACTCAGTTCTGCCATTGTATTTCAGAAGCGGCTATAAACAAGAGGTAAACAAATGGATGTGGTTGGATTTGGCTTGTGGGCGGTAGGTTAGCTCTCCTGATCTAGGTAATTAACCTTGTGCGTGATGATCAGACATGAACTTGGCGCTCTCCAGGGGATACTTGGACTTGTGCAGCAGTACACTAGAGGCCGATAGAGTCCATTCGAGATGTGGCAGGTTGGAGCTGCACTCAGCCACCAGGACAAAGACCTCTCAAACATTAAGCTGGAATAAATTCAAGAGGAATAACTCTCTTTTGTTAAAAAAAATTTTTGAGTAGATAGTCTAGTAATTGGTGTGGCGGTTCCATAACGACATCAGAGACCCGCCCGCAGTCCCTTCTGTCTTTTTCCATAATCAAGATGATCAGGTGATCACAAAATGTCTGTTGGAGCTCCAGCCATCACATTTGTGAGAAAGAACGAAGAGAGGGAGAAAAGTAAAAGGCACTATTAGCTAAGTCCGATCTCTCCTAAGGGCCTCCTTAGAAGCCCCAGTGCTTTTTGCTTCCATCTCATTAGCTGCTCTTAACCTGCGAGGCAGACAGGAAAAGGTAGTTAAGTTTTTGTTTGTTTTGGGGTTTTGTGGTTGTTATTGTTATTTAACACATTGCTATATCCAGAGGTACTGAAGGAAAATGGAGACTGGCTGGGCAACTAGTCCTTGATGTGTCCCAGGAGAACCCAAAGAATGCCCCAAGTGTGTGCGTTCAAGTCCCCTGAACTCCACTGGGTTTATTTGCTGACTGATCCATCATGTCTCAGTGATAGAGATTGTGAATGCCTGAAGTGCCTTTTCTCCACAACTAGCCAGGCCTTTCCAGATGCTTCTGGAGTCTTATAAATCACACACACATAATCAGATAACAGTCCACCCATTGTCATACCACTGCTCGGACACCCCATGCCAAGAAGCCTTTTGAGCTAAACCTTTTCTTCTCGGCAGCTTTTTCCCTTTGAAATCTGTCTTCCTCTCCTTTGTATCTGCTGGAAGTCTGCCTCCTTGGGTCCAGAATACATCACCTTCGTCTTTCCTCCGAGATCTGTACCCCCTGCACCCTGAGGCTCAGATTGTTACCCTTCACTGCCTTCCTTATGATTTGGCTGCAGGTCTTCTGCTCGGACTTAGAGTGTGGGAACCACTTGAGTTCTGGTTCTGAGCAGTGCATCTGGGGTGAGCCCCGAGATGCTGCCTTCCTGACGTCTTCCCAGTGGACAGCCCCTTGAGTAGGGTGTGATTTGGGACTTTCTGAACCTATTTCCATTCACCTTCTAGTAGGTGGCAACCAAAACCTAACTAAGGTGGTGTGTCCCGTGCAGAATAGAGCAAGATATTCAGCTCATTTATCCCAGAAGTTACCCTGTACCTTTTATTTATTTTTTTTTATTTTATTATTTTTTTTAAGATTTTATTTATTTATTTGACACAGAGAGAGATCACAAGTAGGCAGAGAGGCAGGCAGAGAGAGAGGAGGAAGCAGGCTCCCTGCCGAGCAGAGAGCCCGATGTGGGCCTCGATCCCAGGACCCTGAGATCATGACCTGAGCCGAAGGCAGAGGCTTTAAATCGCTGAGCCACCCAGGCGCCCACCCTGTACCTTTTAACGAGGTCTAAAGATTACTGGGCTTTCTCGGTGCTCTCCCACGTTATTTCCTTAGCTCAGATTTATGCAAATCTGTAAGTCTTTGTCCCCCAGGCCGCCCCTGTGCCGTATTTTCCCATCTTTTACTTATGGTGTTGGTTTTTCAGATTCTGTTGTAAAACCTGACACTGACCTTTTTGAATTTCATCACGTTGGATGAGATCCATCCCTCAGGCAGTTGAGATCACTTGGTATCTGTCATCCACTATATGTATTGTCTCTCTCAGCTCGAAGGCTTCTGACTAACCTGGCAGGCCTCTGTTTCTCTGTCTCATTCCCCCGGAAACTTTCCGTCCATTAATTGGAGTTCTTCGGTGTAAACCATCCGTCCTTCCTCTTGTTGACAAGAGTGTCACAAGAGACCCTGATGGTCATCTTGCCCAAGTTCAGATATATGACATCTGCGTTTGGGGATACTGGGTGGTTTTCATGTAGGGGCGGAACTACCGCTCCCATCGCAGTTGCTTATTCTTACTGTGCTGGAGGTTTTTAAGATATGTATCGGCATTTCCTGATTACAGATTGCAATAGCTATTTATCATCCGGAACTTTACTCTCTGGGATATTCTGGTATAATTTTTTAAAATGCTTCGATCTCTCTCCCACTTCTGTTTTCCCTTGAGATGCGATTGCTCTGTGTCTCTGGCGGGTGATAGGGCCTGGGAAAAGCTGAAGAAACAGCCCTTACAATGTGTACCCTCAGAATGGTCTCTTGAGAGCCCCATCTTGATTGAAACTAAGGAATTTTTATGCTCCATCGGCGCCTATCCCATCTGGACGTGACCTTCCATCCAGTTGGGTTGATGTCAACGCTGGCCCCTCCCTCCCTCCCCAGACTGATTTCTTCTCCTCTGTGTGGTGGTCTGTGTGATCCCAAGCTGAGCTGGGCTGCTCTTGTGTCCGAATATTCTTTGGAAGGAGGTGCTGTTAATCAGCTCCATCTTACAGATGAGGAAATGTGTAGCCTGAGAGGAGGCAGACTCTTACCAGCAGTCTGTCACCACTATAACAGGCATGTGACGAAAGTATGAGGACCATCTCTGAGATCAGCTGGACTGTTGATCTCTGCGGATACTGGAAGTGTGCTGCTCCCGTCACCTGCCTGATTGGTTCTTTCACGTACCTCTTTGTTGACTCAGTGCCACCGAGGCCCTTCTCTGCTAGGCACTGGGCATCTGGTGGCTTGGGAGAAGGATGTGGCCCCTTGCTCTTCTGTGGGTGGAGCATGACCAAAATCCCACCCCTTTGTAATGAGAGCTGCTTTTTTTTTTTGTTGTTAAAAAAGATGTATTTATTTTAGAGAGGTGGGGGCAGAGGGAGAAGGAGAGAGAATCTCAGGCAAAATCCGTGCTGAGTGCAGAGCCTGACGTGGGGCATGATCCTATCACCACGAGGTCACGACCTGAGCCAAAATCAAGAGTTGGACACCCAACCGACGGAGCCACCCAGGTATCCCTGTAATGAGAGCTTTAAGAGAGATTTTTACATTCTCTTTCTCTTTCCCTTTCTTGCCAGGTCTACATCCGGATAAAAGACGATGAGTGGAATGTCTATCGGCGGTATACGGAGTTTAGGAGTTTGCACCACAAGTTGCAGAACAAGTACCCTCAAGTGAGGGGCTACAACTTCCCACCCAAAAAGGCCATTGGAAATAAGGTACTGTCACCGCGGGGAACCAGGCAGCTCACTCATACGTGCCTGACTTACACACACATGCTTCTGTAGACCTGTGACTTGGAAGTTGGCTCATACAAGAAAAAAATAGGGACAAAGAAAACAGTCCTAATCCCGTCATTCAAAGACAAGCATGTTGTGTTTTGTTTGGGCACATCCTCTTAGTTCTCTAGGGCTGGGGTTGCCAAGCGGTCCTGTTAAAGGGCCAGAGAGGGGTTACTTTTGGCCGTTTTGTGACTATACCACCAGAGCTGAAAATCCCCACTGTGCCCTTAGACTCTGAAAGCAGCCGCAGATGGGTGTGGCTGTGTGCCCATAAAACTTTATTCGTCAGAATAGGTGGCAGCTCGATTGGGCTGATGTGTCATAGTTTGCTGACCCCTGTTCTGGGCCAAGAAGATACTCTCCGGTTTTTGTCCATAAGTTGTCATGATACTTACCTGGACTCATGAAAGTGGGGTTATTTCCCAATAAAGCTTTCTCAGAGGACCTTCGTTTTGATATAGGATTACTGCCCTCGGGAAGGTTAAGAAGTGATGATGACATAATTTGTTTCCAGGTAGTCATCCAGGCACCTGGAGAAGGGAGGTGCTAGCCCTGTATGAGGTTGCTGGCTGATGAGTGCTGGTTCCTCCAATGGGTGTTCACTGAGCAGCTTTATGTGTCGTGGTACAAGGGGCTGGAGCCCAGGGCCTGGCGCGGAGACTCGCTTGTCTGCGTCAGCCCGTTGGCATCATTTAGTCTCCCTCATGTTAGCTTAGAGCAGCACTTCTCCTTCTCGGCCGCACGTGGTACCACGTGGGGAGCTTTAAAAGCTTCCGAGTTCTGTAGACCCCCATTCCCGTTAGGATTTGAGGTCTGGAGTGAGCCGGGGTGCTGAGGAGTCGCAGACATCTCCAGGTGGTTCCCGCATGCAGCCCAGCGGGAGAACCCCTCCTGGCTTCGAGCCCGGGAGGAGACGGTGACAGGTGCACAATTCCACTGTGTTCACTAGCTCGGCAGGGACGGTTTGTCCAGAGCAGAGGTCCTGCCCCTGCAGAGGACCTTGCGGCGAGAAGCTGGGTCTTGCTGTCAAGGGAATCCCTCTGCTACCGCGCTTCTCAGAGTGCGGCCCCCGACCAGCAGTCGCCGCATCATTAGCAACACTGATTTCCAGGCCCTGCCCCAGACCTACTGAAATACAAGCTCTGGGGCTGGTGGCCCAGAAACCTGGGTTTCGATCTGCGTGGTGCTGGTGCACAAGGAAGCGTGACAGTCATGGCGCTCTCACGGTGACAGAGCTGTGTGGCACACCTTCCATACGTGAGGCATTTCCTAGTCTCTTTCTCGAAAGAGGCACCTTGCTCGGGTCTCCTTGGATCTTTATGGCAGAAAACCAGACCAAGAGTTTCCATAACCACTCCCAACACTTGGGAGTTCCTCAGGGAAAACTCTCCCTGACTGTTCTGTTTACACGTTCATGGATTTCTGTGCTCACACTAGATGAGAAACCTGATCGTGTCAGGATCTGTTAGATCTTAATTTAAGCAGTTCTAAAGCAGGTTTATCTGAGGCCTAGAATAAATGTGTCATGCCAGTTTTTTTTTTCTGCAGATAAGTAGAGTTCAGCCCATAAAAAACAGAAGACTAAGAAATTCTACACTTGTTCATAGCAAGGATAATAATTCTTATGAAAAGAAGGGAAAAATTATATACTGACTTAATCTAATGACTTGTGAGCTTATACAAATCTGGGGACCCATCCAGGACATCTGAAAATGTCATAAAGCGAAACTCTGCCTAACCAACATGTTATCATTCTAAGATGCTCACATTTGCAGAAAGCATTATAGTGAAGCAGCCTTTCCATGACGCCTCCTCTGGGGAACGCGGACTGTCTGTGTCTCACTAAAGGAGATAGTACAGGGCTGAGCAGGGATGTTCTGATGGGGAGACGTCTTGTGTTTTGCCTCCCGTGGCTGCCATACTGCAGTGGCACCCACTGAATGGTCTAAAACTCACGTTTGTTATCCTATCAGTTGTGGAGGTTGGAAGTTGAGAATCCGTCTCACTGGGCTAAAATCAAGGTGTTGGGAAGGGGCTCATTCTTTCTGGAGCCTCCAGAGGAGAATCCTTTCCTCTTCCAGCTTCTAGAGGCTGCCCGCATTCCTTAGCTGGTGGCCTCCTGTGTCTTCAAAGCCAACAATCATGTGACTCTGACCTCGCCTTCTGTCACAGAGTCCCTCTCCTTTTGTGACTCCTCTCCATCTTCTAGGGACCCCGGTGATGACGGTGGGCCCACCCAGATAAGCCCCGGTAATCTTCTAGCTCAGGATCCTTAACACATCCACAGAGTCCCTTTGGCCATGTGAGGTGAGATGCTGTCAGGTTGTGGCATTAGACATTTGGGAGGCCACGCATTGCCACATGCTCCCTCTGCAGACCAAAGCGACTCCCTCCCCGCCTCGGATCTCATAGAGTTACTGCAAACTTACTTAAAACAGATCTCCCCACAGCCACCATCCAAGAGCAGGGACTGCGCCGACTTTCCCCTCTGGGGTAGGCTTCCCCCAGCCCTGCTTCACATTCTGTCCTTGTCAATCCCCGGACTGACTCTCAGCAGAGTGGGCTTTTGCCCTGTGAAGTCTCTGTCAAAAGGGCACTGTGTTCCCCCCTGCCTCCCCGCCCCCATACCCAGTGCAATGCTGTTCGTGGATAAAGGAGCTTGGGAATCAAAGGTGTGGACTTGGTGGGCGTGGCCCAGTGATGGATGCCTTGTACAGATGTGGTTCTTTACTAGATTGTTGGTCCTGCACCCCGTGGTCAAGGGTGGACCTGATAGTTGCCTCTGCTGCTCAAGAACCTGACAGCTCATGAGCAGTCATGGGGTCACCGCCTCTTGTCTAACCTGCGCAGCCCTTTGCGTTTGAATTGGCTGCTTGGTGACTGTACTTTGATGCCCTCTCTCCCTGGCTGACTGAGACATACCCGTTTCCCTTAAGTACACTTTGGCTGCTGCCCTGAACAGACCTGAGGGTTTATCTGATTTTCAAGGGCATATTGAGTCAGCATGCAGGACTGCAACCTCCAGCAAAGGCTACTGATGAAGTCTGTTAAGAGATAAAGCCCGTACTGGCCCCAGCTGAGCCTACGGTCTCAAGATGCCTGCCTTGATATCCCGAGGGCATGTTTTCTAGCGAGTTTTCATTCTAAATCGGTCCAGAAAAGTCAACCATGTCAGCATCTTTTCCTTGATTGGGTCACTTCAAGAACATCTCACTTGCCACTTGTACCATTAAGGTACACAGACGTGACTTCTTTGTATGGACTGAGTTACAGGTACTTTGCTCCTGTAAGCCTTGGACCCATTAAGTGATTCAATTCAGAATCCACAGACCTGGACAGTATTCAGGGAAATACTAGGCAGAGTTTAGTTTTTTCGAGTTTGCCATATGAGTATCTTTGTAGCATGAATTTCTAGGTATTTCCCTAACAGTACCACCATGGATGATTATCTGCTGGTTGTAGAATTAAAATGTCATCTTAACCCAAGTTTTAACTTAAAAAAAATTATGTATTTATTTGAGAGAGAGAAGAGAGTGAGTGAGCAAGTGCACAAGCGTGGGCAGGGGTAGAGAGAGAGAGAATCTCAAGCAGATGCCCTGCTGAGCGTGGAGCCTGATGTGGGGCTCTGTCCCACAATCCATGAGCTCATGACCTGGGCTGAAACCAAGAGTTGGATGCTGGTTTAACCAACTGAGTCACCCAGGCGCCCCCAAGTTTGAACTTTTTTTAATTGATAAAATAGCACATTGTATAATTTGTGGATACAGGATTTGTATTTTAAGAATTTTAAGAATTTCTTTTGGCTTTGTATGCCATGCATGTGTTTAATTGTAAATACTCAGAGCATGCACTACAGCTACCCTGCCTTCAGGTACCACATCAAGCCTAAATCGTATTGAGGTAGTTTCCTGAATATCAGTACCCCTTGATGAAGTTGATTCCTTTGTAGCTGAGTCAAGCACTCCACAATAGTTGTACATTGAAGTTACTCATGAAATTCGAAATATCACAGGCGTGGGGCTTATATCTATCAGGATAGTCTCGGTAGGCTGGAGTAACAACTTCATGATCTTGGCAGCCTAAGCCAACCAAGGCGTGTTTTTGGCTCATGTTCCGTGTCCGTCGTGGGTTGGCCGGGAGCTCTGTTCATCATAACGTCAGGAGGCTAAGGACAGGGGCACATCAGACACTGGCTGTTAAAGCTTCTGCCCAGGGGCAACCTGGGTGGCTCAGTGGGTTAAGCCTCTGCCTTCGGCTCAGCTCATGATCCCAGGGTCCTCTGGGATCGAGTCCTGCATTGGGCTCCTTGCTTGGTGGGGAGCCTGCTTCTCCCTCTGCCTCTTCCTGCCACTCTGCCTTCTTGTGCTCTCTTTCTCTCTCTGACAAATAAATAAATAAAATCTTAAAAAAAAAAAAAGCTTCTGCCCAGAGGTGATACATGTTAATTCCACTCATATTTCATTGGCCAAAGCCAGTGACTCAGCCTCGTATAGCGCCAAGGGGACCAAGGAGTCCACTGCTACCATGTGCCCAGGAGAAGTAGAACTTTTACGGTCAGCTCTCATGGCTTGCACAGGCCTGGCGCTTGTCTTGAGCCACATTGCTGAGTAGGGCGGGGATAAGAGGAGGGCACAGTTGTACCAGTTCAGGACCAGTATGCCAGGTCCTGTGGGTCTCCCTTCATTGAGTCCCAGGTGCTCCCCTCCATCCCAACCCAAGCCTGGTCCTTCCTGGTGTGGGTATCTGCACCTCTTTCACTCTTGCCTGCCTACCCCTCCACTCCCATGCTGCAGCCACAGTGAGGTTTATATGACGTAGATCAGACGGTGTCGTCGTTGATGAAACCCCCCTAGTCGCAGCCATGGCGGTTAACTTGGTTAAATTCAGGACTCTTCCTGACCTTGGAGATGTCCCGATCTGTTCCACTCTTCCTCTCCTGCTTTATCTCCTGCTCCACCTTCCTCCTCTACACCCAGTCACATTGATCTCCTAAGACGCCCATGCTCTTCTCACTTGGTGGCCTCTGCCCCTGCCTCTGCACCTGCCTGCACTGGCTCCTCCCCCATCTCGGCGTGGACGGCCCCTGCGGTTCATCAGATCGCAGCTTGAATTCCACTCCGCGGGGCAGCCTTTCCAGACCGCCCTCATCAGTGCTGCCCCTTCAGTCACCCTCTGACCCGTGACCCACTAGTCCGCTTTGTCTCCTGACACGTAGCGTCCATCCAAGTGATGGGCTTGTGACCTTGAGTAGTATTGTCTCTGCTCCAGAATGGAAGCTGAGGACAGCAGGGCCTCGGTCTGTTCACTGCTCTCTCCCCAGCTCCTAGAATAGCACCTGGTGCCCCAGAAAGACCCGTTCCCTGAGTTAAGGAACAAGTGAACAGGCATTAAGTGGGAAAATTCCCCTGCTCTTCTCTTTTTCACATCACTGGGTCTCGGTACAAATTCAAAAAATCTGTATTCCCAAAGAGGGTGGAATAATTCTAAGGGTGACTTGGAAGTTTGCTCTCACTCCACTTGGAGCGAATGTGGGGTTTTTGTTTTGTTTTGTTTTGTTTTTTTCTTTGCAGAATGGGCCAGAGGCCGGCAAGCCTTTGCAGACCAGAAAGGTGGCCCTCTAACAATCTGGGGGAGTTGCCTGGCAGGCTCCCTATCCAAATGGACTTCAGCAGCATGAGGGGTTGGGAAATAAAGCCTCGTTTTTGATGATTCCGCTCCAAGTCTGCATGACTGCTCAGTGAGAAATAGATTTGAGAGGCTGTCATTTCTTCTTAGGATAATGGAGTCGGTCCCTGAAAGTTCATTTGGCATTAAGGCAAAGCAAATCGCTTTCCCCGGAGCCACAGATAATTCAACTTGTTGGAGAAATTGTGCATTAAAATCCTCATTAAAAACACATACCCCAGTGTGTGCTGGGGAACCGAGCGGCCTCACCGAGCCGCAGAATGCACCTTTGCAGCTCGAGAGGCTCAGACTTACATGCAGCCCTCCGGGTGGCCGCCCCCAGCAGAAGGGACTTGCAGTCGTGGGAACCAGTGGGGATTTGGAAGAACGTCGAAGCTGCTGCCTTTTTTCCATTTAGAAACACTTCTGGAATGTAAGGGTGTCATGTGAGGTGTCAGGGGGACTGAGATGGTGTAAAGTAAGGTCTCAGTCTTCACAAAGTTCACGGCCTTGTGGGGACAAAGACCAGTAAATGGGTTCTCGTGGAAGAGTCCTGCGATGGAGGGGAGGAGGGTCCCCAGTGCGCTCCGGAGGGGTAGAGAGCGGGGCTGCCTTCCGCAGGGCGAGTGCTCAGCAGGCCAGCAGGACCCCGGCAACACGTCTTCCAGATGGGAAAGCAGGGTCAGTTCAGGGGCTGGCCTTTCCTTCTCTGTGCCTGGATTAGCTTTGTACTGCTGCCGTAGGAAATTACTGCAAACCTAGCGGCTCTAAGCAGTACACGCTTATGATATTACAGTTGAGGAGGCCAGAAGCAGACACGGGTGTCACTGGCTTGAGGTCACGGTGTCAAGGGCTGCGTTTCTTTCTTGAGGCTCTCAGGAAGAATCCCTTTCCTTGCCTTTTGCAGCTTCTAGAGGCTTCCCACATCCCTTGGCTCTTCCTCTCTTCAGTGCTGCGGCTCTGTGACCATCCTTGCATAGCGGGGAAAGGCTCTCTGCTTTGAGGGAGTGGGATTGTCTAGCCACACCACCCTGAGTGTGCCGGATCGCATCAGAAGGAGTGGGATTAGGTAGCCCAGGGCCATCTCCCCAGCGGGGGACCCTGAATTGGATCATCCCTGCAGAGTTCCCTTTGCCCTGTGAAAGAGCTCATTCATTCACAGGGATTAGGGTGTGGGAATGGGGGGGTCCCCACCTCACACCTCTCTTTCCTTGCCTGGGGTATGGGAACGATTAGTGTTACTTTACGAACAGGGAGAGGGAGCACAGGGAGGTGAAGTGACTTGCCTAAGGCCTCCTTGCTCGGCAGCGTCAAGGTGACACGTGCGCCCAGGCAGACAGTCTCCAGGGATCTGCCATGGAGGACTGTGGAGGGCGGAGGAGCATACATGACCCTTGCCCTGTGGTGGACACTGACTCCCTTAAGTCCCTTCCTTAAGCTCGGTGGTGTAGAAATCTGCTCTCCCTCTGCTGCTCCGCGACCCTCACCCCCAGGCCACTCGGACTGACTTGGGGCCACTTGTAGGGCTGGGAACTGCTGTCCTCATGGTCCACCTGGAGGCTTATATAAACTTCCCTCGTAAACCTAAACGTATGGAGGGCTAGTCCCTCATTCTTTGGCCCATTTATTTGTTTATTCTCTCACCAGGACTTTGCCAACTCTGAGAATCAAACCCAGAAAGAAAAAGGTTCCTCCTGCTTCCCTAGCTGTGTGGCCTTGGGCACGTTACTTGGTCTCTCTCTGCCTCAGTTTCTCCCTTCCATACCTCTTCCCTCTAGTGTTGTCATAAGGGCTTGTGGAAACCTCTGGAAAGTACTCGCAGCAGTGTCCGTGCAGGGTAGGAGCTGGCTGTGGCCGTGTTTGTGAAGGGCGCACAGGCTGGCAGTGAGGCAGAGCCGGCTGACAGAAGCAGGTCGTCGGCCCCGACGATGCCACGGGCGAGCCTGGCACGGGGGCCCATCCAGAACCCTCACCCCCTGCACCTCCGTGTACAGTCTTACCGGCCATCGCGTGCCAGGCACGTGCACACCAGGGCCTGGCTATTCAGTCCTGTACCGTGGGATTCTTGTCACATCCCGTATCAGATCCCTTCGAGATGAGGAAGCTGGGCGCAGAGGCTGGAAGCATCCTGTGCAGGGTCCCGTAGCTCCCGCCAGGAACGGAGTCGGACGCCTGCTAACGCCGCTGCGATGCCCATGGAGCCGCACCCGGGCCTGGGGTGGGGGGTGATGCACCGAGGAACATGGGACGACTCTCTCTCTGGGGGAGATGCAAGCGGTCAGGGGATTCTGCTGCAGGTTCTGGCCTGGGGCAGAGGATCCAGAAGACACTGCAGATTTGGGAGACAACAGAAGCTCCAGCTGAATGATGCCATAACCTCACCCTTGTTTCACATTTGACACTCTGCCATCCACTGTGTAAACGGTCCTGGTACTTACTGTATTAAGCGAGAAGAAGAAGGAAATTGGGCTCATTATACATCACACATTTCTGTTTCTCTTTAATACAGTCAAAGCCTCTAAAGATCTTTTCCAGGAGAGCAGTTGCTGAAGTCTCTTGCCAGAGAAACGGTCTCAGGAGAGAAACTTCCAGGAGCCTCGGACTTGGACCGCATATATGCATACATATGCAAATGTGTCTATGTATTTAATAAGGGGGGCTTCCTTGGGAGTACTTCTTTGTAATATCAGATTAAAATCCAGTAACAAAATCAAGGTCATTTTATGAACAAATAATCCAGAGCCAGCAACGAGAAGTGTATTCGCTCTCTGTTCCCATCCTGCCTGCTCTGTGCAGGTAGTATGTGGAGAGGTTGAATCCAAGCTAATCATTTTGGTGATCTTGGGCCAGAGCCCTTGCAGGTGCCACCGCCTCCAGGAAGCCCTCCCCAAGCTCCAGGTATTAGCTGTCCCTCCTCAGGCTGCCTGATGAAGCCTTCTCTCTTCCCACCAACCCCCTGGAATTAGAGCAGCACCCGGCCTAGGGAGTCTTTGTCTTTTCAGCATCTCACACGGCACCTGGTGCGCGGTGGGTGCTGAGTGAAACGTGTTTGATGAACACAAGAACTGAAGCTGCCTAAAAGCTACGGGGCAACGCCAGAGTCGTGCAGTTCCCGGTTCCCTTTTTCGTCCCTTCCCTCCCTCCCTCCCTCCCTCCCTCTCACGTACAGGTCTCTCTGGTAATTATTCAAAGGAAGAGTGACACAACACAGTGAATATTTGCATGAGGCTCTGAAGGGACTTGCCATTCACCATGCCTGGTGACAGAGGTGACTTACTGGACCCATTGGGAATCTGGCCTTCCCAGTTCACCAGCCAGACAGGGCGGGCTCCCTGTCCTTGCTCGTCGTCTCAGGCTGAGCTCAAGGCCTCCAGTGCCGCAGCGGTGAACCCACTGGTTTGGAAACTGACACGAATTACAAGACCCTTGACTGTCTGCTGGGCACTAAGTGTTGTCCAAAATATTTCCGAGGCTGTTAAATTACTTGTATGTCATTATTTAATCCCTCTTTCTAGCTCTGAAAGCCTTCTGATTATACTTCACCCCACGTTACATCTGTTTTTCCCCTCACGTTTTTGGACAACTGATTAAAATCACAACCTAGAAGAGTACTTGTCAGCTCTTACTCTCTTCTTGAATAATTGAGAATAATTGCTACCTCCCCCTTCACTGCTGCCATTAATATGTGAGAACTCTGTATTGCAGTCTTGGTTCATCTTCAGCAAGCTAGAGAAAACATTTTTAGTTTTATCAAGTTGCCACCATGGATCTGCGGGGTTCCAGAATCTCTTGTGTATGGAGGAGGCGTTCCCCTTCCCCTTGACGTCCTCACAGGCCGTTTGCATTTTTTTTTAAAGATTTTATTTATTTATTTGACAGAGAGAGATTACAAGTAGGCAGAGAGAGAGGAGGAAGCAGGCTCCCCGCCGAGCAGAGAGCCCAATGCGGGCCTCGATCCCAGGACCCTGAGATCATGACCTGAGCCGAAGGCAGAGGCTTTAACCCACTGACCCACCCAGGCACCCCAGGCCGTTTGCATTTTTAGAAGGCCCGCACCGGCCTCATTTTGGACCCTGTCTCTGGTACACACCGGCCGCGAGACCTCCACGTGTCACCAGGCCGCCATGATGCCCTGTTGTCACGTGGGTTGAGGGTGCTTGCCTCCTGGGATCTTGTGATAATGCACCCGGCACATCCTGAACCCTCAATTGCTGGCTTAAAAAAAATGGGTCTGCAGAGGAGACTCACCAGTTTAGTTTACATTCTTGTGTAATTTGTGATAACTCGGACATGGGCATTCTTTCTTCCCCTCTCCTTCCCCTCTTCATTCTCCTTGATACGGTGTGGTATGTGTATTTGTTTTCTTCTCTTTTTTTTAATTATTTTAAAAATTGGGTTATAAGTGCCTCTGATCTGACAAGGATAGCCCGATGGAGTTGCACAGAGGAGCGCACCTGTGTAACAGCACAGACAGCAGGAAATAAATCACTGGCAGGACTCCAGGCCTCCTTCCGTAACTGTCCCCACCAGGGTGGCCACCATCCTCCTATCTGATCCATGGATTGGTTTGGCCCATGGTAGGACTTGATGAAAATGAGATCGTAGAGCATGGACTCCTTTGTGCCTGGCTTCTTTTTCTGCGTTACATCTGTGAGATCCAACCACGTTGTTCCAAGTAGCAGATTGTTCTGGCCTTTTTCATTGTTGTGTATTATTCCGTTGGATGGCTCTGTCACAGTGTATCTTCCGTGGATGGATGCTGGGTGGCTTCCAGTTCATCTCAGTTACACATTCTGCTGCAGTTGATGTCTTCTCATGGCTGTCAGGGCCGGCTTCTGTGGGTCTGTCGGTGGGAATGGAGTCGCTGGATCACAGGCTGGGTATAGGTTCTTCCCCAGAGGATGCTGGAGAGTCTCCCAAAGTGGTCATGCAGTGATGATTCCAGGAAGGTCGGGAAACAACAGAAAGAGTGAGGTAACAGGACCCATACCCCCACCACCTAGAATGGACGACTGTTCACATTTGTCGTACTTGCATCTAAGCCCTTAAAAAGTGTATTTTGAAATGTTTCAGGTGTGTCCCAGAACACACGGGAAAATACAGTGAACACACATCATCTTCATTTGATAGCGTGTTTAGAAATTAAGCCTGACAGGTATAGCTGAATCCTCTTCCCTTCCCCCGCCCCCCAGGGGGAAGCAATCTGCGGGGTTGTATATACCTTGTATTTTTGACCAGTGTTACCTGTTAGAGATCGATACAGTTGGGGGCAGAGCATTCTCGCTCATTAACTCTGACTGCCAGGCTGACATTCGGTTGTGGGAATGTTCAGTGTTGTGTTTATGTTACTCTCCCTCCTGTGGGCAGTCAGACGGTTCGCAGGTCTTCCCTTTGCGAACGGTGTGTGGCGAATACTCCGCGCCTGTGTCCTGGCCTCGCCTGATCGTCCTCCGGTTCTCCAGGCTGTGGTCCGACGAAGGCGGCTGCCGCCTCACGGAGCCCGCTTGCCTTCTCCTTTCCTGGCTGCTGCCACATCGCTCTCAAAGGGGGGTGGCCCCAGTCGTTCCCTCCCAACCGCGTGCACGAGGGGTTCCCATTGTTGTGCGTCCTCAGCAACACTGAGCATCATTAGATGCCTCTCCTTCCACATGCTTCCTCTTCTCTTCACAGTCCCCCTAAGGGTTCAGTGCATAAACTAAGTGCTGGCTTTCCTTGCTGGACCGATTTTCCAGAGGAGCAAAACCCCTCATTGTGTGAATCCCAGCAAGACGCTGACATGGTGTCGTGGATCAGCGAGGGCCCCCGTCCATGGTCATTGGCGTGAAAGAACACCAGGCCCCAGCTTGTGTTCTTTAGTGTGACCCCACGGTCCCCCCCCACTCCAGGGCTCCTGTCTGAGCTGGGGTCCCAAGAGCTTTAAGCCCTGCTTCGGAGAGCTGCTCATCCCTGCCAGTTACCAGCTACATTAAGCTTAGCTGCCCCTTGGAACTTTGTCACTGTTTAATGTCTCGGCTCTGCTGCCTTCGGAGGGAAAGTGAAGTTCTTTTTTGTAATGAGTTTAGAAGCTTTTTTGAGTTACGTGCCTGATCCTCATAAGCTCATGAAAATGGAACTGTTTTGTATTATGAAGGAGCCCTTGATACTGGCTTTCAGCTCTCCCTCATGAGCTGGGCAGCCTTCTTCCTAGCAGCGGGAAAGAAACACGCCCTTCTGCGCATCAGCACGGCCACCTCACTCAGGGTAGCGGCTGTTCATTGAGTGCTAACTGCATGCCAGGCGAGGTGCCAAGGGCTTCGCCCGCGCGCTCATTTCATCCCCCGGCGTCCTGGCGGCCGAGGAGCTGTTCTCCCTTCCTCACCTCCTGCCGCTCTGCCCGGCCCCCTCTTAGAGCTTGAACCCTCGAGCTCTGTCTCGCCTGCGGGCTTTGCTCACGCAGTTCCTTCTGGAATGCTGCATCCTCCCCTGTCCCGTGGCAGGGTCTTTCCCGTCCGTCTAGCCTCAGCTTAAATTCTGCCTCCTCAGAGAACCCTTTCCCAATTACCCAGCTTCAGTGTCCCCTCCCCCGCGAGACCCCCCCCACTCTGGGCTTTCCTGGCCCCTTCGTGACATCAGCTCTAGTTGTTCGTTGAAGCATGGCGGGGAGGGGGAAGGGGGAAGCCGCTGAAGGATTTCAAGCGAGAAATGACAGGCTTTGTGTTCTGGAGACATTGCTGCCATGTGGAGCATGGCTTGAGGGGGGTAAGTAGGAAGACTCTTGCCAGGGCATGGGCGGAATGTCCATACCAGCAGGTTTGGGTTAGCACAGTGCCATCGAATCCTGTGAGAACGTCACTAGCAGACCTGGAGACGTGGGCTCTGACCAGAGACGGTGTCTTACAGAAGAGACAGACACACGCATAGGTGACTGTTCTCTGTGGTGTGGTGGTCCTGTAATCCTGCCCTGGGCAAAGCCCCAGCCCCAAAGTGGTCAGAAGGCAGTCCACTGATCACATTCCACCTGAGATGAGACAGGTGTTTGATGATGATGACAATCACAATGACAACAATAATAATAAAGCCCTGTCTGCAGCTTGGAGTCCACACGGTCCCCAACAAGGGGAGCCTGGTCTTCTCTTTATCTCAGATTTCCTTGTGGCAACAGCTGACAGGAGCTGGCCGGAGGCTGGCCCTTACATGGGGCATGTGTGCCCCAGGTCACCAGCCTGCTTGCTTCTCTCATTTGCTAGCCCCTGAAGGCTTTTGAATTTGTCACCCCTGAAGCTGAAGGTAGACTCCCTGGAGGAGATAACTTTTCATGGGAGCTTTGAAGAAATAAGCAGAGAAGAAAAGGAAAGGCATTCCAGTTAGGGGGCAAACACCAGCAGAGGAGCAGAAGCATGAGAAATTAATGAGTTCAGGTGTGTGTTGGATTCTTTCTGTCCCAGTGCTCCAGCCCATTACCTAGGCAGCATCGGGGTCCAGCAATGACTTTGGCCTCGGTTGAGGTCAAGGTGAGCAAGGTGCAGCAGTAGTTGGACCCTGCATCATGTGCTTTCTCCACACCTTGGACCTGTCCCTTCATGTTGCCTCTAGGATATCCAGCTTTGGAGAACAGAAAAACAAGCATTCGGGTGACTAGAGCATACTGGCAACGGTCAAGAACCTGGGGAGTGTGAGTTCTTAGGAGAAAGGCCCTTAAAGTATAATGAGGTAGATGGAAAGCTTCATTAAATCCCAGATAAACATTCTTTTCCAGATAGATGTAACTATTTTTTTTTTAATTTCACCAGTCTCTTTGGGTATTTATGATACAAGTAGTCTTGGGGCTGCTGAGGCAAATGAGATGTATTTCTTGCTCTCGGAGAGTGCACAGTCTAGTAAGGCATTTGGCAGGTCACCCTGCCCCTCCATTAGGTGCTTGTGGAAGGTTAACCCAGGGCTCTGTGGGAGCACAGGGAGAAAAGTATACCATCTAGGATGGTTTCCCCTGCAAAGGATAAAAACCAGAATCAAATTATTTTTACTCTTAAAAGAGAATTAATTGGCTTGTGTAACTGAGAAGTTTAGGTCTGACTTCAGGAATAGCTGGATCCAGGAGTTCAGTGACATCATAAGATGTCATTATCTCAGGCAGTCTCTTTATCCTTTGCTCGCTTACTCACTTCTTACCTGTCTGCCTGTCCATTTCTCTTTCCACTTACCCTTTTTCCTAAGCTGGCTGAGTTCTCAGACAGGTCAAGGGGTGGAGTCAATCCCATTCCAACATCATGGTCTGAGAATGGGAAGGGTTGATTGCCCAGAGGAAGATGGAAGTGCTGGCACCATCAGAAAAGGGAACAGGATGCTGAGTAGAGAAACAAGGGGAGCCAGCCTGAGGTGTGGTGAGGGGGAAAAGGGAAGGAGAGGCAGCAGAGAAACTTGAGGATGGAGGTATTGCCTGAATTGAGGGTGGGGCAGGATCCAGCTCTTGAGTGAGATGGGGGAATTCTAGGCAAAGGAAACAGTCCTTTGGGCGCCAGAGTTTGTGGACCAGCTCTACCTCCTCAGGCCCATGATGCCTCCTGAGAAACAGTAGGCCGTGCATGCCGTGGGTGCATGTGGCACAGTGCGTGGCCACTGAGGAGCTCACGCAGAAGAGCCAGGCAGGGACAGTTACCTCTCTTGCTCAGCTGAGAAGTTCGGATTCTCATTCCAAAAGAAAATTACTTGGTTTTTAAAAAAGCAGTTTTGCAGTTAAATAGCTCACTTGGGAAGGAGTGATACCAGTAGGTTGGGAGGATAAATACCAGTAGGAGAGACTGGCCCAGAGGGCTACACGCAGGCAGAGAGGGACATCATTCACTCTCTCATCCGTGCATTCCACAAGTGTTCCTTGAATACCTCCTATGTCCCAGCCACTGAGCAGACAGCAGGGAGCTAAGTGGATCAGGTCCTGTTCCCACAGGACTCACAGTTTGTGGCTGGGGTGGGCCGCTGGGGAGGCAGTCCATGTGTACGCAGCAGACATACAGCCAATTTCTATCAGGGTCTAAGTAGCATCAACTAGTTAAGAGATTTGACCCGAGATCTGTCCTGGAAGGGTTACCCACATCACCGGAGATTTCAACTTACGAGGGGAACAGCACGGAGTGTCTCTGACCTCCAAATTAAGAAAAAAAAAATTTTTTTTCTCCCTGCCACCAACCAAAGTGAAAGTATTCAGCTGCCTTTGAAAGACAAGGGTAAAGACAGAGAAGTGGTGCGTTTCCAGCTCGCAATGAACCGTCATTTGTGCTTGACCTTCTGCCGCCTGATGTTCAAAGTGGCTCTGTGTGCTGGGTAATGGATCTGTAGTTTGTTTTGGACAGGTGCATAAATCTTTGCGGGAAGCTAGAAAAATGGGCTAGCCGGGCAGACGTGGCATTCTGCTTCATCTTCATTTCTCCCTTTTATCTCCTCCCCCACCCTGGCCCTCCATTCTCTCCTCCCTCCCACGGCAGAAAATCCCCCGCAAGAAGCACGAACCGCAGTTTGGCATAGGCGTTTTTCAAACAAGAACAAATAAGAAATGGTTTTGCTGTCTGGGGCCTTCCCCTCGGTAATACCATTAGTGTTCAAGCAGGTCTGGAGAGCTGTAAATCAGGCCTTTCACCATGCGCTTCAGGGACTCCTCCAGATGCCTCAGATGCATTGATTTTGGAAATAATTGGACATAACTGTTTTCCCTTTGCCAGTGGGTTAGGCTTCACGGCTATGCTCCAGGTGACTGATGGGTATGCCAATAATGCCGGCACCTAAGCAGAGCAAAAATGTCTGCATCTTTTCCAGATTCTCAAACAATGTGGTGAATTATCACCTCCCGGGGATCCCTAAGATGTTCATCAAGGCCACATTACAAGCCACCGGTCAGCACCACAGACAGTTCCACCATGGCTGCCCTCTGTCTGATGGTTTCCCACTCTGGATATGGATGGGAATCATTGGGTTTAAACAAAATGAGATGCTCAGGCCATAATACCGCAGATCTGGTGAACTAAAATCTCTATGGGTGAAGCCCTAGAATCTGTATTTTTGGAAAAATTCTTGGATAATGCTGACACAGCTGGTTTGCATACCAGTGACTGGTAGCCCTAACCAGAGGCCCAGGAAGAGGAAAAGACTTGCTTGGGATTACAGGGTGAGGTATTCAGAGAGCTAGGACCTGAGCTCTAATGGGTTGACTTCATGATCTCCACAGGCTCATTTGCTCTCAATCCTGTGTTATTAGGCAGAGGAGCAAAGAACACAGGGGTGGAGGTTTCTATGGGTTGGTGCCAGGCTTTCCAGCCCAAATCTGGCTTGAGATTAACAATATCAAATAGGACCTCAAAGAAAGCTTTTAAATTTCTGTCTTCTATCTGTTCTTTCCAAAGTTCTTCCCACTTCAAGTGTGGTTTGGACGGGCACCATGAGTCTCACGTGAGAGCTTATTAGAAATGCAGACTCTCAGCCCCTCTCCCCACCCCTGTTCTTCTGAATCGGATTCTGCGTGTTTCACATGCACATGAGTTGTACACACCTGAAATGTCAAGAAGCGCTGTTCTGTGTTCTTTTTGTGTTCATATCTGAGTGGACCCTTGGAGCAACATGCTTCCCCATCTCCTCCTTGGGCTCACCCTGATCCTCTCCAGGGGCCAAGACGGATGCTCAGGTTGTCGGATAGTCAGGCTTCGAGCCACACTTGTGGATGGACAGGGTCATCATGGGTTAAATTGGTCCATCAGGATGTGGCCGTGTCCAGTCTCGACTTCCCAGGCTGAAGCGGGATGTGCCTCCGCAGCCGGCTAGCTCAGTCTCTTGTAGCTTTCTTGTCTTCCCGTCTGATATTTAATTCTAGCCATTCAATTCATGCAGTTGTGTTTAAGACGGTGGGGAAAAACAGAGGTGGGTGCTGCCCTCAGGGAACTTTTGGTTTAGCAGAGACAGACATTAAACAAGTCAACTGTAAGTAACCTTCTAGTGCGGCCCAGTTTCCATGTGAGCCCCGTTTCTGCGTAAGTGCAGAAGCTATAACACAGCGGACGTGACGTCGGGAAGGAATCCAGGTGGGGACACTGAGACTGAGAGGGGACACTGCGCGGTAGCTGGTGGAGACAGCCTGGAGGGGTGTTCTGGGCAGACAGCCTGGAGGGGTGTTCTGGGCCAAGGCGGGCCTGTGGGCAGCTCCACACTGGATATTGGGCCAGAGGCTCGCTTGCTCGCTCCCCCCGCCTCCTGTGGCCTTCCACCTCGTTCGAATGGAAAGGTGTTCATTCTTGGTGCCAACTCAGAGTCTCCTTTGTCTCTGGGCTCGGAACTGCCTCTCGCCCAGGCAGAACACATGTTCTACAGAGTGCAAGGTTTGGAACAGAGGCCTCTACCTCCAAATCAAGACTGACGCAGCTTCTCTTTGCCTCCTCTGGGCATTTACCTCCCTTGGGACTCTGGGGTGTGGCGGGGAGTGGGGGTGGAGTCCGAGGCAGTGGAGGACGGCATGGGCCCTGGGGTCAGCGTACTTGGGTTTGACCCTGACGCCAGCGTACGGCCGCCTGTCACGTCGCTCTGCCTTGGTGCCTTCCTGGGTGAATATCCCGGCATCTCCCGCATGAGGTTGCTCTAAGGGTTCAGTGAGGAAATGCAGGGAACAGGCTAAGAACACATCCTGGTCTACACCGAGTGCTCAGAAGCCACTGGTGGTGGTGACGAGGCTATTCCCTGGGTGTCCTGGCCACACTTCCTGTGAGGGCCATCCCCCCTCCTCCAGCTTCCTCCCCTCCCCACAGTGGGCAGTGCGCCGTCCTCAGTCCCACGTTATAGCCCGGGGGGCCCTGCTTGGGGGCTCGGCCCGATGCAGCCCACGAGTTCTTATTCTCGGGTCTGAGGATAAGTCCAGGGGATCGATGAACAAGAATTTCATGTTTCTTGTCACATCTAATTAAAACATGAACTTCAAACATGAATTTGGGCCACAAGCTGTAACAGTAGTCCAGTAGCTGTGACTTTGTCCCCGCTGAACGTCAGTCTGCTTATCTTCCTATCCCGTGATAGTCGCCGCACGTGGCTCCAGTATCCTCACAGGAGATCAGGCGCGTTCAGGGTGGTATGGCTGAGACTCCAAATATCCTCAGAGCTCCTCACTACCTGGAAATGCCAGCCACGCTAAGACCTGCCACTCGATCTCATCTAAAGCCTCAGTAGAGAAACGCTTGCATTGCTTTATCACTGTTTTGATAACTGTGCGTAAATGTAAGTGCTTTTCTTTCCGATCCCGTGTGGCTTGTTTCATGCATTTAGAAACACAGCTCTGATTAGGGGATGGTAGCCTTCAGCAAGACCCCTGAGAGAACCCTGCCAGCGCCCCTCCTGGGGGACCCCTGTCGCCTCACATCACGTGGCTCCCTGCCCTGGCTGGGAGCTACCGCGTACCACTGCGGTTTGGGGCTGCTTTGCTCTTTCTAGCCTTTTCTCCCTACTCCTTCTCTGCTGAGTTCCTTTTTTTGTGAAGCAGGTGTTGGATAAATAATTAATAGGGTGGGAAAACGTATTGGAAATAACCCAGCTCATGTTTATTTTTAAGCAGCTGAGTTATAGAGCCCTGCTCCGGGTACGTTCCAGGTGGGGAAGTGTCTCTGGCGGAGGGGAGCTGGTGGGAGGTTGAGGGGAGATCACTGCCAGCAGGAGGGAGAGGATTTTCAGAAAAGCCTGTGTGTGCCCTGGGAAAGGTGGGGTATGCAGCAGAGGGGCTCCAGGCTGGGGTAGCCCAGGGAATTGGGGGGGGGTGGCCTGTGACATGAACAGTGAGTGGAGGATGTCAAGGAAGAATTAAAGTTTGAGTGAGGAATGGAGCTAAAATCCTCCCACACTGACTGAGTTCTGAGAGGAATTGGATTTATGTGACTACAAAGAGCAAGAATGGATAGCAGCTTCAGGCATGGCTGGCTCCAGGGCTCACGGTCCCGTCAGAACTTGATCTCTCCCTCCCTCCCTTCCTCCCTGGCCTTTCTCCTGCGGGCTGCTTTCTCAGGCAGGCTTTCTCTCACAGGATAGAGCCTCTGGCGGTCCCAGATATACGTCACCCTCACAGCAGCTCCAGGAGAAAGCCCTGCCTTTCCCAGTAGTTCCAGCGGACGTCTGCGAGTAGATTTCTGCTGGAGTCCTGTGCCCTTTTTGCTGTTGTTTGTTGCTTCTCGCTGTTGCTGTTGTTTGAAACAGCTCTCATCTCCTTTCTGTATCTGTAGATGGGCCTAATCTAGAAATTTCATGTAAATGGGTTCTTCCACTGTGTGGTCTTTCGTGACCTCCGAAAAGCATGCTGTTTCCAGGGTCCATCCGTGCTGTAGTCCGTATCTGAACTGCGTTCCTTTTTATTGCCAAGTACTGTTCCATTATACAGGTAGACCACGTGTCGTGGGTCTGTTGCTGAGCGTTTGGGTTGTTGGCACTCTTCTGCGCCATTCTGCCGGGGACATTGGTGTGCAGGCTTCCGTGTGAACACACGCTTCTCCTTTTCTTCCATTTCATTCTTCTGTTTTCATTCCCTCTAGGAGTGAAGTGTTGGGTCATGGGGTAACTCTTATTTAGCATTTGAAGTACTGTTTGTTTTCCACAGTAGCTGCCCCATTTTCTATTCCCATCAGCCAGGTATGAGGAGTCTAATTTAGCTACATCCTTACTAGTGCTGGTTACTGCTTCGTGTGTGTGTGTGTGTGTGTGTGTGTGTGTAATTACAGCAAGTGCAATCGGTGTGAAGTGGTGTCACATGGTGGTTTTCATTTTTTATTTCCCTAATGACAAACGATGCTGATTGAACGTCTTTTCATGTGTTGATTCAGATCCTTTGTCCATTTTAAAATTGGGTTGTCATTTTATTGTTGAATTGTAACCATTTTTTTTAATATTCTGGATACAACACAAGGCCCTTATCAGATAGATGATTAACAAATATTTTTTCTCATTCCCTGCATTGTCTTTTCACTCTCACGATGATATCCTTTGTAGAAGTAGAGTTTTTAACATCGACAAAGTCCATTATACATATTTTTTCTTTGGTTCCTTATGCTTTCTGCTGTTGTATACAAGAAAGCTTTGCCTAATACTGGGTCGCTGAAATTCATTCCTGTTTTCTTCTAACAGTTTTACAGTTTCTATGCTTAGACTGAGTTCTGGGACTCACATGGAGGTAATTTTTCTGTGTGTTATGAAAGAAGAGGTCCAACTTCGCTTTGTATGCGCTAATATCCAGTTGTGCCTGTACTGTTTGTTGAAAAGTCTGCTCTTTCCCCGTTGAATTATCCTGGCATCCTGGTGGAAAATCAGTTGTCCCTCGATGTGAGAGCCTATTTCTGAACTTGAAGTTCTTTACCATTGATCTAAGTATCTGTCCTTAGGCCAGTGCCCTTCTGTCTTAGTTACTATAGCTGTTGTGGTAGGTTTTAGAATTGGGAAGTGAGTCTTCCACCTTGGTTCTTTCTTCAAGGTTAGTTTGGCTGCTCTAGGTCCCTTAAATTTCCATATGAGTTTTAGGATAAGGTTGTAAATTATGTTTAAAAAAAGCAACCCCACCAGCAACTGACATTTTGATAAGGCATTACATTGACTCTGTAGGTCAATTTCAGAAATATTTTTTTAATACTTTCCCACTTAGAAATGTTTTTATATTTATTTAGGTCATCCTTAATTCTTTTAAAAATATTTTGTAGTTTTTAGAGCTTTGTGCTTCCTTTGTTCATATGGTCATTCTTGAGCCAATCTCTGTGGCCACGGGAATGGAACATTCCAATATAGGACTTGACTCATGTGTCTGCTTCTACAGCTGCAGGGGGTAGCCTCTCCCCAAATTAAGGACTGAAAACAGGGGATGGAGAGTTTTGAAGGGATTAGTACAATGCTTCTAATAGCGGCATAGAGGAAGTGGCTGCTGGGCAGGCAAAAATAAGAAAGAAATTGTCTGTTAGGATATGTTCAAGCCAAGGCTTCAGGAAAGGCATTGAAAGGGATGTAGAGGCCCTGGAGCCAAGGTTGAAAAGGCTCTAGTCCACTTGCTGAACCCATAAAAGAAGAGATAAGAAGAAATCCCTGAGGTCTGTAGCATCTTAGGTTACAGAAGTGAGATCGTAGAATCTCCTCTTTACCAAAGGCAGCGCGTGAAGGATGTCGGGCAAGGCGGGTTGGAGAACATCAGGTCTGGTCAGTGAATGGAGGTAGCGAAGACTTAGCTGGGGAATTGGGATCTCCCTGCTTACGCGACCTGGACTGAGCACACGTCCTTCCAACCAACCCACTGCCTTCGCTGGAACCCCATTTCCTCAGGATCCTGTGGCTCCTGGGGCTTCTCCTTAACACAGCACATGTCTGTTCCTTCTCGTCTTCCGTTTTGCATTCTTCTGTTGACAAAGCTGTGGGAAAGCCAGTACCATGTCTCATGTGCTTCTCAGCTGGTGGAGATCATGACTATCAGAGGCCCGCGGGTGGTGTTGAGAACAAAATGACCGGGCAAAGTGGGAACAGTGCTGGGAATGGTAGCCCAGACTGGGTGCGTACTCTGGGCCAGCCCTGCAGCCACCGTCGAGACCCATCTTGAAGGGTCTATAAAATGAAGTCACTTTTCCAAGGCCCCAGCTCTCATAAGTGGTAGAGCCGGGCTTCAGACCCAGGTGGACTGAGTCCCCGGCTCCGTCTCTTTAGCAGCCAATCAAAGCTTCTAGCACCGTGTCTGATGCACAGCAAGCCCTCAGTAAATGCCAGCTGCTGTTTGCTGTCAGAGAAGAAGAATCTTGACCACATTGAGGAGGAGAAGAATCTTGACCATGCTGTACTCGGCCCCGTCGTCCCAGGTCTGGACAACCAGTGACCAGTGCAGAAAGGAGTCCTCTGCCTCACCCATTTCTCCGCATGTTAGTTAGGGTAGAGCTAGCCGCTGCCATGGATTCGCACCCCAGATTTGCAGTTTGTTGCTTGTTGATGCTGTCGTCGGACGTTTGTGGTCATTTAAGTGGCTTGCACGTGGGCCCAAGCCCTTTGTGTCCTGAGCATTCACCATCCCTTAGGGCAGAGGTCTGCAAATCTTTCATGTATAGGACCTGGTACTGAGTATGTCTGGCTTTACAGACCGTGTGGTCTCAGTGGCAACCACTCCTTTTTGTTTCAGCATGAAAGCAGCCAGACGACCCAGAAACAGGTGGGCATGGCTGAGTTCCAATAAAACTTTATCCACAAGAACGGGGGCCAATGCTGTCGGGCCGGATTTGGCCCTGGGGCCTTGGAACACTGTTCACCGGGGGAGAGAGAGGGAAGGAGAGAGTGTGGAAGAGACACATCCACTTCTGAAACACCTCAGCCCAGAAATGCAGCCTCACATCTTAAATTTGACTGGCAAGGAGGAGTCTTGGAGCCTCACCTAGATGCAGGAGGGTCTGGGAAACAGAGCCTTTGGCTGGACCCTGCTGTCCGGGAGCATGTCTGCGCCCTGGGAGAGGAGCACGCACGTGGGTGTTAGCCTGCGGGAGTCTCTGCCGTGTGCCCACGAGGCACCTTCCCGTGGTGCCGCGAGTAGACTGGGAATGTCACTGGGCCCAGGTATGAGGGCTGCTGATGTGCTTCGAATAGCTTGACATTGTTTGTTTTGCATCACCCACTGACTTGCTGACTGGAAATAAAAGCTCTTTTTGTAGAATGGCTCCTTGGACATCAGCTGACTCAGCAATTGAGGTGTGTTCATGTGATCTGGTGGAAGGAATTCCAGGCTTGGGGTTGGAAAGAATAACCATGCTGGGTTTTCGGTTCTTCCTCTGTAAGACTGGGGTGGGCATCACAGTTGGACTTAATTTTGGCAGTGGCACCTCCATTGGACCAGAGAGCGTGTGGTATCTATGGATTCTGAAGTCAGAGGGGCCATTGTTTGACTTGCGGCTCCATTGTCCAAAGGATGTTTGACTTTGGGAAAGTTTTTTACCTCAGTACCTCAATTTCCTCATCTGTAAAATGGGTTTCGTTATAGCGCCCACCACACCTAGCCTAGTACCAAGTAGGCTCTCTGTAAATGGCCACCATTGCTGTCATCACGGTCACCATCTGCAGTACCTGAAACAGACAAGGGGGAGCTGCTTTGTTGAATGAGCCCCTCCTCTTAGGTCCCAGATGGAACCCTCACCCAAGACTCTTCCAGGGAATTTTGCAGGAACCTCCTTTGAAATGATTTTTTTTTTAAGTAATCTCTACACCTGACGTGGGGCTCAAACTGACAATCCAAGATCAAGATCAAGAGTCACATGTTCAACCGAGCCAGCCAGGTGCCCTTGCAGGAAGCTCCTTTGAAAACTCCTGAACAGCACGAGTTCAGAATTCCCTTTGGTTCTGAAGGACGAGGTCAGGGAAGCTGCATTCAGACTTGGCTACCAGGCAAGTCTGTGCTTCAGGGGCCCCGGCTGTGCAGTGGAGTTGGCAGTCGCTGTCTTGCTGTCAGCGGGTCCTCTGAGGCCAGGGTCAGTGGGCAGGGTGGGGGAGCCCCTTTTGGAGGAGCTTGGAGAGAAGCAGGAGGAAGGGGCGGTGCCGTTCCCAGGTCTCTGCCGCGCGCCCTGCAGGGAGAGACAGGAGAGACCCACCGGCCCTGAGCTGTGCCCCGGCAGCTGGTCTCTACCACCTCTGCTGGCTGCCCCTGGGCCAGAGCTGGTCCTCTGACCCCAGCCTCCCTGCAGAGTTTCCTGGGATGGAGGGCAGCTTACAGTTACTCCAAGGGCGCCGCCGTCCTGTGCTGTAGTCTCACGCACCGCTGCGGACCCCAGCTCCTAGCGCCTGCCTGGCACATCCTGTGGGTTGGGTAAATGCCTGAAGACATCTGCCACTCTCTTACAGATGGTGCCGGGAAGACCCCTGGCTGGGGCATGTCTTGACTCAGGCTAGATTGGATCCGTATTTGACTCTGATTTTATTTTTACTTTCCTTCCTACAGAGAAACTCCAGGGTCCTTGGCCAGGGTAAATAAAGCTCCTGAGTAAAACTTGAAAATAGTCCCTTTATCCTTCCTGCTTTATCTTATCCATTTGGTTTTTTTTATATTGTAATATACTAACAAATAGATGTTTAGTCTTTGTCCCTGGTTCCTGGCACAGAGCCCCTAAAACCCTTGGAATTTCCAGAGGGTGTGAAAGGAGCATCTTTTGACACATACACTCTGGGACCTAGTTGTGGGTCCTGACCCCAGAGCTTCTAAGACCATCAGAATCTCCCGAGGCTCATGAACGGAGTGGCGGCTGGGGCCCCTAGGTGGCTTTAGGATGGGGCTGTCCTCCGGAAGGGCCAAGACATGATGGGAGGGCTGGAATGTCCAGCCCTAACCCCTGACGTCTGAGGACGGAGAAGGGCTGGAGGTTAAGTTCGGTCACCGACAACTAATGATTTACTCAGTCTTTTCTCTGTAATGGAATCTCCCTAAGAATTCCCAACCGTGAGGCTCCGAAAGCTTCGGGGTGGGTGAGCACTTTGAGGTCCTGGGAGGGTGAGGCACCTAGGAGGGCAGGGCCCCTCCTCCTCATACCTTCTCTTCCATTGCCTCTGAGTTGTATGCTTTATAATAAACCAGGAATGTTAAGTCAACTGGTTTCCTGAGTTCAGTGAGCCATTTTAGCAAATTATTGAGCCCGAGGGACAGATCACGGGAACCCCTGATGGGTAGCCAGTTGGTCAGAAGTACAGGAGGCGGGGACTGGGGATTGGCATCAGATGCGAGGGCAGACACAGGGGACAGAGCCCTTAACCTATGTGGTCCGATGCTGACTTCACGCAGTTGGTGTTGGAATTGAGCTGAATCACTGGACAACCGGGTAGTGTCTGGAAAGTTGGAGAATTAGTTGTCAGTGTGGGAAGAAACCTGTATGCACTCGGTTCCCAGAAGCATTGTAGATAAACACAGTTCAGGCTTGCGTTAAACTCAGATGACCTAAAAAGTAGGTCTCCTGTCCTCTGTGATCCCTCCGGTGCCCAGCGTGGCATCAGGCACACTGCAGAGGCTTTCCGAGTTGAGTGGGATTTTTTTCGACTTTTCCTGTGTACCGTAGGGGACAGTGAGGGACAGCAGAGTAGCCGGGCCTGGAAGTTGGATGGACCATCTTCTCACAAGCATGGATAAGGTTATTTTTTTTTTTAAGATTTTATTTATTTACTTGACACAGAGAGAGAGAGATTACAAGTAGGCAGAGAGGCAGGCAGAGAGAGAGGGGGAAGCAGGCTCCCTGCTGAGCAGAGATCCCGATGCAGAGACCCTGAGATCATGACCTGAGCCGAAGGCAGAGGCTTTAACCCACTGAGCCACCCAGGCGCCCAAGCATGGACAAGTTTACTCATCTCTCTGGGTCTCCGCGGCCCTACCTATCAAAGGGAGATCCACCCCCTGGCTGGGAAGGGTGTTTTTGAGGGTTCAGTGAAATGCCCCATTCTGAACAGCTGGCCTCAGGTGGGTGTGCTTGCTGTTGAGTGTGTAACACCGACGGTCAAGAGTGGGAGTCCCGGGAAGGGGCGCCCTGTGACAGCCCAGCCCTGCTCTGCTGGTCGAGCTGGGCCCCGCCCCCTCCCAGGGTTCCTGGAGTGTCTGTGCGGAAAGGCGCTGGCTCTGCAGAAGCCTGGAGCTGGCCCTCGCAGAGCCCAGCTTGATGGACTCTGACTGGGGGTGAGGGGAGGGTGCAGGCGGACGAGCCAGTCTTGCTGAGATCTGTTTTTGATGACCTATCGATTTTTTCCTGTTGTTTTTGGATGGCTTGCAGATATATTTTCTTTGGTCTGCAGCGCGATATTCAAGCATTTGAATTAGCTACCAACTGATTTGGGAACTGAGAGGTTTTTGCCTTCATTATGCCTCCCTTTGCCCATCCAGCCATTTCGGCCCGTGGCGCTAGCGGTTAGGAATGGAGACTCATCACAGAGGCTACAATTAAGACAGAAATGGTCCCGCATAGTGCCACTGCTGCCGCTGTTAAAACCTTGGAGAATCTCCAAACCAGAACCCATGTGGCCATCACACTTGCAACAGACTATGACACGATCCCGGGCGTTGGGAGGGCCCTTGCTGGTCACGAGGGAGTGGCTGTGTGCGTGTGCCATCTGTCAGCCCGGCGTCTCCGGGCAGGTCCCCAGCCTTGGGGTTGCATGGAGGAGTGGGAATGGGAGGAGAGGGGGGCCCCAGCGCGTGCCCCCCACGGGAAGGGAAGACTGGAGCAGAAGATACAGGAGAGTGCTCTGGACTTCCTTCGGAACGTTACAGCTCCGTCTCTGCAGCTTCTGGACTTGATGCTGCTTCAGAGCAGAGTACACGTGGACCCCAGGTCCCGCTTGGGTCTTTGGGTCTGACGGAGGGAGGCAGTCGACTGGCAGTCGACCGGGGCAGACAAGGAAATATTGCTGCTCCCGTTTCTGTGTTCCATCCTTGGACCTCAGGTACAAAAAAAAGCAGGTCAGGACTATTCTTCAGCCCCATTGGTTACCCAGAAGCTTCCAGCCCTGTGTTGCTCATCCTTTTCCCGTCTGCCTCCCCTTCCCCCTGCCCGCCACGGGCAGCTGCTCCTGGGTTTGGCCGAAGCTGCAAATACGTTTCCTTCTAGACTGTGTTGTGTTGCAGGGTGTACTTTGTATTTATTTACACGGTGCTGGGCCCTAGTCTCCATTCCTTTAGTTTGCATACTCGGTGTCCCGTTGGAGCTCCATTCATGGGGCCGTGTCCACCTGTGCTTTGCTTCTGTAACTGCTGGTTGTAATTTTGGGTGTACATTGCCACATCTCACTCCTCCTCCCTCCCAGAGGTGCCCCCAAGTGGCTTCTGACTCCAAAACCTTGCATCGATGAATCTCCTTTGCCTGTGACCCTGACGTTCCTGCACGGGCATTTCTCTGGATGCTCAGGATGGAATTGCTTGGTTGCGTTGTCTACTATATGCAGTTTGACCAGATACTGCTAGATTGCTCAAAAAGAGAGCCCTTTTATAGTCAGAAGGAAGCTGAAGTGTGCTCCGTTGTAAAAAGGAAATTCACTGTGTCGCGAGTGTGCGCTGTGTACAGAGAACAGCCCCGGTTTTTGCTTTGCAGGCACTATCTCATTTGGCCACGCAATAATCCTCCGAGTCTGCCATTCTTAATATCTGCAGTGTGCAGCCGCAGAAGCCGCGGGCCACGGGCGGCTAGTGACTTGCTCCCGACCCCTCAGTTAAGTGGCAGCTGGAGCTGAGCCTGACTCTGAGGGACTCTTGGGGGTACGTCATGCCCCTTGCCTAAAGAGTCCCAGGCCCCGCATGGTGACTAACATAACATAAAAAAATAAAAACAGTAATCATAATAGAAAGCACCACAGGGCTGGCTGCCGTGAGTCCGAGGGGGCTCCTCTAAGTTAAGGAGCATCTGGTGAGATCATACGTCTCCCACTGTGGCTTTATGTGGTCTGCTCTTTATTTTTTACCAGTATCTTTCAGCATTTTAAAATCTGAGATCTCACTTAAAAATCTAGGTGATCTGGCCACGGTGGGCCCGCTTTCGCACGAGGCAAATTTCCAGGACTAGAGACAAGGTGCCCCTTCCCAGCTGGCCTGTCCACGCTGCCCTCCAGGGGCTCGTGTCAGCCGTGGCCCGGATGGCGCTGAGGTTCGTAAAAGAGACATTTCTGTGGGTGGGCTATGCCTGTCTTTCCCCTTGGTCTTCCCGATAAATGCACAAACCAGCCTTGCACTCTGTCCCCGGCTGTTGGGCCTACGGTCTCCCTTGCCTACAAAGTCAGTGACAGGGACAAATGGGCTTTGCTGCAGGGGAGCCTGCTGCTTGCCTGCTGTGAGCTCATTTGTTGCGTCCCGCCGGGGGCCCAGCCTGTGCCCGGTGCCGCGGAGGGGGTAAGAGATGCCACTCCTGTTGGGGGTGGGGACAGGCCACCATACCCACCCTGTCTGGAGCAGAAGAGGGGGCAGTGACGCCTCCGTCCGCAGTCCGCCCTCACTGTGCCAGGGGGAGAGTATTGGGGGTGATGGTGCTTGGTTCACTCGGTGCGAACTGTCAGACTCACGGGCTCTGTGTTTCTGTTTTTAGCCAAGCCGTAGGTCTCCTGCGGTTGTGACCACGGATCCTGACAGGCAGGGATGGCCTTGTGCTTCTGAGCTGAACTCAGCCACAGGTGGCTGCGAAGCCCAACTCCGTCCCTCCCAGACAGGTTAGAGCCTCTGTTTTCTGATCTGCCAAATGGGGCTGAGGGCCCAGTTCCTAAGGCCCTTGCAGGGGCGGAGTAAGATAATGCAAGTAGATGCTTCAGCTGGGGCTTGGCCCATGGTGAGGTCACAGGAAAGGGTGATGTGATTATTGTGTTACTGTGGCTGTGAGAAGGGTCGGGGGCGTAGCTTCGGCCTATGTGGGTTTTCTGTTGCTTTTCTGCAAGAGAGAGTGGCTTTCTCTCTGGAATCGGCAGTCAGGCGCTGGCGCGGGTACGCCTCCTGTGCGGGGTTGGGGTTTGTTGGCCGTTCTGTCACTTGGTGTCGCCCACCGAGAGCATGTGAGTGCTGACACACAGCCCCCTCGCTGCACCTGCTGGACTCCCCCTTGAGCTGCCGAGCCCTTGGGGTCTGATGTGCCTCCCCGTTCAGAGTCAGGTCTGGTCCGCGGCAGGGCTCACCGCAGCCCCCTCAGCAGCGTGAGTGGGGGCGGCAGGGCCTCCGGGACCCAGGGGAGGAGCCAGCTTGCGTTTGGTATGGGCGCCAAGCCTGTGGCCCTTCCCACGAACAGAGCATGAAAAGGATCAGGTCCGAGAGGTCCTCTTACGTCAGCCCTTTCCCCCCATAGACGATACTTCACCCCGAGGCCGCCAGAACCCAGACTCGGGCTGCGACAGAATCCTAGATCTGCCTGTGCGTCATGCGGGAAGTCCTGACTCGGATGTGGTTGGGGAGGGTGTCAGACGGTCCGAAGGCCCTTGGCCTTTCCCTGGGGGTGGCGGCATACACTGTTGGTGGGGTCAGAGGGCCTGGTTCGAATCCCACCCATGTAATTCACCGGATCCAGGAGCTTGGACGTGGCCGCTCCTCCCCCCTGCTCCTCTGATTGCTCATTGGAGATAGGCGCCTGATCGAAGCTACCTCGGAAGCTCGCTTTAAGGGTGAACCAGGTAACAGGTACAGAGGACTGACCCCAGAGCAGCCCATAGTAAGCACGGTGATGACTGTTCTGGGTGCTGTTCCACGTGTGTCTGCAGTGCACACGTTTGTAGTTTCTTGGGAGTCCCTGTTAACCTGTTAGGCCGAGTTCATGGTCTCCTTTGCCTTCCCCACGTGCATATTCTACACCAAATGGGGGGAGGCAGTTTAGGACAGTTTCACAATGTAGTGCAAAGACAGGGGTACGGTTTGGGTCTGAGAGTCGGGATTTTACATTCCGGCTTTGGGAAAGGAAGTCACCCTGTAGGTCACCACCTCTGTGGTGGGGCTCGGCCCTTCAGCAGTCTCTGCAAGCTCCCAGCTGCACATGGGCCCAGCTCCCTGCCTCCGAGACCTGACGCTTTCTTTCTCCTTCGTGTAAATCTCGTTGAAAATACTCCTAACTGTGGTTAGGAGCGGGCTCTGGCGTTGGACAATGCGGGTCCAGATCCCAGTATCACTGCTTTCCAGTTGTTGCCTTTGGGCACGGCGAGTGAGATCTCTGACCTTGGTTTCCTAGTCTATGTAAGGGGTGATGATGGCAATGACCCCACCTTGCCGCCGGCCTGTGAGGACTGAGCACAGGTGCTCCCCCGTCCGATGACCCTGGGCTCCTTGTCGCTCACCCTCGGCCTGCCCCGTCCTCCCCTCCCCAGGCACCAGCAGCGGAGTCCGATTTCCCCGTAAGCTGGGGAGAACAATGTGGGGTGGATACCAAGTACGGAAGGGACTCCGGGGCCCAAACACTAAAATAAGCCAAACAGTGAGAAGGCACTGGCAGATCCAGGGTTCTCGGGCGGTGATGGATGGTGGACGAGCTTGTGCCCTTTCATCTCTAAAGGCGGCCCCTGCTACAGAGGCCGGAACTACTGAAAGACCTGCAGTAGTGCAGGATTCTTGAGGTCTTTGCCGCACTGATTTTGGGGGCACCCAGACCGTTGTGCGTGTTCCCTGCACACAGAAGCTGAGTTGCCTCCATTTGGGGCTGGGTGTCTGTCGTCTGCCGTGCTGTGGAGAAGCCCTGTCAACGGGGGAGAGTAACGTGCGGTGGGGTTATTTAGGGAAGTCTCTTCTTTAATTAGTCCTGACGCTTGGAATGAAAGGAGCTGCAGCCTGACTAAAGCAGGGGCTCTAATGTGTCCGCCCAGGAAGGAAGCCCGGTGATCCGTGGACCCGCCCGCTCCCTTTGCGAGTGAGAGAGCTGAGGCTCTGAGGGGACCTGGCTTTCCCAGGGACATGCACGGGGTGGGGAGCAGCTTGAGACCAGGACCCAAGTCCCCAGGCCGCCAGCCTGTGACCTGCACCACAGCACAGGTAGCGCCGAATGGCCACAGGCTTCAGGTGAAGAAACTGGTCTGTCTGGAGTCACCTCATCACTGGAGAGGTCTGGACACTAATGTTTTGTGCCCATTAACTTGGAGGACTTGCCATGCCCCTTCCCCTAGAGCTCATGCCAACTCCGGGCCATGGGAGGACGGGGACGGGATGGGGATGTGGGGTGCGGGGGAGGGGTCCTCTCTGAGACCCGACAGTGTCTACAGGACAAATCCATTCGAAATGAGGCCGGAGGAAAGGTAGACTGGAGCTTAGCCAAAAGGCAACCCAGAAACCTGTGAGAGTAGAGCTGGGGGTACCTCTAAGTGTGGATACAGTTGGCATCTGGTGACGTCCCCACCAGGGCCCCACGAACCTGTTCTTCCAGGTCACCTAGGGGCCAGCTCTCATGAGTGGCCATTGCCTACTCTCCAGGGGTGTATTTGCATTTTAACAAGGACTCGGAAACCCCAGCTAAGGGGTCGGGTGTGGGCTCTAGAGTGAGTCGTGAGATAGGCCTCGATTCCACTTCCGAATGCTCACTCACTAGCTCTGTGAGCTCAGGCAAGCTCCTTAGCTCCTCTGCGCCTCAGTTTCCCTAACTGTGAAGTAGGAGAGGAGCAGAAGGGACCGTAGAGGGAACGGCACATGCAGATCCAGTGTTCAGCAGCGTCTATTTAGTCCGTGAACACTTCCCAAGCACCTGCTGGATGCCAGGTACTGTCACCAGGCACTGGGGACATATATGGTCATCACAGCGAAAGGGGGGGGGGGTTGGGAGGGTGGCAGAGTGGACCAGAAGGTCTCTTGTTGGAGCAGAAGGGACTTTGTGCAGAGACGGGGAGACAGTGAGTGACATAGATCATGCAGGTATCCGGAGGGAGGGCATCCCTGACCGAAGCAGCAAGTCCACAGGCTCAGAGACAGAAGACTTCTACCCACCCTTCTGTCTAGCTCCCTCAGCCCTGCTCACCACCCCCTGCGCCCGGGACCAAGGCCCATCGCGCCTCCTGCTAACGCTCCCACAGCGGCCACTTTACACCAGAAGCCCTTGGCGTGTTCTGCCCTAGGGTGTTGATGCTGTGCCTGCCCGTCATCAGCCCTGGACCGAGAGTGGGGCTGTGACTTGCCATCGGTCCCCAGCATGGCACCTGGCCATCAGCCACCTAGACACCTGGCCCCCTCTGGGGCAGCTCTCGTGGTGCCCTCCTCTGGCTCCTGCTCCCCAGGCCCTGGTGCAGCCTGGCGTCCAGGGAGTGCGGGTGGCGAAGGGCCGCTGTATGCTGGTGCCTGCTGGCTCCTTGGATCCGTGAGCAACACGTGTGACGTACGTGATCCGCTGGGCTCCGTAAATGTCAGAGGGGGAGACCGTGACCTCCGAACGGTCACACCTATTTCTTGGTTTGCTCCGTCCTTCCCAGTGGATGACCGACGACGTGCTTGGTAAAGGGTGACGGGTTGAGCCGCTGGGGTGAAATCATGAGCAGGACTTGGCTTCCCTTGTCCCGGCAGAAGGGCACAGACTTTGGCTCCTGAATTCAGGGGTGTCTGTAGAGACTTAGGGCGCGACAGTCTCAATAAGAGCGCTTTAGAGACACATCTCGGCCCTCCTCTGTCTCCCTCCCCAAGCTCTCCAGGTAGAGCCTTCCCCTCCCCTCTTCCCTTCACCCGTGCATTCCAGCTGGTGAGCCCCCAGGAGAAACGCTCGTTCGCTGAGACTTGTGTAAACCAGCCAGTCCCTCACCCAGCTGTCCGGCCCTGGTGTGGACCTCGCGACCCCCCGTGGCCGCTTGGAGCCCGTTCTCGGTACCAAGATGACAAGCACAGTTTCCTTTTCTAAGTTCGTGCCTTTATTATTTCCCTGAGTTAACCGAGTGAAGATGCTTTGTGCAGCTTTGCCAGAATCACCCCATCAGAAGCTTACACGAGGGGCGCAGCGGCGTTTGGGAAGCCGTGTGAGGGTCCATCATGCCCGACAATCCATTGCTCTCAGAGGCCTCTGCGGAGAGTGTTGGAAGCGGCAATTGCGGGAATTTTCTCTCCTGGCTTCCCAGTTTCTGATTACATAACGTCTCCCTGGAAACAAGGGCTCGGGCATCATACCGGCACCGGAGTGGGGCTCGCGGAGCTCACCGGCCTGCAGCACGCGTGCGGTGTGGGGCGGCCTGTCCCCATGTCCCCGGGGGGCAGGCCGGGGCCTGCGGCTGACATCAGCCGCATCCGCACCGCTGACCCTGCTGGAAGGAGGAAGGGCTGGTTTTCAGTCCTCGGAGACAAAACAGAGGGAGAGGGACCAAACAGAGCCCCTACACTCTGGAGTGCGAACTCCTTCTCTGTCTCGTGGAAGGAACAGCTGATTGTCACTCTCCTGCTTAAAAAGACCCGTCGCCCCAAGGGCAGAGTCCGTGTTCTCAAAGTGACCTCTCTGGTCTCGCCCTGCCAGCTGCCCCCGCTCTGCTCCTCCCTCTGGCCCCCTCCAGCCGTGGAATTTGGCACATCCTGGCCCTTTCCTGAGCAGCGCCCCGTCCCCCTGTCTCAGAGCTGCGGGACGCAGGACCCAGGCCCGGGCCGCAGGCTCCGTCGCCGTGAGTGTGTGGGCCCTGGCCCTTCGGCCCCTGCCTCCACTTCCTCCCTGGGAAGGGCCTGTGGCAGCGGGCTTCTGAGAATGCCGTGCAGCCAGGCCGTGGAGGAGCTGCCCCCTGCCCGTGCGGAGTCCGGCCCCCTGTGATGCTGGTGAGAGGGGCCAGCCTCCGGGGAAGCCCCTGGCCCCGCGGCGCACCCCGCGCACTCCTGTCCCATGTGCGGTTTCGCGGGGACGACCTCGCCGACCTCGTCCAGCCAGCTGGAAACTCCATGAGGTCAGGACCCAGGCCGTGTTCACGTGCCTGGTGTGCACAGTGCCTGGCGCACAGTAGGCCCTGAGTGGTGTCTGTCGAATGAATGAATGAACCAGGAAGCAGCTGGATCGTTGAGTCCGTAAGCGAAGGCATCCAAGCCACCGGCACGTCTGACCGAGAACTCGAGTGCATTTGCTTCCCTCCGCCCGTGGCAGCCCGGGCCACGCCAGCAGTCCCTCGTGCCTGGGTGGCCGCGGCGGCCTCCCCACCGGTCTCCCTGCCTCCAGGCCTGCCCTCCTCCCACCCCTGCGGTCTCATCTTTGAAAGCACCCCTCCCCAGGGCCTTCCTTTCCCTACCACCCAGGCCGGTACGTCTGTGTTCCTCCCGTCCGTCCCACACCCAGCTCTCCCGTAGCACTTACCGTGATGTATTCGTGTACCCACTTCTTGTCTCCTTCCTCTACCAGCCTGGAAGCTTCTCGAGGGCAGGGGCCACGTCTGTTAACCAATGTACGTTCTTTCAAGGCACGCTGCCTTGGACACGGCGGGTCTGAGCATAGCGCCAGGGAGCACGCCCCGTGGGAATCCGCAGAATTAGCAGGAGGACCTCTGGCAGCGCGTGGTGTAAATCTGGAAATCTCTGACTTTCGCAGCAAAGCTAATTCCTCCTTCGGCTCACACCCAGTGCAGGGGGGTGGCTTCCTGTCGAGCGGCTCTGCCGCCTTCCCCTCTGACCGCCACATTCCCAGAGGAAGGGAAGAGAAGGGAGAGGGCAGGGTCGCAGGGTCCTCGCCTTCTGCTGGCAAGGCCTGGATGTGGTTGGCTCATGTGGCATCTGCCAAGCCTGGCCCAGGGCTCCCGCCTCGCAAGGATGCTGGGAAGCTCATCTTCCTTGTTCCCAGGGAGAAGAAATGGGACGGGTGAGCCAGTCTGCTCAGAATTGAGCTTGGGAGGGGATCTTGTGGCCAGAGGAGCCTCCTGCTGGGCTCCATGGGAGGCTAATTGGTGTTCCAGAATTCTCCAGCCGGGGACAGTGTGTCAGGTCACCTGACTCTGGAGTAGCCGTCCCTCGACAGGGCCCGAGCCGCTCGCCACCCCTGGTGGAACCAGACCCCCAATTTACTTGATAAAACACCATGATGTTCTTCGATGAGAATGAGAAGGAGCTCAGAATTACAGAGTCACCTCTGCCCACGGGCAGGCAGCTCACGGGAAGGCCCGGCCCCGGGTCAGTGTGGGGCGGGTCTGGGGCCGAGCATTTGTTCAGGAAGCATAGCTCACTGTCTGGTTTACAGGATCGCATCATTTGTAAAACTACTCTATTTTTTTTTTTTAAGATTTTTTATGTGTTTCCTTTAAAGAGAGAGTGAGCAGGAGCAGAAGTAGAGGGAGAGGGCCAAGCAGACTCCCTGCGCTGCCCAGCTCAGTGTCCTGACCCCAAGATCACGACCTGAGCTCAGGTCAGGAGTCGGATCTCGGCCGACCGAACCCCCCAGGTGCCCCTTCACTGTTGCTGTTCCTAATGTGATGGCACCTTTCTTTTCCTGAGGCTCAAAACAAAATTACCCTTGTCTGGAGGGAAGAGAATACTCCTGTCCAGGGAGCCCCGGGTCTTCTTTCCTGACGTTGGGCCCGACCTCCCGCATTACTAGCAGCCGTCTATGTTAGCACCGCTAACAAAACGAATGCGGACTTGCTCGTGTGATCTCATACATAGCCCACGTCTAAACACATGGGTTTGTGACGGAGCGTTGCGACAGGAGCGCTGCAGAAACGACAGCAAGGCCACCGCCGTGTGGGCTCACAAGCAGGTTCCGTGAGCTAGGCTTCTGTCCACTGTGGCCATTGCTCGTGCCATGTTTAGGCTGCAGCCCCGGAGCCCAACCCGTGAACTCAGAAATACCTCAGGGCCCTTTCAGCTCCGACCCAAGCCTGTGGAGCAGGCTCCCAACAGGACACTCCTCTCCTCCCGGGGGCCCCGGGTGACAAGTGGCATCTCTGAAGGACCAGCCCCCTGTCCTTGTGCATCAACTACCCGTCTTCTGCTTGCGGCCCGAGGCTGTGTGGAGGCCAGCCTTCTTTCCTCCAGCCCACTCCCGTCTGGGGTCTTTCTCTTCTCTCACTGCACTTGGCCACAGCCTTCAAACCGTTCTGCCTGGTGTCCTGCCTTTCCTCCCCTGAATTCATCCCCTGCCTTTATTTACTCTTGTAGTAAGTGTTTATGAGGCCTCTCGTGATCTCCAGGCACCGCATTAGGCTCTGATGATACGGGGGGAACGAGACAGGGAATGACCTGCCTCCCTGGGACTTAGAATCAATGAGGGGAGGTGGGGGAGCAAAAGGCACATCATGAGCCAGCAAAACCATTCCAGGCAGCAGTGAGGACTGCAGAGAAGAGAACAAGGCAATGCTAGCTAGTGTGTTCTGGAGGGCTTCTCGGAGGTGGTGGCACAAGAGCAGAGACCAAAACTGGGAGGTATTCCAGGGCAAGGGAACAGCTCTGGAAAGGTCAGAAGGCAGCAGGAGAGCATGTTTGTGACGCAGGGAGAGAGTCGGGGGTGGGCAGACAGGTTGACAGTGTTGGCTGGGTGCTGGAGGAGGGAACAGGGAGACGTGAAGTGAGGTTGGCAGGGCATGCTGTGGCCACATTGTGCCGTCCCCTCTGAGCCGTGCTAACAGTTTAGACGCACGTGTTGTGGGGACAAGGTAGAGTTCACCGGGAGCCATGGAAGAATTCTGAGCTAGGACAGTGTCGTGACAGTTTTTTGAAAGATCTCTCTGTCGAAGGCTGCCTGTAAGCCCGTGTCCCCCAGAGCCATCTCCCTAAATGCCTGTGAGATCACACGTGTCCTACATCCCTGCTCCGGCCGGCTTCCTTCTGACGGTCTGCGGGGCTGTGCATGACCCACTCCGACAGCCGCTGGTCCGCTGTCACTCAGATGGCTGAGCCCAGCTCCGGGGCCTGCCCTCTGCCACCCTGGCACTCCTCCTGCCTTTGTCCTTTGCATTTGCTCTTCCCTCTGCTTGGCGTGTCTGTTCCCCACACCTAGGTGACCACCTAGACCCTCTGGCTGGGTCAGAATGGACTGACATGTTTTTTCTCCAAGAGATGCCAAAGGACTATTTTCAGGAGTGACTTCCTCTGACTCCAACCCTCTCTCTGTTCCTCTTGCACACTTCCCTCAAGCTTCCCTGAGCCCCTGTGGATCACAGCTTCGTAGCACGTGCCCCCTACCTTGACACCCACCCTCTGCCAGCCTGTCCTCGCCCTGTCCACATAGAAATGCCTTGAGGGAAAACATCCTGGCAGAAATCCACGAATCATCGTCTGTCGCACCCTGGCTGACGATGGTCGTTACTTAGCCTAGGTTGTCACGAATGGAGGAGGCTCCATCCTTATCCCCATTTTACAGATGAGAAGCCTGAGGCTCTCCCCCATCCCAGTTTAGCCACCTGGTGGTGGAGCTGGTAAGTGGCAACGCGGGTCGCTCTGCCTGCCTGAGGGCACAGTATCCGGTGCGACCATCCCACAGTGTGGTCTCTTGGACCGTTTTAGAGGGGTCCAAGGAGGCCAGGCAGGGGATCGGACCAAGGGGGGCCAGCTGGGAGGGGTGGTGGCCCTGTGCCTGCCGCTAATGAGGGCAGGACCGCTCAGTTTTCAGGGAATGCCAGGAATCTGGGTTTTATGCAAAAATATCCTGGTTTTAGTATTTTGGGGCCATACAAGCCACCAGTAGCTTGTGGTGGAAAAAGTAGGACCATCTTCACCAGTAGGTCAGAATCCAGCCTCTCCCCCAGCGGGGAAGTCTGTTCTGGACACTGTTGGGTTCAACCTACTGGAGTCACCAGCTTCCTTCTGGGATGGACTGCAGCCTCTTTTTAAAACAATTCTGGAAACGGCACATTTGAAAACCGACGTGTTTAAACATGGGCTACGTATGAGATCATACCAGCAAATCAGCATTCGTTTTGTTAGAGGTGCTAATGGTATTGTGGTTAAATAGGAAAACGTTCTTCATGTTTTAGGAAGGCCTGCCACAGCCCCCTGTGGTGAGATGTCACGATGACTATATTTATTGAAAAAGACCTTGGCAAAAAGGTAGCAGTGATAAAGCAAATACAGAAAAGGGTTATGACTTTTTTTATTAGATTGAGGGTTATGGGGACTCATGATATGATTTGCTCTGCTTTTTACCTATTTTGAAATGTCCGCAATAAAGTAAGAATGAAATGATAGAGGGAAGAAATGCCGTCTTCTGCGGAGAGTCCTGAGATCTTCCCTGCCCCACTGCCACCTCTGCAGGCACTCTGGGTGCCGGCACCTCCGAATCAGACAGAGACCCGAGGGAGAGTTGGGCCGCTGGGCACCGAGGTGACACGGTGCCCGGCTTCTGCTAGCGCTGACCCCGCGTGGAATTTTGGTGACCTGAACCCTGGTTCGGGGAAGCCTGCGCTTTGGGAGACTCGTAGCTTTCTCTCCTGTGAGCTGAAGGGTGTCTTCGGGATGGAGGGCGGCTCCGGCTCTGCGCGGGTTGAGGACCCCGGACCCTCCTCCCGCTCATCCAGCTCCCGACTCTGAGCCCTCGGACGTGTGCTTACCCTTTCTCAGCGTCTGCTCCCGGCCTTGGACGGGCTGTCAGCGTGCGAGGCAAGGAACGCACGGAGCACAGCGCATGAGTAAAGATTGCACGGGTACCTTTGCTCATTCGGAGTCGCTCCGGGAACAATCGCCCCTTGTCCCAGGGAGGTTGCTGCCGTGCTGGGCGCTCTCGGTGCTCCCAGGCCGCGGCCCTCCGGAGGCGTGAGTCCGTGCAGGGGTTTGTCTGCCCCTTAGATGACCTTCCCGCCACGTCCCTGCTGCCCGGGCACCCGGTGAGAGGGGCTCCGAGACCGTGAAAACGGGGGTTCCGACCCCGGAGGGGCCGCCTCCCGTCCCCGCGTGTGGCTCTAGAGCGGCTGACCCGTGCTCCAGCAGGGAGCACTGCTGCGGCCCACGGGCTCCTCTGTTGTCCTGCGACAGCCTCTGGCGGGCCTTGCGGGCTTCGTGCCCATGAGGACGCAGGCCTCAGCTGCACTGCACACTCAGCCGGCCGTCCTGCGCCTTCCCGAGGAGGCGGGGCTCACTGCTCGGTGATGCAGGTCAGACGGGGGAGGCAGCGCACGCCCAGCCCCAGCGCGCCCTGCTCCGGGCCGCGGGAAATCAGAGCCCCCCCACCCCGGGGGGGCCCAGCAGCAGTCAGCCCGCTCCCCTCCAGAGGGGTCACACGGAGGCGGCTCGTGGGGGGCCCGGGCCGGGACCGCGCTGTGGCCCCAAAAGGGCCCGGGGGGCTGGCCGGCAGCCGCAGCTCCGTGACCCTTCCGCCCCTTCCTCCCGCCTGGTGCTCCGGGAGGGCTGCCAGATGAAACACCGGGTGCCCGGTGAAATCTGAATGTCACCTAAACGATGAATAATTTCTCAGTTCGAGTATGTCCCAAATATTACATGGGAAGGTTTTATTGGGTGGTACGTATTTGAATACTGAGAAATTATCGAGTCATGAATTATTCAATATTGAGTTTGAATACTGAAAAATTATGCATTGTTTCTCGGAAATCCAGCCCTCGCCCAGCATCCTGTGGTTTTGTTTGCTGCATCGGGCAGCGCTTACAGACTCTCCCTGCCGTGCTCGGGGCCTTGGCCGGGCTTTGTGGGGGCTCTTCTCCCGAGATCAGGGCGGGCGCCGGGCAGGTCCGTGGGCGCCTCTGAGAGCAGCCTTGTTCAGCGCGCTGTTGCCAAGCCCCTGCTGGGGTCGACTCTGTGCCGGCGGGGGCCGCGGGGAGCCCCTGCTCCGTCTGTGGGACCTCGTTCATGCACGTGCCACCCAGACCCTCTCTGTGCCACTGCTTCCTCCTCTGTCATGTGACGTGGGTCAGAGCGCGTCTCCTCCGGTGTTCTCGTGAGGACGGAGGAGCCCGTTGCCCCTCCTGTCCCCTCTCCACTCTTCCCTTACTCACCCCACGAGGCTCTGAGTTTCCTGCCCCTCCTCCGTGCCGGCCAGGGTTTCCGTGTGGTAAGCCAGGCCCCCAGCGCAGGCGGGAATGAGCAGGGCAGGTTCCAGGAATGGTGGGGCCTCTCATTTCAAAATTATTAAAGATGTCGACCCGGGGGCGGTAGGTCATCACACAGGTCCAAGTTCTAGTGCCCGGCAGGCACACGTGGGAGGCCGGCACTGCCACCGAGAGCCAGGCGGACTCGGGGGTGGGCTGGGGAGTGGGAGCGGGGAGGGTCAGGTGCGCGGAGGGCTGGAGAGGCTGCATGGACCTGGGGGCCGCGCCTGCTGCCGGAGCCCTGCTGCACGGCCACAGCCTGGTGCGGCCCCCGGCGGACGTAGCCTCGTGCTGTAAGGGAAGGCGCAACTTGTTTATCAATAAAACCTTTCTTAAAGAGCGGTGACTGATGCAGATTTGGGGAAATTCCTACATTGGCAAATTAAGCACTGTCTGTGGAAGGCAGCATTTAGTGGGATGGACAGTTACTCGGGCCCGTGTGGTCACCAGGTGTGTGGGTGTGCCCCCCACGGGCCTGTGACCTCCACCAACGACACAGCAGTGAGCACTGGGTTCATGGTTCGGTCCCCAGGCCCCATCACCACGTGGTAGGTGCTCTGTACGTAACAGCCACAGTGGTAAGACTTCATTCACTCGTGGGCACACACCGTAGGTGGTCACAGGGACCTGCTGTGTCCTGCTTAGTAAGAATATCATGAGCATCTTCCCTCTCCCTCAGGGCGATCGCCCAGGGGAAGCCTTGGACGCCGTTTGCACATGTACGTGCTAGCTCTCTGCCCAGTGGTGACGGACTGCTGTGTCTTGTCTGGGCCGTGTTTGGACGGGCGAAGAGAGCTCACCTGAGCATGCCTGTGTGTGTTTTCTCAGGATGCCAAGTTTGTGGAGGAGCGGAGGAAGCAGCTCCAGAATTACCTGCGCAGCGTCATGAACAAGGTCATCCAGGTGGCCCCCGAGTTCGCTGCCAGCCCCAAGAAGGAGACCCTCGTGCAGCTCATGCCCTTCTTTGTGTAAGTACGTTTCGCGCGGGCCCTCTGCCCAGCACGTCCTCCTTCCCCTCCTCGGAGGCTGGCCAGCGAAGTGTGTGTGTGTGTGTGTGTCCCTGCCACGCTGGGGCCCACGTGTTCCCGGAGCCGTGAGCCGTGGCGCTGCGGGCTGCGGAAAGGGCTTCGAGACCGCGAGTCTGCAGACGAGCGTGGTTGAGCCGAGGTCTGCAACTACGTGCAGGCTGGTGCAGTTTTGTGCTTCATACCTTCTGATCAAAGGAGAGATTAATTTTCTCTGCAACTCACAGAACGTTCCAGAACCAGATCGATCTGTCGCTGTTGCCTCCGTGGGTAACGGATGCAAGGAAACATTCTCAGACTCCCACTGCGACTGACTTAAGTCACATTAATGTGAAATAATGTAACTGTGACCTAACTTAAAATTAGGTATAAATTTCTTGTTCTTCGCTCTCATGAAAGTGAAAAGAAAACGGAAGGCGTTTGTTGACGTGTCAAGCACTTACTAAATCACGACATTTCTGAACTGTCAGCACAATGGAGGCTGTTTTTCTGAAACTGAAGCTTTGCTTCCCAGTAGCACGCAGAATGTTCTTCTGCGTGCCCTGTGCGGCACCGGGGGGTCTCCGTGCTGACTCCTTGCCCCCTCTTCTCTGCTCCCGTTGGTGGGGAACAGCTGTGCAGCACCTTGGGGCACGTGGTTGTCATGTGGTGTCACTGCCTGGTCACCGTCATCAGTCCGCTCTGTGCTGTTAAGTCTGTCACTAGCCTGACCTGCTTACACCCTGGGATTGGGGACCGAGGTGACAGAACAGCCTTTGGTTTCTTGTTGAGCCTTCAGGTACTACAGAACATAATCATATCATTTCTAGAACCTTAGCATCATATGGAAACACAAGATGGAAAACCCCATATGGCAAACCTGTGGGTCCCTTAGTTGAGAACACTGGTTTGGATCTGTGTGATGGGTCGGGGTAAATGGGGGTTTCTCTGTGGTCTAGCTCTCGGAGGACACGTCAGGGCTTGGGGGCCTGTCCGCAGGACCAGTGATGCTCTAACTTCAGGCAGGGAACTTTGCTGTGTCCTTGGGGAGCGTCTTTGGGTCACACTTCCTGGCACTTCCAGGTTGAACTCCAGCCAGACAGACATTGGCCTCACTGGCCCCCCTTACTGCTTGCAGCTCGCTTTTGTTTTTCTAATTTCTAATTGTTTCAGGGCTTTTGTGAGAAGACAAAGCCTGTATTCTGCCTCCAGTAAAAGGCAGCTTGTTTCCTGGATGCATGGGATGGGAAACTGCATTTTTCTCTCATTCCCTTGTGATGCTGGGGCCCTGGCTTTGCCGTTTTGGAAGCCCTGTAATAGCTCACGGGGTGGGGGTGCTGGGGGGTCTCATTCTTCTACGGGCAGCCCCCTGGCTGGGACGCCTGTTGGAAATTAACCCGTCACTGAGTCCTGTGAGCTTGGGCTAAATTTTCTGATGAAAACCGAGTTAGGGAGTCAGTCCTAAGACCCTGATGCTAAGCAAGGCTCCCTGCCTGGGTCTGAGAAGGAGGGAAGACCGTTCACGGCAAGCTGGTGTCCTTCCTGCTGGGGACGGGCAGCCCTGGCATCACTGGCTGAGTGTTTCCCAAACCCTGGCCCGCGGGATGGTGGAAATTGTACGTTCGCTGAGCATCTCTGTGTGGGGCGAGCTCAGCCGTGCCGGTTGCCATTCACTGGAGCTGAGGGAGAAGCCTTTTGTGCCTAATTAGCCCAGAGAACATAGGGTTTGATGTCATGGGCTTTGAAGAATACACAGAATTTCAGGAAGAGATTGTGGCACATAACACGCTATTCACACCAGACTTCTGAGTAAACACTAGTCTAGACCCCGGTTGGGACTAGGCCACTTTGGCCCTTTGGCTTTCCTCACCGTCCACAAGACGCTGCCCTGTCCTCCTCTGTCTCTTTTGAGTGAGTCGGGATTCCGGGTTGGAGCGTGCACGGCGCTTCATCTTGGGGCAGTGGGAGCTGAGCACTGGCCAAGTGCGTCCGTGCTGGCGACGCTCCGCGCGGTGATTTCCTGTTCGTGTGTGCCTGCCCTTCTGCTCAGGAGCTCGCCCTGAGAAATTTCTAGGTAGGAAAAACTCTCTTGGCTCAGGAAATAAACCCCACAAAGCATAATTATTCTTATAAATCTTGGCAGGTTTCCTCAGTTCTTTCAAATGCCAATTCAAGATTCTAAAAACTCCTTTAGCTACTGGACAGAGGTGGACTTGTTACTAAGGACGCTGCCACCTGCCGCCTGCCCCTTCTGTTGATCGAGCACTTACACAGCCACTGGCCGCGTGTTCCCCCCCTTGATCTCATCCAGTCTCCCTGAGAACCTGTTAGGTGGAGCCTTATAAACTCGCCAACCACCTGGCAGTTTGATAAGGTTCCCCTCAGAAGTGCTGAGGACAGTGAGGCCCAGAGAGCTTACCTCCTGAGCCCAGGATTGGCTCGCCGGCGCACGGGGAGCCCGGGCTCTCTGGCACCGTATCCCATGCTTCGGGACAAACCTGCAGCCTGTGGACCACGCCTGCCCCTCTGACCTATTTCGTTGGACCAGTCCAGTGGGCTTTTGTTATCCGTTTGTCTACGCTGAAGTGATGCCAACATCAAAATAGTAGATGGTGTCCCCCCCCACAAAAAAATAGGTGTCAGAATTGGTCGTGTCCTGTTATGGGCTGAACACTGTATCCTCCCAGAATTCATATGTTGAAGCCCTAACCCCACCCAGTCCAATCGTAGTTGAAAGTAGGGCTTTGGGGTGGTCGTTAGGTTTGGAGGAAGTTATGGGGGACATGATGGGTTAGCGCCCTTGTGAGAGGGGAGGAGGCACTAGAGTCCTGTCTGTCTCTCTGCCGTGTGAGGACACAGTGAAAGGCAACCCAAGAAGACAGCCTTCACCTGGAACCCAATCTGCCAGCCCCTTGATCTTGGACTTTTGGCTCCAGAACAGTGAGCAATCAGCGTCTGTTGTTAAGCGCCCCAGTCAGTGGTGTTTGGTTAGGGCAGCAGGGCCGGCTGACTCCCCAGCCCGCCCCAGCCCACCCCATTCCGCTCAGCCGCGCTTGGCTAGAGTCCAGCCGGGCTGCCCTGCCTCACCGAGAACCCGCGCCCCCGTCGTCTTCGGGACGCGGAGCGAGCCTCCCCTGCCACCGGCTGTCAGTGCTGGACTGTTTCATACACTCGCTTGCGTTACCTGCCTGGCCCCCGCTGGAGGCTTGCGTTTGCAGCCCTGCCTCTTACCCACCGCTCAGATGGCTTCTCCGTCGAGGCGGATGGGGACCGGACTGTTGCTCACAGCGCGTTCCTCGCACACGCTGCTCCCACACGGGGTCCGTGAGCTGGCGCGCTGCCGAACTTCCTGAAGGTGGTCCCGGCCCATCCCGGGCAGGAGAGGGCCGGTGGGCGGGGGAATCGGAGCAAGCGGGTAGAATTTGCTCATTTTCCTTCATCAGTCTTCCTTAAAACCTCAGGGCTCGTGCAGCCTGGGGTCCAGTATCCAACAGGACCTGCTTTTGCACACACATTTCTGTGTTGTTGTTTCTCTCTAATGGGTCCGGATTTCACTGTGTTCTGCAAGGGCCATCATGACTTCCAAGTATCTTGCCATCTGCGCAAATCTGGGAGTCAGAGAATCAGCTGGTTGAATTCGTTCTCCGAACCTCTCCACCTCCCGTTGCCTCCTTGCGAATGCCAACAGCAGTCCAAGTTAGAAAGCAGGATGGTAGAAAGCATTTTGAACTCTGTGTATCAGGTGGGGACCAGAGTCTGCCCTCCAGATGGCTAGCAGATGAGGAGCAGCCCCCTGATAGCTGCCTCCTTCGGGGCCCTGTGTTGTTTGCGTCCTCCCCGCTTTTCAGGCAAAGGTGGGCGCCAAGACGGGGCACGAGGCAGATGTTACCCCAGACACTCGGGCAGTGTCAGGTGCTCTTTTGAAAGCCTGTTAATGAGGGAGGCTTGGAATCCAGGAGTTCATTCCACAGAGTTGGACCGCAAATCGGTGAAGGCTTAAGTGATTTGTTGTGCTGTCATTTAGTGCATTATTAAAATGTTTTCTGCAGAGTAATTCATCCTTGGGAAATGCCTCATGTTCTGCTCTTCCTGAAGGGGAGAGGAAAAGTTGCAGGGACAGGGACTGGGGTAAGTAGGTCACAGCACAAGTTCCCAATGGAATTTTCAGCCGAAATCGTGGTCGATGTTTGCCCCCCCCCCCCATCTGCTGCCGCGTTTACTCTAAAAGCCGTCGGATGTATTTCTGGCTGAAATTCGTGCGGCCCTGTTCTCCGAGTGAGGAGGGGTTTAGCTCGGGAAGAAGTGCCCCCTCCTGTGTGCCAGCAGGGAGAGCCCGAGTCTCCGGTTGAGAGCTTTGACTTTGCACGTTGAGCATGCCCCTGCTCTGGCACCTTTCTGAACACCCTGTCTTGCCTCTCCCCTCGGCTGGCTTCACTGATCTACACCAGCTCCCGGGCCCTCAAAGGCAGAGGAGTTTGAAATCGCTGATGGCCAAATACAAAGGGTGGGGAGTTTGGAGTCCGCGATACTCCCGGCCTCTTTGACGGAGGAGGATTGGGACCTCGGGCAGGGATTCGGCCTGTGACCTGTGTGGTAAAGGGGAGAACGGGCAGGGTCTGTTGGGGTACTCAGTGAGGGCACGCGAGAGAAGCAGCGTGGTGTCTGGCCCGTGGTGGCTGCCGTTACTCATGAGACTCACGAGAAGGAGGAGGAGAGAATCCTGGTAAAATCCCCAGGACATTTCTGTTTGTCTCTTCGTGCAGCCAGCCATCCACCCATCCATCCATCCCTACAAGTAAAACACTGGAGGCCCAGAAAATGTTAAGTGATTTGCCCAGAGTCATTTGGAATTATTCCAAAAGCCAGCCTCTCCGTCCCTCCTTCCCCTTCTCCACACAGTGGCTCAGGGCCTGCCCTGGGGGGACTGGGTGTGGTGGCTCAGCTCTGGCTCTTCAGGGAGCCTGAGGGGTCGGCCTGGGTCCAGGTGGCTGCGCTTTTCTGTAGGTGTCAGGTCTCTCCCGCAGGAAAGCTCCCCGTTGCATGGAAGCTCATTACCAGAGGGGCACCTGCAGCCCTGTCGCTCTGCTGGAGAGATGATGATTCAGTGCCATCCGATCACCTCCAGCCCAGCCAGGCCAGTTCCGGGGCGGCCACTTAGGGAGGTGGAGGAAGTGGTGGCCCCAGGGTGCTGGCCCTCCAGATCCTCAGGGCTCTGGCCCCAGGAGACGGGAATGAGTCCCTCTGTCTGAAAGTGACAGGGCCACCAGCTGCTCTGCTCTAACACTCAGATAGCCTCTGTGTCCTCCGGGCATCTCACCACGGAATCATGTTCCACCTCTGCGATCTCTTTCTGCTTGGTGGGGACTGGGGAGAGGTCACGTTCACAGAGGAAGGAGGAAAAGGAGGAGGAAGAGGATGGTACAGCTTTAACGAGTTCCAGAGAAACTGGGGGACTCTGGAACAGCTCCAGGACACACACTGTGCTGAGCGGATACATAGAACATTCCCCTCCAAGGAGACTGCGTTCAGCAGACATTTTCATCTGGTCACTGAAACAGAGCACCTACTAAGTACTCAGCAAGCCCTGGGGTTATGAGAGAGAGCGAAACAGAAGAAAGATTAAAACAACATGGAGCAGGGAAGTGGAAAAATAGACATATCTGTTATGAAGGTCTTTGAAAAAAGGTAATGCAGAGTTGGAGCCTAGAGTCACACAGTGATGTTTTCCATCAGATGATCAGGACCTCAGGAGCCTCTCTGAGGGAAGGTCTTGCTAAATTCTGGGAGAAGGGTGTGCAGTTAAAGGGAAGATTAAATGCAAAGGCCGTGGGGCAGGAGCAGATTGGATGTGTCAGATTAAGGCCACAGTGGCTAGAACAGAGCGAGCAGGGGAAAGAGGCTGAGAGCTCAACAGAGCCAGACCATATGGGGCCTCGGAGGCCCTGACAATGACTTTTAGCTTTATTCTAAATGAGCTGGAAGCCGCTGAAGGGTTTAGAGCAGGGGTGTGATAGTGACCTGGTTTGCATTTTTAAAGCTTCATTCTAGATGTGGGATAGAGGATAAAACTGGAAAGGGGAGGGTGGTGAGGCTCTTGTAGGGTCTGGGCAGGAGGAGCTGGTGTCTTGGCCAGGGTGATGAGAAGGGCAGGTGAGGAGTGACTGCACCCCGATGTGTCCGAGGGCTGGCCGTCAGGTATGAGAGCACGGAATGACATGCCCAGCATCTTACCAGGCCAGGCAGATGGAGAGACGCCCCGAGTCTGCTCCGTGTAGACCATCTCCGTATTCAAGTCAACACACACTGCGTGCCTCCTCTGTACAGGCCCGTGGGCTAGCAGAGACGTTGGCGGGGGTGTTACACAGATGACTAGGACATGGACCTGGGCTCGTGGGCCAACATATGTATGGGGCATGACATTACCAGGCCACGTGTCTTTCATTCACTCATTCAGTAGGAGCTTGCAGAGTGCCTCGTCATACGTCACACTGCCTGGTTTGTATCCCAGCTCTGCCACTGACGGGCTGTGTGGTCTCGAGCGAGTTGCAAGCTCTCCCGGGCCTCAGTGTGTTCATCTGTGCAATGGAGGTATTCGTAGCCTCCACCTCGGGGGTGGGGGGGTGAGGGCACCACAAGCACGTGTGCGTCGGGCCCTTAGAACAGCGCCTGGCGCGTAGTAAGCATGTACGTGTGTCACTATTTTTACCAGCAGAAAGGAAGCACGGGGGATGGAGAGTCTAGGAGCAGACGTTTTGGAGGAAGTGATAAACTTAAGGTATTAAAAAAAATTGAACCGCTACAGAAAGATAGGAGATTAAGAAGTAAACGTCACTCGACTGAGTCCTGTGCACACCTCCACCCCCTTCCCCGTGATCACCGTCAAGCTGCTTATGTAATCTTGTAGGAACTGTTAATACTTACGTAAGACAGAGCCAGAGTCTACGCAGTGTTCTGCCGTTTGCCTTTTTCATTGACTGAAGCTGGCTCATTCCTGGCAAAAGCCACGTAGTATCCACCGCGGTGCCTCTTTCATAATTTATTCCACCCTTGCTCTCTCGGAACACTTCAGAGGTTTCCAGAGTTTTCTTCCTCCAGCAGTGTTGCCGGGAGTGTTGCAGTAGATATGCATTTCGGCGCATAGGACTGTAGGATTGATTTTTTATTTTATTTTATTTTTTTAAAGATTTTATTTATTTATTTCACAGAGGGAGAGAGATCGCAAGTAGGCAGAGAGGCAGAGAGAGAGGAGGGAGCAGGGAGCCCGATGCGGGCCTCGATCCCAGGACCCTGAGATCATGACCTGAGCCGAAGTCAGAGGCTTCAACCCACTGAGCCACCTAGGCGCCCTAGGATTGATTTTTTAGAAGCCATTCTGGCTCAGAGGGCAGGTGCATTTAAAACTCTTGAGAGATGTCACTAAACCCCACCCTCGTAACGCCGGTTTGATTGGTAGAATTTTGATAGGGCGTAAAAGGAGCAGGTGTTCCTGTTGCTGTAACCGGGGAACAGGGGGTTGGCTCCAGTCACCATGGCCCGGAAAGCAAGGCTGGGACCCGGGGTGGAAGGTCTTGAGGGAGTTTCTGTCCTGTTCTCTGGAAGGGGTGCCCGTGCAGGCCTTCGGGCTGAGGTCCGTGCTTTTGGGAGCGGAGCGGTGTGGGATGGCAGAGTGCTTTCATGGTAACCCAGAGAAACCACGGGGCCTGAACCGGGTGATGCCCAGAGTTTGAGGTGATGCTGGGCAAATGAGGTGGCTAAGGGGGCAGAAGAGAAGCCCGTGTGGGAGCGATGAGGGGGAAAACAAGGTGTCGGGTTTAGAGACTGGTCTCTCTGGGATCCTGAAGGTGAACTGGGAGCCAGTAAGATGGAGGGATGAGTGTCTCCAAGGATCGCGCTTGCTGAGCCTCACGTCGGCTGCAAACTCCTTCCTGGCATCTCTTAGGAAGCCTGCATACTCACACCCCAAGAAAAATCCGTCAAAAAATCAGGAGAAAGCATTGCAGTTCTCTTCTGGAAATCCCAGTGCAGCCATCAGCATTCGTGGTGTGAAGGAATCCGCAGCGAGGAGGCAAAGGAAAAGCAGGAAGAGGTGACACACGCAGGTGGTTGAGGTCGACATTTCCAGGAACCAAGGCAGGAACTGGTAGGAGAGAAACGGTCATGATCCAGTTAGTCAGGCTTGCTTTTAGCTGCCGCCACATTTTAAGATTCTAAGTGTGTGTTCATGGCTCTGTCTGCTGCGAACAATGAGTCATTCTTGCAAATAAATACTAATAATCTGGTGTGCATAGTATACTTGATGTGAACGGTCATCTCAGAAATAAGTTCGGGAGGCCCAGTGAGTGACTTTGACCCCCGAAACTGTGTGGTACTGCCGACCTCTGTTGGGGGTGTTGGGGGATCTGCGCGTTGCCTTCTTACGGGCATGGCACCCCGCGCTGGCGTGGTCCCATGTTCGGGGTTTTGCTCGAGGCTGCAGTTCTTCGTAAATACCACCAAACTTACCATGTCTTTTTTAGGGAAGCAGTCTTTTTAGGTCTCCAAAATAATAAATAGCACAAAGAATGTCAAGAATGTTGGAAGAACAAGTTGAGATCTGAGAAATTGCCAAGAATGCCCAGGAATCCTGCTTTCTGGCTCTCACACCCTGGAGAGTGCTCTCTTGCAGGAATTGGGGAACACTCCCTGGGATACAGTCTCCTGACACAAACTTGGCCCTGGTAACCGCAGACGTGCGGAAGGGTACCCAGCGAGACAGGCAAGGAGAGCAGGTGACCACGAGGGATGGATGTGGAGGACAGGGCGGGCCCTGCGGAGCCAGCGAAGCCCCAGGAGGGGGAGGCACAAAGCTGGGTCAGGGTCGTGAGGACAGGGGGTTGCCCAGAGAAGCTTCCCTCCACATGCAGGAGCCACAGAATCAGCCCTGGGAAGAAGAGCAAGCTCTCCTCTTGGTTCGCTGCCAAGCTGGCCGAGGACCCACGGAGCAGGTGGCGCGGCACAGCCGTGGTGGCGTCCCCGTCACCCTCGCCGGGGAGAGCGCAGCGAGTGCGTCATCCAGGGCAGCGAAGGGGAAGCTGGCAGCTGTCTGGGGCCAAGGAGGACCCTCTGCGCTGGTTCTGCCCCGGGAGGAGTTGCTGCGGGTGCTCAGAGGACGTTACGTCATTCGCAGCTTCTGCCTGAGAGTGACCGGGGCCCCTCCTCAGGAACCGTGCCCTTCGCTCCTGCAATGAGCTACACGGGGGCCCTTGGGGCTCGCAGGATCCTTGGCCCCTTTTCTGCTGTATCCACATGAAGCACCAGCACAGCTTGGGGGGAAGCACTGACGTGTCCCCCAAGCTCACAGGGGACCGCGCACAGGCTGGTACGGAGAAAGTCATGGCTGCTGCAGCCTCTGTCACTGGTCTGCCCCCCACACCCGACCCCGTCACTGTTAACCAGGCGTGTTCCTCGGACGAGGGGCCGCGTGCCACCAGGACGGATGCCCTTTGCGGGGACCGAAGTGCCCTGGTGGGCCGTCCCCTCCTGACTTCTCCGGGCGTCTTGTTTCTTGAGGGCACCTTCCCCGCACCCGCGAGCAAGAGCACAAACGTCCCCGTGTACCTGGGGGATGGTGGCAGATTCCGATGCCTGTAGGTCCAGGCGGGTCCTTTAAGCGAAGAACGCCCTCGTGGGGTGACCTCGGGGAGGGACGTGGGTCCTGCCTGAGAGGGTCAGCCACGGCTCTCCCCCGGCCATCATCAGTGTGTGCGTCCGCAGGTGGCCACATCTTCGAATTCTCCAGATGGCGGACTCCCTGCTCGCTGCCTAAAATCTGAGTTTAAAATTAGCCGTCAGCTTCTTTGTGTGCTGGCCGCGGGTGGCCCGCTGTGCCGCAGGAGGCTTGCAGGGCAAACCGGGCCTGTGGGGCGCGGGAGGGGACGCGGGGTGGGAGGAGGCAGTCACCCTGGGATGCCAGGGGGTGAGGAGGACCACGCACTGACCAGGGTCGCTCGGAGAGGCAGCCCTCAGGACACGGCCGCCCCCAGCCTCCTGACAGAGGTCCCCTCAGGGCGGGCCACCGGCACGGTCCACAGGCGCAGGTGCAGCGGCTCCGCCCATGTGCCCAGCTCTGGATCCCCGGGGAGCGCTCCTGCGAGCAGACCCCCCGCCTGAGTCCTCCCCACCCTCTCCGCGGCGGTCCTCCTCCGCCGTCGCTGCGTGCCCCTGGAGCGCTTGTTTACCCCGAGAAAAGGAGCACAGTCGGGAGCGGGTCTTCTTTCTAGAAGCTCACCAGGAACCATGGGTCCTGGGAGGGCAGTTGTGTCTGTTCTGGGGAATTGGTCCCTGGTTGTTAGGGTTAAAAAGTCTGATACCTTCACCTGTGAAGTTCAAGAACCAGCTCCTGTGTGCGAGTCAAACTCATCTCAAGGGGTTTCGAGCAGAGTAGCACGTCCCTGCCTGGTCTGCGCACCGGCCGCAGCCCCTGCTTGTCCTTCGTGAGTCGGATAGACCCGGGCTGTTCAGGTGGACTGGAAAGGAGAGCCTGCGTCCTGCTTTGGCCCCAGGAACACTGTCCTCTGAGCGCACCCACAGTCGGCTGGCTTAGCAGGCATCAACTGGAAGATAAAGCGGGTCATGGATGGACGAAGAACGATTCGTCATTTTCTTTTCTCCCTTTTACACAAGACAACTTGCTATGATGAACTTGCGGATGTTCTTCTCACTCTCTCGTCCTGGGAAGGCAGGTTGAGAAGTGAGGGATGCCCCAGGAAACAGGGCACTGTGTTGGAGTCTGGGCGGTGGCTTGTTGTTGGACTTCCACAGTAAAGGCAGGACCACAGTGGCATCGCCATTAAGAGAAACGGGCCCAGAGGCCCCGCCGTTTACCAGCTGGGTGATCTTGCATTAGACATTTTAAGGACTCTGTGCCTCGATTTCCCAGTCTGTAAAATGGGACTGATGGCAGGTGCTCCCTCAGAGGGCTGAAGCGCTGAACGCCAGGTGCATAGTCGGCACTCGGGGCTGTGGCTTCTGAAAGAATCATCACTGCGTCAGCTGCTCGCAGGGTCGACACAGCCGATGAGCACGTTCCCTAGAACCGGCGCGGACCTTCGAGCCCCGGGGCTTGCCGAGGAGCACCCAGCACGCACGCTCACTGAGGATGGGGCGGGATACGAGTCTTCCTGAGTCTGCTCCCCACAGTTACACCCTTTCTTTGCAAACACCAGCCAGCTTGATCTGGGAAGCTGAGGCTCTGTGTCCTTGTCAGCGTGAAGTTGGCACCCCCGTGACCAAGCCCTAAAGAGCTGAGACCAGGCTGCCGGCTGGCATCTTCCCCCAGAGCAGCAGACCTTCTCGTCACTCCCGTAAGCTGGGTGTTGGATGGATGGAATGGATATGCCCACGCTCTGTTTTGATTTTCGCACAGGATGAAAAAGAAAGAGCAAGACCTTGGATCAGTCTGTCCTGGGTTCACATGTCAGCTGTACTACCTAGAGGGCTTCTGCCCTGGACTGCTCTGTGCCTCAGCTTCCCCATCTGTAAAACGGGGCCAGTAGCACAGACCTCGCGGGTTTGGTGTCACCCAGTAGGAGCTTCTCCAAGGGGACTTATTTTAGCTGTGGTTGCATTTCACTTAATCCTTTGTTCAGACTCTCACTTCAGTCCCAAAAATGATTGCAGTTGGCAGCTTAGATAGTATTACAGTTGCCTGTCCTACTTCCTGTCTTTTATTTTTAAACATTGGAGCATCTGAAAATTCAGTGTGGAGCAAGGGAAGCAGATTAGGTTATTTCGGGCACAATAACCTCCATCCTATTTTAGGGTTAGTGAAGAAATAACAAGTAATAAAAGTTCTCGGATACCGAGGAGGTGAGCCTGCAGCCACAGGAAGGTGGCAGCTCTGTGCCCACACGGTTGTCTTGTCGCACAAAGCGTGGTCGATCTGCCGTCCCCGTCCGCTTGGTGGGCCAGTGCACTGCACACCGCACTCCGCCCGCGCTTGTTGGGTGAGGTCTGGGGGGATAACTGGGGCTCAAGACTGTTGGGTGAGATATCCCATGTCTGCTGCCGTGGTGACACTGTGTGGCGAACCCCCGCGGTCCCCCAGTGGCACTCAGCGTGGCGGACTGGGCGACGAGCAGGAGGCCAGCTGCTGGCGGCCACGTTTGCTTGCACGTCTTGTGGATCGGCTGGCTGGCGCCTGGGCCAGGACGGCCTTGCCTGGGAATAATGGGGCGGCGGGGGCCAGGGAGGTCCTGAGCAAGAACAGGGAGAGCCCAGCCCCCGTAGCACTTTGCAAACCCTGAGTGCGTCCTGTTTGCTGACATCCCGTCGGCATGGCATTCCCCACCCGGACGCAGGGTCGGGGTGGGAAGGTCCGCAGAGTTGCGAGGTTAAGGACAAGGCAGAAAGCGGCTGCTAATCGGGGCCATTTTTGCAACTAGCCCAGATGAGTAACTCGTTCGAGGGAGGAGGTGGCTGTGCATGAGCGGGGAGGGGGCACAACTGCGAGATGACAGGGCGGGTGAGATTTCGATGGGGGGGAGGTAGAGGAGGCCTGGGATGACCTCCCGGCCGTCCATGAACCAGCAGGGAGGGGGGCTCACTCCACTGTGCTCCGGGAAGGGCCACCGTAGGACCTTCACTGGACTGACTGGAGTCCTGCTTGCCTTCACTTTGCAGGAAAACAAAACAAAAAACCTTTTTTAAAATTTAGCTTACAGTGAAACTAGTTTTTTTTTTTTTTGGAGCCAAAGTCTGTGAAGGTCCGTGCAAGCATAGACGTGCGCTCCCGGCTCCGCCCACCGTGCATACGGACAGCTGGGTCTCCGCCAAACCCTCCCTCGTGCTGCCCCTCGGGGGTCCCACGCGCTCCCTAGCCCGAAGCCCTGGGGACCGCCGATCTCTTCTCCATCGCGGTGGCTGGGTCTTCTCGAGAACGTCCCCTGGTTGGCTCACGCAGTCAACTCTGGAAACTGGCTTCCTCCACTCCTCGTTTCTATGAGATGCGTGCAAGGGTGGGGGGGACCGGCGGTCCAGTCCGGTGAGTGCTGAGTGTCCCTTCCGTGGACGCGCCGCACTTGGTTCGCTCTCGAGACGCTTGGGTCGTTCCCAGCTGTTGACCGCTTCAAGCTCATGGGAACATGCGTGTGCTTTTTACGTGGACTACGGTTTCCATTCCTTTGGGGTCAGTACCGAGGAGGGGGACCGCCGGCTGCGCTCCCGAGCGGCTGGGACTCCGGTGCGCCGCACGCCCGCGGCTCGGGCTCCTGTCGCCGGATTCGTCTCGGGTGTTCGGCAGGACGTGTGGGTTTTGCCGGGCTGGGGTGGCATTGCCCTCCCGGCTAGTGACAGGGAGCACCTTCACGAGCCGACCCTGCTTCAGTGTCTTTTCTCTGGGGACGGACTCTGCAAGTCTCGTGCCCATTTTTAAAAATTAGGGTTGTTTTCTTCTATTGAGTTTTGATGGTTCTTAATATATTCTGTGTGTAACCCTTTGTCAGATGGGTAATTTGTACATAATTCCTCCCAGTCCATAACTTGTCTTTTCGTATTTCTTAACAGTGTGTATAACAGATCTTTTTAATTTTGATGAAATCCAGTTTCTCGGTTTTCTCTGTTATGCTTTTGGTGTCCTGTCTAAGAACTCTGCCTAAACCAGGGTCACGAAGATTCTTTTTGGTTTTCTTCTAAAAGTTTTATCCTTTAACATTTAGATCTGTGATTCATTTTGAGTTAACTTTCTCTGTAAGGGGTGAAGGTATGGTCAAGGTTAACAGACTCCGTGTCCAGAGCTGAGGGGAGACAGAGAGGGAAAAGCACCAGGTGTTTACCCCCTTGTCTTGGGACCATGGCTCTTCTTACACGAGAGGAAGGCTCCCCCCGTGTGAGCGTCCCGTGTCTGCTGAAACTAATGACCACAAGCCCACACATTTGTCCTCCTGCGGTCCTGGAGGTCAGAGTCCAGGATCAGTCTCAGGACGCTGAAGTCAAGGTGTCTGCAGGGCGGGCTCCTCCCCGGGGCTGCTGGGCCGAATCTCTTTCCTCGCCCCGTCCAGCTTCTAGAGCCGTCACGTTGGGGCCCCTCCTTGCACCACTTCTGTCATTTGCTGTGTGACTGTGCCCTCCTGCCTCCCTCCTATAAGGACCCTTGTGACCACCGTGGGCTTCTCCAGAAAATCTGGGATCATGTCCTTATCCCACATCTTGAAATGAATGCTATCTGCAAAGTCCTTCTTGTCCTATAAGTGACAGGGATTAGCCCATGGACATACTTGGGGAGCGATTGTTCCTCTTACCACACCCTCTCTTGGAGTCCTGGGTGCTTGAGAGGGCTGCAGACTGAGGCACGAGAGACTAGAGAAAGAGACCCGCTCCCCTTCCCCACCGCTGGGTCCAGCATTCAGTGCCGCTTTCCTGCTCTTTGGCCAGAACCAGAGGGCTCACCTGGAGCCCTGTCCGTGTGCCCATCCTGCCCATTCTGGGTGTCAGTCTGTCTTGACTCCAGGAGGGTCCTAGAGGGAATGGTGGTAAACTCACTGGGTTTTGATGCTGCATCCAATTCTGATTTTCTTCCCCAACTGCCCAATAATTTCCTTTCCAGAGCCCCTCAGTGGCTGGCCCATGCATTCTCCACATGGTACCTCGCTTCCTGTGGCGGCACTGAAGCCTTCTTACCCAGATCTGGGATCCCTTCCTCCGTGTCTTCTACACCGAAGCGTTGCTGGATAGTTGTGCGTGCAAAGAAGGGATGTGCTATGTGAACAGGTGTTATGTCGGGGTGTGAACGCTCAGTGACGGATGTTGCCAGTCATTGCACGGCTCAGCATTTCTTGAGCGCTTTCTGTCTGCCAGGATTAGCTCATTAATCTTCATAATTGTCCCTATGAGAGTAATCGCCATGTTGAGGCACATTTTACAGATGAAGAGACTGAGGCTCAGAGAGCCTAATGAACTTGGCCAGGGATCCATACTTAGTGATTGTGTCTGGTTCTCAGCCCCGGATCATGTGATGGGGGGGCTGTAACCACAAAGTCTTTGTTTTTAACCCCCCTCCTGAGTGCAGACCTTGGGTCTCTGGATTCATGGAGTCTCCTTTGGCTCCTGACAGCCCATCACCACTGGCCTCAGATGGGAATGTGCGTCCCTGTCTGGATTCCCATCACCGCCCGTGTGTCCCTCCGTAACGGAAGCCGGGGTCCTGGGCTGACCTGACGCGTGGATGTGTGTTTCCCGCTCCCTCGAATGTGAATGTCTGGGGGCAGGAACCCTGCCTCCTCGCCCTGACCCTGCGTGAGGCACAGTGTTGGGGAGTGTTGGTGCCCGGTGCGGGCGTACTGTTGCCAACCCCAGGTGTTTGCGGTGGGTCCCCTGACAGGGAACAGCCCTGACAGGATGTTTTCTGACCCATTTAAAGAGACTGGGCTTGTCTGAAAAAAGTTTGCAATTCTTCTTTGGTTTTCTTTTCCTTTTATTTATTTTTTCTTGGATCAGTAAAGCAGAGCTAGACCTCACCCCAGTTCGCTTCCCGTCCCGCAGCACTGTCCCCTCCCAGACCGTTCCCTAACCGAAGCCACCATTCGAGAATCACCCACGGCCCCCGGGGCTCCTGTGCGTCAGGCCTCTTCACTGGCGTTTTACACGCGGGGCTCACTGAGTCGGCACCTCCGACAGGCGGGAAGAGTCCGCGCTCCCACTTCCTGGAGGAGGACTTGGGGCCCAGACCGAGGGGAGGACTTGCCCCAGGGGGCAGAGCTGGCGGCTCTCACAGCTGGCGTGGGCGCGCTGTTGGGGGGATGGCCTCTGTGCTCACAAAGGTCTCGGTCCCAGGTTTCCCTGGCGAAAACGCACGCTGGTAAGCACTCCCCTCTGCCCGCTCCTTTAGAAAATAAGTTATTAGCTAAATGGCAAAATGGGGCCAAGGCATCTGGTAAGCGGTCGGGGCCCCTGAGAGGGACGCGGAGTGGGACGCGGAGTGCTAACTGTCGGAGTCGCTGATGGTCCCAGAAGCATCGCGTGTGTCACCAGGGAGACTCTGGTTTGCAGAATCTCAGAAGCTCACTACAAACGAGCTTGAGCTGAAAGGAAGCATTTATGAGTTGATGTAACTGTAAAGACCGAGGAGAGTGGTCACTGTGGAGGCCGTGCCTCGTCTTGTTCTGAAGAGGCGGAGTCCCTCACGGGGACTGGAGGGACTTGCTATGTGGGGAGCTCTGTGGCACAGGAACTCAGCCCAGGCTATTCCATTAAGGGATTCCTTCATTCATCAGGCTTTGATTCATCCATTGCCATTCTTCATTCTGTGTCAGACCCTGGGGTCAGTGGCTCGTGAGAGATCCCGTTGATTTGTCCCTACAGCTCTTAAGAGAGCTCTGGCTATAATGATCTTCACTTCCCAGCCTTTCGATGGCACCCAGAAAACTAAGCTCAGAGAGGTGTATTGACTCGCTCTGGGTCACACAGCTGAGGAGTGGCTGAGCCCAGATTCCAGAGCTCGGGCTCTTTCTTGCGCAGGGCTTCGTGCCAGGGAATTCAGCAAGGCCTCCTTGGTGAGATGCCCACAACTTCCGAGGGAAGGGTGGTAACAAACCCATTGGCATTCCTTGTGAAGAATTTCAGAGCTGCGCAAGTCCCAAGGATTCGCTGTAGCAAGGGGTGTCCGTCGGGCTCAGAAATCCAGACCCTGAGGAAGGTCACAACAGATCATTCCTCGGGGAGTAATCCTGGTGCTGACTTGAGCGGAGGGTCCCTGGCCCATCAGTCAACAGCTGTTAGATATCACCACTGCCCTCCTCTGTGCCTGTTATTTACAGGTGAGACAGAAGCTCAGAGAAGGTGAGCCACTTGCCCCAGCTCACAAAGCCAGGAAGCATCAGAACTGGGTTTCAGTAGCCAGCTCGGAGACTCCAGGGCCCAGGCACACTCTCCCCACGTCCCTGTAAGAGGTCCTAAGTGCAGACGCTCTGGTAGCCTTCAGAGAAATAAAAATGAGTAGAAGAAGAAGTGGGGGATGACAAGGAGGTAGTCCCTGTGCTCAGGTAGCTTCATGGACTCCCCCTGCATGTGGGGGTGGGGGGCAGCCCACTGTAACACAGCAGGTGCACTGTCCCCTTCCTACCCCACCCTGCCTGGCTTCTTCCCACTGGGACCTTCCCTGCCGGGGCTCCTGGACTCATCTACGACCTTGAGCGAGACCTTGGCCTCCTAGAGACTCTGTTTTGAGAGAGCGGTGCTCAGTTCCCAGTTGGAGCAGGTGATGAGGGCCTTTGCCAGCAGGGGATTTTTGGAGAAGCTAGTTTGAAACAGAGTGAGGAGCCCCTTTCCTCTAGAGTCCATACACACAGAAAGCAAAGATCAGTCCGTTTCCTTCTGTTCTCTGAGCCCAGACTGGCCCTTACCCAGCTTGTGGCCTCCAAGTAAAAGAGATTGGACGCTTCAAAAGTGGCCCCATTATTGTCTAAAGTAGGCAGTCCACAGATTATAGCCTGGGGGGCAGACCTGGCTTGCTCCTTATTTAAATAAAGTTTAATTGGAACATAGCCGTGCCCATCCATTAGGTGCTGTCTGTATCAGCTTTTACTTTGCAACAGCGGAGTTCGGTAGCTGCTGAGCCTGCACCACTCCTACAGCCTGAAATATTCACCATGCGGTTCTTCAGAGAAAGAGCTCGCCAGCAACCTCTGCACCGAACAGTTCGCAACCCTGTCCTCCCGTGTGGTTAGCGTGGGGAAGGACAGCTGTGTAAGTCAGACTGGAAGTTAAAGACAGAGGTTGGTTGCCACCTTGGCAGACAGTATAGGTTTGTGACCACGGGCCTGGGGACCCTAACCAGCCATCAGACCTTGAAGGACTTACTTCACCTCTTCTGGTCTCAGACTCCTGGTCTGTCAAATGCAGTTCACAGTAGCAAATGCCTTGTTGGGTGGTAGTGAGCATTGCCCCGAGACCAGTGCCCAGCCCACGGTAAACGGGATACACGGCCCCCCCCATCTCTGTGGCTCCTTTGGCGGTTATTGTCGTCCGCGCCGTGGGCATGGCGTCCAGGCGTGGTCCAAGGCTTAGTTCTGTTGCTTAGCGGGTGTGAACCTGGGGACCTTACTCTGGGTCTCAGTTACCTCCTCCGTCAAATGGGCACAACTGTCACTCCTCCCTTTGGGGGTTGCCAGGAGGATTCAATGGGGCGGATGCTCCAAGGTGCCTACCTTGTGGCCAGGCCCAGGGTCGTGCTGCAGAAGTCAAGGGTGCGAGCGTGTTTTTATGGTAACAGTGCTGAATTTTGTTGAGTCCTTTTTCTGCATCTCTGAAGAGGATCGCTTCCCCCGCCCCCACCCCATTCTGGTGACGTTACACTGAGTGGTTCTGTATGTTGAGCAGTCCTTGCAGGCCAGGAGTAAATCCCACTTGGTCACTGTGTATGATCCTTTCAATACAGTCTCGAATTTGGTCTGCCTGAATTTTTCTGGGGGATTTTACATCTGTGTTCATCAGGGATTTGGGTTTATAGTTTTCTTGTAGTGTCTTTGGCCTGGAACCAGCGCAACATTGGCCTCTTAGAACGAGTTAGGAAGTACTCCCTCCTCTGATTTTTGGGAAAGGTTTGAGGAGGGTTGTCATGACTTCTTGAAGTGTTTGGCAGGGATTCACCAGTGAAGCCATCGGGTCTAGGCCTTTCTTTTGTCAGAAGACTTTTGATCACATATTCAGGCCCCTTACTAGTTATAAGCCTTTTGAGATTTTCCGTGTCTTGGATCCGGTCTTGGTAGGTTTGCGGTTTCTAAGAACTGGTCCTTTTCATGGACGTCACCCTCCTTACAGTGTGCAGTTGTTCACAGCGTTCTCAGGATTCTTTCTTATCTTTGTAGATTCTGTAATAACATCCCCATTTTCACTTCTCATTTTAATAATTTGAGTCCTTTATTCCTTAGTCCATCGAGCTAAAGATTTGTCAATTTGCTCGTCTTTTCAAAAAGCCAACTTCTGGTTTCATCATTTTCTCTTACTTTTCTGTTTTATCTCTGCTCTTATGTTCTTCCTCGTGCTCACTTTGGGTTCAAGTTTGTTCTTTTTGTAGCTCCTTGCGGTATAAAGTTAGATTGTTGATTTCAGATTTTTTTTTAAGGTAAGCATTTACAGCTAGAAATCTCCCCCTTAGCACTGGTTTCACTGGATCCCACTGGTTTTCATGGGGTGTGGGCTCATTTTCGTTCGGCTTCAAGTATTTTCTAATTTCCCCTGTGATTTCTTCTTTGATTTGTTGGTTGTTGAAGAGTGGTGTTAATTTCCACAAATAGGTGAATTTACCAGTTTTCCTTCTGTTAATGATTTTTAACTTCATCCTGTTGCAGTCAGAGAAGATACTTTTTAAATCTGTTGGGACCTGTTTTGTGGCCTGACATATGGCCTATCCTGGAAGGTGTCCCTTGGGCATATGACAGTCACGCGTATGCTGTCATGGGGGAGAGTGTTCTGCGTGTGTCTGTTGGTTTGTGAGGGCCTCGATTCCCTTACTTCTGCCTGCTGGTTCTGTGCATTGTTGAGAGTGGGCATCTAAGTCCTCGGCTGTACTCCTAGAACTGTTTCTCCTTTCAGTTCTGCCCACGTTTGCGTCACATATTTTGATGGGTAAATGTTTATAATTGTCTGATCCTTTTGCTGTATTGAACCTTTTCTTAATATATAACATTCTTCTTTGTCTCTTGTAACTTTTTTTGATTTAAAAAGTCTTTTTTTTTTTTAATTTAAAGTCCTATATTAGTAGGCATGCCAAGGGCGCAAGGGTGAAAATGAGACTTGTGGTTCCCCTGCGTTGGTGATTCATTCCTTCATTTAAAAAAAATACTCGTCGCACCTCCTGTCTCGCAGGCCCCAGGCACCGTGCCAGCCTCTGGGAAGACAAAACCAGTAGCCTGTGGCCCCAGGGAGCTGCAGCTCAGCCTGGAGGCTTGGTTGAGGGGCAAGAGGAGCAGAGCGAAGGGCTCTGTCTGCCTCCTGCTGTGCACCACGGGGGCTGCCCCAGGCGCGGCCAGCATCACAGAGAGCAAGCCACGAGTCCCGCTCCCAGGGAGGCCCTCTTCTCCAGGCCCCACACAGGGCTCTGTGGCGGGTGTCCTCCTCGGACGTGGGGCCCCTGCTCGGTGTGGCCTGCAGCTGGCAGGGAGCCCACCGTCAGCTGAGCCAGGCCAGGTCCTCTGCCACTCCGCCTGGCTGCCCCATCCAGCTTCCCAAAGCCCCACTTCCTGCTCTTGTAGCCTCGGCAGGATACACAGCTCCTTGGGCCCGGCCGTCCAGACTCGGGTTGCCTGGAAGCAGAGGTTGGAGGTATGTGACCGCCTTACGGGGCCGAGGAAGGAGGAGTCTCGGGGGAGCCTGAGCATCCCAGGTGTTTGGATGAATTTGGCAGCTAAGGGCAGGGCCTAAGCTTTGGTGGGGACATCCGGATGTTCAGTGTGCACTGTGGAAAGCAGGAAAGCCCTGGGTTCGGGTTCCCAGGCTCTCAGCTCGGGGACCTCAGACCACAGGTTCTCCACTCTGCACCTCCTAGCTCTTCATCCCGAGAAAGGAACTCATCCCCCAGACCCCACAGCATGGCCGTGGGGCAGGACGCAGGGAATGCAGAGCCACCGGGCACAGAGTAGGCGTTCAGAGAGCAGAAACCTAGTTCCCCTCTTCACCCTTTGTTCAACCCAAGCAGCATAACACGAGTACAGATTGATCATTATAAACAACTAGAACAAAGAGGGGAGAATCCGTACTTGTTCATCCATATAGAACCACTGCAATTAACGCTGTTGTTGTGACTGGAAAACTAAAAACATGATGAGAAAATTAGAGACATTTAAGCACGTACCTTCTACGCATGTACGTTTTTTAAAGGAAATTTTAAATATAAATGATTAGGATTGCTTTCAAAATACATAAAAATAAAGAGATGAAAATGAGTCTAAGCACGAAAAAGTGCCATCGGGCTCCGGGAGTTCTTCCCCGGCCCTGTCGGCGGCCCAGGGGCAAGCACCAGGGCGGATAGAGGGAAGTTCCTCCATGCGTCCGCCCACCCCGCAGCGGGTATGTACAGTGCACCTACTCTGTGCTCGGCCTCGCTGCGGATACTGGTTGCATTTATTCAGCAGGGAATAAAGGCACTCTGGCCATTCTGGTGGAGTAGACAGTAAAGGAGCAAATGTGTGTATGTCAGATGGTGGTTGCAATGGAGAAAAATAAAATGACATCCTCTGGGCATGTAGGGGGAAGGCCAGCAGGATAGCTGGGCACAGTGCGTGGAGACTGGAGGCATGTGTCAGATAGAGGAAGCGGCAAGTGCAAAGGGCCGGAGGCAGAGCTGGCTCGGCCCACTTGAGAAAGAGCAGGAAGCCAGTATAGCCGAAGCAGAGAGGAGATCAGAGCAGAGGAGGCGAGGCGAAGTCGGGGCCACGGGGGTGGGGGTGGGGATGTCAAGGAGAATGGCCCTACCCAGAGGGCACTGTAGCCAAGGGAAAACTCCAGCTCCTACCACCAGAGGGAAGAGCTGTGTTGACCGAGGATCGGGGACGGGGAGGAAGCAGAGAGGTCCGGTGGAAGGGGATGCGGTCACCGAGGCGTGAGGAGAGCATGGCTGGGTCGGTCTGGGTCGGATTCTGGGTGTACTCTGGAGGCCGAGCGGACAGCGTGTGCCGCAGAGTCCACGCGGGCACGGGGAGAGAGGAGTCGGGATGGTGCTCGGCTGGTCGCTGTAAACAGGAGTGAGACAGTTGCTGTTTATAAAGTGGGCACGGCCAAGGGCGGTGGGGGAACTAGAGGTGGCCTTGGATCTGTGGCCTCGGAGCTGCTGGTCCGACATCCCGGCAGAAAGCGGGAGGGCCCGGCCTTCGGGCTGGAGCTCTGGGCCCGGCGCCCGGGGCGTGAGGCTGGAGCAGGGCACAGGGCCTCGTCTACCCACCTTGTGGCAGTTGGTCCCCTGGTGGGAGCAGCGGAGACAACGGAGGAGGACGAGCTGGGAGTTCCGAGAGGGATCCCAGCGCGGAAGCCCTGGGAGGGGTGCGCCAGGCAGCAGGGCCGACGACTGCGGGTCGAGGCACTTTGGATGGGGAGCAGGCTCTGACCTCCACCCGGGAGGCGGCATGTGCGGAAGGGCCGGTCTGCGAGTTAGGGGGCCCTGTCCAGCGGTGGGGAGCCCCGGGGCACTTGCGCAGCCTGGGAGCCTCGCCTGGAACAGGCTGACCCCCTTCTCGGGGGGACTCTGCGAACCTTCCTCACTTGCTTGGTCCTCTGGGACCCCTTCAGGGGCCATCACGGACCCTCGCGAGTAGCAGATGCTTTCCGGGCACCAGACGTGTGGCACGAGGGCCACGCAGAGCTCTTTCCACGCGGCTGCGTGCCTCGTCTTCGGTCACCTCTGCAAGGTGCGTGGTTGGCCTCAGCCTGGGGTCCGCCCGTCCTCCTTGTCAGAATAGTACCGTTGGTTCTGGAAGGGCGGCCGCGATGTCGGCAAGACGAGGTGGCGTCACTGGCTCTCGGGGGCCACATGATGCCATGAGGTGTCCCTCCCCCACCAGGCCCCAGGCACCGTCTGCCACAGGCACCGTGCTCCCGCAGGTCCCCTGATGTGGGGCGGAGAGCCCTGGGCTTGGCTGAGACCAGGCCCAGCAGGAAGACGGCTCGCGGGGTGAAGGGAAGGCTAGCCTTTGCAGGAGGGAGATGGAGCCCCATGTCCCCACCCTGAGCCTCAGATCCTCCCCTCCAGAATGGGGGTGCTGTGCTCGGGAGCTCTGGGACCCTCCCCGCCGTCTGGAGCAGGGGCACCGCTTGTGGTAGGTGAGAGGAAAGGGCCACCCGCGGGCTGATGCAGCCTGGCGGGCTCCTTGGGGGAGGCGGCTTCCCCTCAGCTGTGTGGACCGAGCACGCTGTTGTTGCTGTTGGGCAGGGGAGCGGGTTGTGGACCCAGAGAGGGAGGGACTTGCGAGATTCCCCAGCAGCCCTCCTGCCTGCAGAGTCCAGACCGTTCTGGCTGCTGCCGCTCTTCCCCAGGGGCGCCCCAGCGGCGGGGAGGCCTGTCATGTTGCATCAGGGCTCAAAGTGGCATCGTGGCTGCACCGTGTCCTGCCTGCTCTGGGGGGGGGGGGTTGCAGGCAGGGACACCTGGGCTCAGAGAAATCTGCTCCTCTCACGCCTGACCTAGAACGTCCACAGTGGTCGGGGCTCCCGCGCCGAGCATGCGGAAGGGGGGCCGGGGCTGCCGCCTGATGGGGCAGCGAGGCTGGCGTGCACCTCTCCCGGCGGCTCACGCGGCCAGCTGCTCTGCATGCTCTCATGGAGGGCGTGAGGCTTTGTGATCCCCAGCTGAGAAATGAGGAACCAGAAACCCCGGTTGCAGGAGTGACTCGTGCTGGGGTCCCGCCGCAGGTGTCAGGTCTGGGATCTGAACCCACCATGGTGGCTCCTCTTCCTCGAGCCATGTTTGGCTGGCACCGTGGCCTTGGTGCCTCCAGGAGAAGACCGGGTGGGGAGTGCAGGAGCTGCACCCAGGTGGACCTGGCCATCAGTTTCAGCTCTGCTACTCGTCATGGTGGGTCCTCTCTGACCCTCCATCTCCTCATCTGTAAAGTGGGCTGATTCCTTTCCTACCTTAACGGGTCAGAGCCTGCTCTCAGACGAAGGCACAGTAGGCTGAGGAACCCGGCCCAGGTCTCTCGGTCCCTCCGTGGAAGAGCAGGCCATTTGCTGTCGATCCACTTTCTCAATGAAGCAAGATCCAAGGACCAGGCCTGGTACCAGCCACACCTTAGGGACTCAGCTGAAATTTGCTTCTCTTCTATGAGTGATCTGAAGAAGTGCCTAAAGGCCAGAGGGGCAGGGCAGGGTGGCCTGTCCAGGGCCCAGATTTGTCTCCAGGAGACAAATCCCATGACATTCCTGTCCCTCGTCTTCCCGCAAGGCCTCGAGCCTGGTTTCTCACCCCGCTGCATTGCCGTGGCAGGTGAGGCATTTCTGGCCCACGCTGTCTGGCCCCTAGGGGAGTAGGGGGAACAGGCAGGTGCGGCTTGGCCCCCTCTGACCTGTGTGCCTTCAAGAGGCTCACCAGGCAACAGGACAGGAGCAGCGCTCCTCTCCTGGTGGTTTGGTTTGGTGTGGGGTGGCAGAAAATAGAACAGATGATTCTAACTGCCGGCAAGGGGACAGGACAGACTTCTCGGAAGAAGAGAGCAGGTATCCCCACGTGGAGCTGAGAGAAGATACAGGAAGTAGAGAGGGGCCCAGAGGGCTGAGCGGGGACCGATCAGGGAAAGTCTTGGAACTTACGGCCTCACTTGGAGTTGGGTATTAATCATAGCATTTGGATTTATGTTCAATTACGGTTTCTTGGGGACAGAACAGATGGAAAATCCTAGGATAGAATTTTGACCTTGTTTTTAATGATTTTCATCATCATACTTGCTATTTGAATGTCTGTGTGCCAGGCCCCCTCACGCTACTTTGCACTGGTGTCTTCTGGACCCCACACCGCCACTAAGGGGTTGGAGCAGGGCTTAGCTCCTTGCTCCCGGACCCCTGTGCCTCTGCTACCCCCGGCCTTCCGCAGCTACAGCGTTCTTGACCTCTACCCACATCTCTAAAATGAAACCAAGGGAAATAAGTCGGTTAGAGAAAGACAGTTACCATATGGTCTCACTGACAGGTGGCATTTAAGAAACCAGGCAGAGGATCATAGGGGAAGAGAGGAAAAAGGAAACGACAAAACCGGAGAAGGAGACATACCGTAAGAGGCTCTCAATCTCAGGAAACAAACTGAGGGTTGCTGGGGGGGAGGGGGGGGAGGATGGGGGCCTGGGTGATGGACATTGGGGAGGGCTGTGAATGGTGTAAGACTGATGCAGCACAGACCTGCACCCCTGAAACAAATACATTGTATGTTTAAAAAAAACCCAAGCAAACAATGCTGCTCGAACTCCCTTGAAGTGTCCCAGGGCATGGCACTGTGGTGTCCTGGGTGCCGCTCAGGGGGCCAGGAGAGTCACTAGGCAAAATCTGTTCCAGCTTCTGGCTTAAGATGTGTCAGGTGATAAGCAGATGGAGGATTTCTGTGTGCAGTCAGGTGCTCCTGCAGCAGAAAGCCCGTGCCTGGTCCCTGTGCCGGCGGGCCGTGCTGTCTGGGTATCATGCAGCCCTGGACAGATACAGCTGATCAATCGCCAGGGTTGAGAGCAAAGGTCAGCAAACTGGTCCACAGGCCAGATCCCACCCACTGCCTGTTTTTGTAAATTGTGCGGGAACACAGCTACACGCATTTCTTTGTGTGGTCTGCAGTGCCTTCATGTTACGAGGGCTGAGTTGCATGTGTGCTCTCAGCCCCTTCAGGAGTCTGGTCCCTAGACTAGAATATGGGCCCTGATCTGCGTGGAGTGGTATGGAAAACTCCACGGTACATTTCTGCGAGGAAAAAGCAAGATGCAGCACAGTGCATAAATTTCCACTTTTAGAAAAAGCAAACAAGATGGATGTGCACATATGCACACCTGTGTTTATGGAAATGCTCTGTATGCAACGGAGAGCTCTAGAAAGATACGTCGAAAAATCATCCCAGTCGCCTGGAGAGTAGGGGTGGGGAGACTCCCTGCATACATTTTTCTCTGCCTGCTTTTTAATTTTGCACCACTTCATGTTTTCTAGTGAAGAAAATAATTTAGTTCACAAAGTATATTGATGCTGCAGCAAAGGAAACAGTGTNGGAAACAGTCAACAAAACCAAAAGACAACTGACAGAACAGGAGAAGATATTTGCAAATGACATATCAGATAAAGGGCTTATATCCAAAATCTACAAAGAACTTATCAAACTCAACCCCAGNTATAAAGAGCTTCTCAAACTCAACACCCATAGAACAAATAATCCAATCAAGAAATAGGCAGAAGACATGAACAGACATTTTGGCAAAGAAGACATCCAAATGGCCAACAGACACATGAGAAAGTGCTCAACATCACTCGGCATCAGAGAAATACAAATTAAAACCACAGTGAGATACCACCTCACACCAGTCAGAATGGCTAAAATCAACAGGTCAGGAAACGACGGGTGTTGGCGAGGTTGCAGAGAAAGGGGAACCCTCCTACACTGTTGGTGGGAATGCAAGCTGGTGCAGCCACTCTGGAAAACAGGATGGAGTTTCCTCAAAAAGTTGAAAATAGAGCTACCCTACAACCCAGCAGTCGCACTACTGGGTATTTACCCCAAAGATACAAAGGTAGTGATCCTCAGGGGCACGTGCACCCGAATGTTTATAGCAGCAATGTCCACAATAGCCAAACTATGGAAAGAACCTAGATGTCCATCAACAGATGAATGGATAAAGAAGATGTGGTATATATATACAATGGAATACTATGCAGCCATCAAAAGAAACAAAATCTTGCCATTTGCAACGACATGGATGGAACTAGAGGGTATTATGCTAAGCGAAATCAATCAGAGAAAACCATATGATTTCTCTGATATGAGGAATTTGAGGGGCAGGGGGGTTAGGGAGGGAAAAAATGAAAGAAGATGGGATCGGGAAGGAGACAAACCATAAGAGACTCTTAATCTCATGAAACAAACTGAGAGCTGCTGGGGGGTGGGAGGGTTTGTGCTGTGGTGAGTGCTGTGACAGGTGTAAGGCTGATGATTCAAAGACCTGTGCCCCTGGGGGGAAAAGTATATTGATGCTGAAGAGTAGAGAAAAAAGACGGAGAAGGGAATATCTTTTGCCTCATTTAACTTTTGCAAGAAGATGGAACTACTGTCTTTTTATACATGGGACCTATCTCATTTGAATGTTATCATTGTAAGAATTACTTGGGGGAAAGCCACAAGAGAAACTCCGAATTGCCCGTGATACTGAAATGGAAATAAATTGTCCTTGAGCCCTCGAGGTGGAGAGGCTTGGGGCACCACGGAACACGATTAAGCCTGTCTTCATCTTGAGCTGAGTGAGCCGTGCTTGTCAGGAAGGGGCTGTCCTAGTGAGGGGAGCAGCACTTTTAACTATTCTGATAGTCGTCATCGTCTTGGATGAGGCCTGCCCTCATCTGGAATGGTGACACCAGGGCACACATCTGCCAGGAAAATACTAGAAAATCTTCACTGTCATCCGTGCAGATCCCACAGCTGCCAACCTTCACAGACTGTGCTCAGATCTGCCCTCTTCCAAGGAGGGTTTAAAACTGCTTCTCTAGGGGCCCTTGGGTGGCTTGGTCTGTTAAGCATCTGACTCTTGATTACAGCTCAGGTCATGATCATGGTCTCATGGCTGTGAGGTTGAGACCCATGTTAGGCTCTGCACTGGCTGTGGAGCCTGCTTAGATTCTCTCCTCTCCCCCTCTCTAAAAAATAGAAGTTTCTCCGGAAGGTCTGATACAATCAAATATTCAACCACTTGGCCAATCCACCAGAATACCCACCTCTGAGCTCTGAGACTAATGGAAGGGGTCTCCTTTTAACTGGTCTTCAAATTTGCAGAGTTGCCCACAAGTGACACGGTTGCTTTAAATTCTTTGGCCCTCGGCCCTGGCTTGCACACTGGATTACCTGGCATCAGTCTGAGTAATACAGAGGCCAACCCCTGCCCGGTGCAGTAGGGCTGCTGCTTTTTAAGTCCCACTGAGGAGTTTAAAGTATACCCAGAGCTGAGAACCCCAGCTTTAGAAAGGTATTGGAGGAGAGGCTGGGAGATAAAGTACGGTCGACCCTCAGCCAACCTTGTCCCATGGAGAGAACTAGGTAACACTCACATCAGCATAACTCATCCAGAAAATGATCCGAAGGCCAGCAGAACAAATTCCACAAGTACAGGCAGAGAACAGGGTGCATGAAAGAGGGTAGGCAGGGCAGAGACGTGGGGGGGGGAGGTGAACGGGGCAGGGCCATCCGTGGTCAGGGTTAGTGGCTGCAGCAGCAGAGAAGGGCAAGCCTCGGACTGTCACAATGGGGAGCCAGCTGGAGCCAGACAGATTCCAAGTGGGAGGGGCCAAACTTCCTGAGTTCTTAACACCAGAGGGACTTAAAGCCTGGCATCCTAAAACCAGCAGGCTCAGCCCTGGGAGCTAGTCCCGAGTCCCCAGCCCTAAGGAGACAGCAGGACACACACCCGAGGCGTACTGCAGCGAGAGCTACGTACTCATCCCTGGAAGCCGCCTCAAGGAACAGAGGAGCTAGCAGGTTGCCACTTCCCTCCGCCACCCCCCAGCAGTAACACCACATCCTACCTTGCTGACACCAAGTCCCTCCCCGAGCACTTCAGTGACTGCCCTTTCTGGTCACACTTGCCTCAGTCCCCATGCCACGGGTCCCCTCCCCCAGAAGACCGGTGCAAACCTTGCTAACACTCTCTCCCCACCCATGCATTGTGCTGGGCCTGGTCCTGGCGGCCGCCGAGGCAGTCCCTGGGGAAGCCAGAGGCACACTTAGGTACTGCACGCCCCACCCAGGGACCCAACAGTGCCCACAGCAGGCGGAGAGAGGCTCTGCGGGTGACTGAAGGACACAGCAGCAGGGTGCATGCAACACGCCTGGGAGACAGCCCCTGCAACGCCAGGTTCTGGGGAACGGGCGACACTGCGCCGCAAGGCACTATTTCAAGAGTAGGAGATGCAGCGGACTTCCCTAACACACAGAAACAAAGAGGTAGGCAAACCGAGACAGAAGAATAGGTCCTAAAGGAACGAACAGGTGTCTTTCTCTGTGCCCAGAGACCTAGGCAAAATGGATACGAGTATAACATGTCTGTAGAGACTTTAAGGATCATAAAGGTACTCAGCAGACTTGCAAAAACAGTGGAGGACACAGCAGTGAGACCCTTAACAAGGAGATGAAAAAGAACCAATCACAATAACACCATAAAAAGAAATTAAAAATACACTAGATGGAATAAACAGCAGTCTAGAGGGAGCAGAGGAGTGATTTAATGACTGGAGGACAGAGCAAGGGAAAGTAATCAAGCTGAGGTGAGAGAAAAAAAATTATTGCAAATGAGAACAGACTTAGGGGACTCTGTGACTTCATCAAATGTAATAACATTAATATTATAGTGATCCCAGAAGAAAAGAGAGAGCTGAAAACTTTCCGAATCTGGAAAAGGAAACCGATATATCCAGATCCGGGAGGCTCAGAGATCCTCCAACAAAATCAACCCAAGAAGGTCCATATCGGGACCTACAGTAATTAAAATGGGGGAAAGTAGTGATAATTTTTTTGAGATTTTTAAAAGCAACTAGAGAAAAGACAGTTACGTGCAAGGGGAAACCCCCTAAGGCTATCAGCAGGTTTTTAAGCAGAAATTCTGTAGGCCAGAAGACCATGGCACAATATATTCGAAGTGCTAAAAGGAAAAAAATATGCAGCCAAGAATATTCTATCCAGCAAGACTATCATTCAAAATAAAAGGAGAGGGTGTCTCAGACAAAAGGTAAAGGAATTCAAAACTACTGAACTAATCCTACAAGAAATGTTGAAGGGGACTCTCTGCGTAGAAAGGAAAGACTGTAAGTATGAACAGTAGGAAACACAAAAACAGTAAAAATAAGTATATCTGTAAAAATCCGTTCAGGGACTCACAGAATAAAAGGATGTAAAATACGACAAAATACACCTAAAATGTGGTGGGAGAGGAATAAAGAATGGATTCAAACTTAAGCAACCATCAACTTAATATATTCAGAAGAGGTGTAGATAAACCTCATGCTAACCACAAATCAAACACCAGTAATAAGTAAAGAATAAAGAGAAAGGAATTCAAGTATATCACTAAAGAAAGCCAGTAAGCCATGAGAGAGAGCAAAAGAAGGATCAGAGAAAAACCATAAAACAACCACAAAACAAGTAACAAAATGGCAATAAATACATATCTATCAGTAATTACTTTGAATGTAATTCAGCATCCCAATCAAAAGACAGGGTGACAGAATGGATTAAAAAAAAAAACAAAAAACAAGACCCATCTGTGTGCTGCCTACAAGAGACAGCAGACCTACAGACACCAATACTTACATTGGACAGAACAAACTTTAAAACAAAGACTCTACCCAAGAGACAAAGAACACTATGTAATAAAAACACTATGTAATAAAAACAATCCACCAAGAAGATAGAACAATTATAAATATTTATGCACCCAACATGGGACCACCCAAATATGTAAAACAGTTACTAACAAGCATAAAGGAACTAACTGATAATAATGCAATAACATTAGGGTCTTTAACACTCCAATTACGTCCACAGAAAGATCATCCAAGCAGAATATGAAGAAGGAAACAGTGGCTTTGAATGACACACTGGACCAGATGGCTTTAACAGATATATTCACAACATTCCATCCTCAAACAGAATACACCTTTTTTTCAAGTGCACATAGAACACTCTCCAAAATAGATCGCATTTTAGGCCACAAAACAAGTATCGACCAGCTCAAAAAGACTGAAGTCCTACCGTGCACCTCTTGACCACAGTGCTATGAAACTAGAAATCTACCCACGAAAAAAATCTGGAAAGACTGCAGATACAGGGAGGTTAAATAACCCACTACTCAACAACAGATGGGTCAACCAAGAAATCAAAGACAAAATCAAAAAGTACATGGAAAAAAAATGAAAAGGGAAACATAACAGTCCAAAATCTTTGGGACAGAGCAAAAGCATTTCTGAGAGGGAAGTGTATAGCAATACAGGCCTACCTCAAGAAGCAAGNAAAATCTTTGGGACAGAGCAAAAGCATTTCTGAGAGGGAAGTGTATAGCAATACAGGCCTACTTCAAGAAGCAAGAGTCTCAACCTAACCTTAGACCTAAAGGACCTAGAAAAAGAAAACCCCAAACCAGCAGCAGAAAGGAAATAAAGATTAGAGCAGCTCAATGAAACCAGAAAAGATGGTTCTTTGAAAAGATCAACAAAATTGGTCAACCTCTAACCAGAAGGCCTCAAAATCACAAATGAAAGAGGAGAGATACCAACCAACAGCACAGAAATACAATCAGCATAAGAAAAATTACATGCCTAAGGCACCTGTGTGGCTCACTTGGTTAAGTATCCAGTCTTAATTTCGGCCCAGGTCATGATCTCAGGGTCATGAGATCAAGCCGCATGTCAGGCTCTGTGCTTGGCTTGGAGTCTGCTTAACTTTCTCTCTCTCTCCCACCGCCCCTGTTCATGCTCTCTCTTAAAAAAAAATTATATGCCAACAAATTGAATGACCTAGATTAAATGGATAAATTCCTAGAAACATAAAATCTACCCAAACTGAAGCAGGAAGAAATAGAAAATTGGAACTGACCAATAACCAGCAGTGACAGTGAATCAATAATCAAAAACTCCCAACAAACCAAAACCAAAGTCCAGGACCAGATAGCTTCACAGGTGATGTCCACCAAACTTCTAGAGAAACATTAACACCTAAAGATACCATGATACCACACAAAAAAAGAGAGGCCAATATCTCTGATAACACAGATGCACAAATTCTCAACAAAATACTAGCAAACTGAATCCAACAATATGTTAAATCATTTGCTACAATCAAGTGGGATTTATTCCTAGAATGCAAAGCTGGTTTAATGTTTACAAATCATCATCATCAACATGCTACATCACATCAATAAGAGAAAGGATAAAAACCGTATGATCATCGCAGTGGATGTAAGAAAAACCATGTGACAACAGACAACATCCATTCATGATAAAAACCCTCAACATAGTAGGTCTAGAGGGAACACACCTCATCAAAATGAAGGCCATGTGTGAAAAATGCACAGCTAATATCATACTCAGTGGGACAAAACTAAGCGCTCTCCTCCTAAGATCAGGAACGAGACCAGGATGTCTACCCATCACTTTTATTCAACGTAGTACTGTGAGTCCTGGCCACAGCAATAAGAAATAAAAGGCATCCAGATTGATAAGGAAGGAATAAAACTTCCTCTATTTGCAGACGACATGATACTGTATATGGAAAACCTGAAAGACTCCACCAAAAAAACCTGCTTGAACGGATACATGAATTTGATAAGGTTGCAGGATACAAAATAGACAGAAATCTGTTGCATTCCTACATGCTAATAATGAAGCAGTAGCAAGAAAAATTAAGAAAACAATCCCCTGTACAATGGCACCAAAAAGAATAAGTTACCTAGGACTAACCCCACCTGAGGAGGTGGCAGACCTTACTCTGGAAACGGTGGAACCCTGACGGAAGAAGGTAGAGACGACAATGAAAAATAGAAAGGTTCAAGCTCATGGATTGTAAGAACAAATACTGTTAAAACCCAAAGCAATATACAGATTTAATGTAATCCCTCCAAAGTACCAATGACGTTTTGCACAGAAGTAGAACACACAAATCCTAAAATTTGGATGGAGCTGCAAAGGAACCCAAGTAGCCGAAACAGTTTTGAAAAAGAAAAAACTGGAATTATCACAATTCCAGCCTTCAAGTTATATTACCAAGCTGTGGTAGTCAAAACAGTACGGCACTGGCAAAGAAAGGAGACACACAGATCAATGCATAGAAAACCCACAAAGAAACCCACAGTTATATGGTCAATTAATCTTTGGCAAAGGAGAGAACATGCAGTGGGGAAAATGACAGTCCCTTCGACAGATGGTGTCAGGAAAATTGGACAGCTGCATGCAGGGGTATAACATGACCGCTTCTTCACACCACACACAAAAATAAATTCTAAATGGATTAAAGACCTAAATGTGAGACCTGAAGCCATAAAAATCCTAGGAGAGAGCATAGGCAGTAACTGCTTTGACACTGGCCGTAACGACTTATTTCTAGATATGTCTCCTGAGGCAAGGGAAATAAAAATAAACTATTGGAACTATATCAAAATAAAAAGCTTCTGCACAGGAAAGGAAACAGGCACCAAAACTTGAGGGCCACCTGCTGAGTGGGAGCGAATCCTTGCAAATGACCTGATAAAGAGTTAGTATCCAAAATAAAGAACTTAGTCAACACCAAAACCACACATAATCCAATTAAAAAATGGGCAGAAGACTTGAACAGACATTTCTCCAAGACGACATACAGAGGCAACAAATGCAAAGATGCTCAACATCACTCATCATCCGAGAAATGCCAGTCTAAACCACAGTGAGGTATCATCTTACATGGATCAGAACGGCTAAAATCAGCAACACCAGAAGCAAATATTGGCGAGGATGCAGAGACAAAGGGACCGTCATGCACTGTTAGTGGGAATGCAGACTGGTACAGCCCCTCTGGACGCAATACGGAGGTTTCTCAGAAAGTTAAACACAGAATTGCCATATAATCCAGTAGTTGCACTACTGGCTTTTTACCCGAAAAATACAGAAACACTCATTCAAAGGGATACACCCACCCCTGTGTTTACAGCAGCGCCATTCACCATAGCCAAATTATGGAAGCAGCCACGTGTCCATCCACAGAGGGTTAGCACGTGTGTGCATGCGCACACACACTCACACGCGAGATTATCACTCAGCCGTAAGAGTGGAATCTTGCCATTTGCAACAACATCTGTGGATCTACAGAGGATAACGCTAAGCAAGATTAGCCAGTCAAAGAGAAATACCGTATGATTTCACTCCTCTGTTTAAGAAACAAATGGAGGAGAAAAAAAGACAAACCACAAAACAGCTTAACTATAAAGGACACACTGAGGGTCGGGGATGGAGGCTGTGGAGTGGGAGACACAGGCGACAGGGATGAAGGCCTGCGCTTGGGACGCGCACCAGGTGACGGGTGGAGTGTGCAATCACTGTATCGTGCGCCGGAGATTAATGGTGTATGTCAATGACACTGGGATTAAAACGTTACAACAATCAGATGTTGGACTCCGACCTGGCTCTCAACATCCGCTCTGCCACGGGCAGTGCGCCATGGGCCCGGTCGTCGCCTCTGAGCCTCAGTCTCCCCTCCGGGGTGACAGGAGGGCGTGCCCCCTGCCTGGCCCTTGCTTTACCAAGCCCAGTAAGCCGACTGCCTGATGGAGCAGCCTGACCACCTGTCACCCAGAACCAAGGGCCCCACGCTCTGGGCCCGCCGTGGGGTAGCACACAGGCTTTGGCGTCCCACTAGCGGGTCCTCGTCCCTGCTGGGCCCTGCGGGAGGAGCCACTTGCCCTTCCTGTGCCCCTGGGATCTGGGATCCTGTGCATGGACCACAGCCAGCTGCCCGCGCCGCAGAGTAAGTGGCCAAGGACGGCAGCCCCTGCTGCTCTGCCTCAGCTCTTGCCTGGGTCTGTTGCTCTAGAGGAGGCTGGAAGTCACGGATTGGAGGGAAGAACGTTCTTGGCTTTGCACTTGGGCCGCTCATCTCTGCAAGGGCTCCACCCTACCGTGCAGCGCGAAAGCACCACAGGCAAGAGGCAGGGCCCGCCTCCGTGTCCATCCACGACTTTCCCCTTTCTCTTTAGCTTCAGCCTTGCAGGCTAGGGTGGGAATTTTTTTTTCCTTAAGATCTTATTTGACAAAGAGCACAAGCCGGGGGAGCAGCAGAGGCAGAGGGAGAAGCGGGCTCCCTGCTCATCACCCCCGACGTGGGGCTTGATCCCAGGCCCCCAGGATCGTGACCTGAGCTGGAGGCAGACACTTAATTGACGGAGCCACCCAGGTAGCCCTAGGGTAGGAATGTTCTTGCAGAATTTTATGGAAAGGGAAAGAACTCCAGGATGAGAGTACAGTGCATCGTGAGGGAGGGGAGCCTGGGGTTCAGGAACCTGTCCCCTCTGTGCTCTTAACCCTGGGCCAGGTAACCCCTCCGTGCCTCCGCTTCCTCCCCGGAGTGGGGTATGAACGGGACCTCCCTCCCTGGCTTCAGTGTGGTTTACTGCTACGTGCAGGGCGGTAAGGACCGTGCTGGCAATCAGCAAGCATGTCCTGAAGGTCAGCGGTTGCCGTTCGGGTGTGGAAGTGCTCCCCCTCCAGCCGTTGGTGCCCCAGGATCTTGCTCCAGAATGACTAGTTGAGCAGCTGCTTGCTCCTCAGCCACTGCCCAGGCGCCGCTGTGCCCCAGGCTCAGGGAGCCGTCGCATGGTGGGGGGCGGGGGTGTGACATCCAACAGATGGAATTCCTGCGATGGGAGATGCCCGCCTCGAACAGGACTTAGGAGGGAGGGACCGTGCTAGGTGAGGAACAGTGTCTCCAGTGGGACCACTTGCCAGCAACGACAGGAACCCATGAGGAACCGAGGAGGCCACATGCTGAGTCTCCCCGGCAGAGGGCGCTTGGCCAGGTCTGCAGGTCGTAAGGAGAGTGAAACGTATTCCCTGTGCAGCAGCGGCCTCTGGAAGGCTGTGAGTAGGCCTGTGCTGGGAGCCGCTCCGGATTTTAAGATACAAGGACGGAGACCATCTAACACCATTCGTGCGGTCCTCGGACCCACGGACGAGCAGTTAAGGCTTGGTGGGGAATGTGGCGGCTGAAGGTCAGGGGCCTTGGAGGCCCGGCTCGCAGCTCTGCAAGCTTTCCCGGCCCTGCAATCCCTGAGTCACAGCGCTGCGTACACCGCGCACCGGGGTGCTTCCTTCCTCGGAGCAGGTGGAGCAGCTGGACCCAGACTCGCTCCTGCCGGGGAGCCTGTGGCAGGTGCGCTCGGAGCCACGCCAGGCGGCCGAGCGGCGGAGAGGGACGCAGGGGGACTGCGCCTCGGGGGCCTCTCAGCCGCAGGGGAGGGGCTCTTTCCCGCAACGTTCTGTTGTTTTTTATTAAGTGAGTCCTAGTCCTAATCGGTTTGAATATACGGAACACACACATTGTCCGGCGTCTCCTGCTTTTCTCTGCGTTTCCATGCGTGTGCTCATTTTGTCCTTTGAGGTTTTGTTTTTAACAACGTTCGGATCCCGCACGGTCCTCCATGTTTCCATGCCCAGCACGTGTCCTCCCCGGCGTGGCGGGCAGCCGTGCTCACCACCGGTCTGCCGCGGGGGAGTCGATGAGTAGCCCAGCCTACAGGCGGGCACGTTGTCGGCGGGCCTCCCGGTCGGAAGCCAGGCCGCACTGAGCACCCTCGCGTCTTGCTGAAAGTGCTGCGCTGTGGGAAGGGACCCCTGGAAGGGACCCGAGCCAGGACTTGCGTAGGGTGCACTCGAGCCTTCGCCCACGGCCCCCTCAGGTTTCCTGGACAGTGTCCCGCTTGTCCAGCAGCCACCTCCGATCGCCGTCCCAGTGCTCGCCGACAGCATCTTCGGCCAGCCTGCGTGTTTCTGGGGCCTCGGGAGGACGGTCTGGGGCCGTGCTGGACGCCCCACGGGCTCGCTCGCTCCACGCATCGTCACGGAGCACGGGCTGGGCCCCTCCCGCCGTGCCAGCTTCGCGTCTGTGAACCGGGCTGTCCGCAGAAGCACAGCGGGGGGCTCGTAGGGGGGGGGGGGGCCGCCGGAGACCCGAACAAGAGGGCAGAAGGGGAGGAGGAGAACCGGAAGGCTTTCACTCCGAGACGGGGTTTGGAGCCGAGGACCACCCCGATCTGGCTGGTTCCAGCTGGGTGGTTCCAGCCGTGACTCGGCTCCCCAGGCTTCAGCAAATACTAGCAGCACAACTAACCTGTTTATTGTCCCCCCATGAAGCGCTCACTGCATCCTTCCCCTGCTTGTGTGCCATCCTGTCCGCTCGCTCCTGGTGGTTCGCAGGAGCCCTTCAGACGCACTGGGCCTTCCGCGATCTGCTGCCTCCCAGGCTCGGGACGCCCGTCTCTCAGTCGCTTCTGTGCTTCTGCGCGGGGCTTTAGGTCTGCCCACCTCCCGCTGCCTGGTACCAGCACCTTACCGTTTTCTAGGCTTTTTATTCTCCGCACGCGCAACATTAAAACCACTGAGCTCTTACCGATGGAACAAATCTGTGTGATGCTTTGGGGGGGTTACCTTATTAATGGTCTCAGAAGTCCTATTATCACCACTTTCTTTAGGGGAGAAAGAAGTAAATACGGATCATTACTCCTGTTCTCTCAAAGTAGCCCTCAAGAGCGTTCATGGCTTTCTGGTTCCAGCGCCCGTGCTCTGGGGTCACGCACAGCCACTCTGCTAAGCTGGGCGTGTCCAGGGTACCATCCGACCAGAAGGACAAGGCTCAGTGCGGATGAACTTGTCATTGGCAGCCTCTGTGGCTCTACCTGAATGATTCAGTGTGCCAGATGTGCTTCTAGGCGCGGGGCAGACAGTGGTGAAGGGGGCGGAGTGGCGGTCGCCATAAGGAAGCTAAAACACAGTGACCGGGTGACCCATGAGCAGAGGGGACTTTGGAGCAAGACCTGCGGCTCAGGGACACCGAGCAGAGCCGGAGGCAACACGGGCTAGACCTGAGGGCAGCTGGAAGCTGTAGAGGAGAGAAAGGGAGGAGGACCTGGGACGAGATGCACAGGAATCCATGAGCGCAGGGAGACTGTCGAGGAATCTGTTGGGAGGCCAGGCCCGAGGCCATGGTGGCTGGACCTGGGAGGTCACTGCGGGCATGGAGGCAAGTGCAAGTGTGCACACGTGCCCAGACGGAGACCCCACGGGGCACTTCGGTAAATAAGGCATGGAATGTGAAGGGAAGAAAGACCAAGGTGGTGGGTTAGGGTTTGAGCAAGGACGCAGATAGTTGTACCATTTAGCAAAGCTGAGAAGACCAGGGGAGGAAGGTGTGATGGGGAAATTCAGAGTTTCTGTGTTGGACAAGTTCAAGATAGGGAGACAGGCAGTGGTTAGGATCATATGAGGAGGAGTGACGGGGCAGAGAAGGAGCAGTGGCAGGATCCAGGGGGTGGGGCCTGGGGGGTCCTTAGAGGCAGTGTGAACCATGCGGCCTTTCAGGGGAGGTCCCAACACAGCGGATGGGGTACGAAGCTTCTGGAATGTCAGTCTGCTCGGGAAGCCGTGGGACACCCACTTGGGGTAGTGAACTCTACTTGAGGAGGCTCCCAGGCAGGTGCCCAGGGTCACCCCATCAGCATCGGGGCGTCTCTAATCATCAGAAGTCCAGACACGGGGGTGCCTGGGTGGCTCAGCCGTTAAGCATCTGCCTTTGGCTCAGGTCATGATCCCAGGGTCCTAGGATCAAATCCCTGAATCGGGCTCCCTGGTCAGCAGCAAGCCTGCTTCTCCCTCTCCCTCTGCTGCTCCCCGGGCTTGTGCTCTATCAAATACATAAAATCTTTAAAGAAAAAAAGCCCATGCACAGTTCCAGGCCATGAAATACCGAAAGCTGACATCTCTGGGGGCCGCAGTAGACAGTGCAGTGTTTTTATGGACTCGCACCTTCTATGCAAACTAGGCCTAACGCATTTGTACTTTCTCCGATAGTGTCATTTACCACAGGGACGCACACACGTGCCTTCACCTTGGGGCCCTGTGCGCCTGGCACCTGCTCTACCTTCCCCTCCAGCTCAGCTGCCCACCCCCCAGTCCAGTCTCCAAGCACAAATGGAACCTGTTTTCACTCCCCCCTGATTGGTCACTGTGGACCATGGAGGCTCGCTCTCCAGCTCTGTCTGCTACCCCATCTTGGTTCTGACCTCGGGATCCTTCTCCTGGAGCCCATACCGACCCCACAGGGCACCCTGGCTCTGGGGCTCCTCTCGGTCCTCGTCACTCCCGGCCCCACGGGTCAGCTTTAGAGGCTGTACATCCGAAGCGGGTTATGCGAATGGGGCTCCCCATGATCCTCGGGGCGGGGGGGTCACCTGGCAGTCCACAATCCAGTCCCCCGTCCAGCCTCCAGCCTCACAGCCCACCTCGTACTGTCTTCCCAGGATCCTTGAGGTCTTTTTCTCTGCAGATATCTGTCACCTGCCCCTTAGCCCAGAGGATAAGAAGAACTGGCTCTCGTCAGGCGGGCCCAGGTTTGCGTCCTGCTGTCACACAGGAACTGCGTGCCATCCCCCCAGACCCTCTGCGTGCCACACTCGACGCCCTGTTCGAGACGCCGTGCGTGCAGCAGCGCCCCACCTCCCAGGAGGGTGGGGAGACACAGATACAGGATTGGTGCTCAGGCCCCCGCCCTCCAGAAAGCACCCTGTGACTGTCCCCGTAACCTCTGCACACCGGCACCGATGTCTGTGGCACCCCACGAACAGAACAGCTCAGCCCCCCCACCGTGAGGCCACCACGTCAAGATTATATCTAAAGTCATTAAATCACCAGAGAGACCTTTCGGGGTTAGGAGTTGGGGGGATCCGAAGAACCACCGGAACCACCTGTGGGTCCTCTGCGAGGGCAGAGCTCCCAGGCCCCAGATCTAACCAGGGGGCAGGAAACCGAGGAAGAGCATGGAGGCCGCCTCCCCCTAATCCACAGCCACGGCATTCCCAGAGCGAAACCTTCAGTCGAGTGACTGGTGCGTGGGTCCACCGGGTCCTTTGGATCCCCATCACAGGGTCCAGGGCCCCACGTGTGCCCACAGGCGATTCAAGGCTGTGTAGCCTGGTGCACCCGGACCGACACAGCTGCGCACGGCACCCCCCCCCCGGCAGGGGTGGAGCGAGGCCTCCCCCGCGCCTGCGGTTGGGAGGGCAGCCGTTCTTCCTGGTTCGCACACCGTGGAGGCAGAACCCAGTCCAACTACTCCTGCACACGCAGTCCTCCCCAAGGAGCCGGCTCTCGGGGGACCGTGGTCACAGCTCCGGTAGAAGAGAGCTCAGTCCCGTGCGTGCACCGGGGTCCCGCCCGGCCGCCAGCATCGCCCACGGGCAGCCCTCCTCCAAGCTACGGCAGGCAGCTCCCAGCAAATGGGGTATTGACCGGCTCTCTGCACCTGGTTTATAAGCCAAATGAAAAGTAAATCTCTCCCCATGGCCATTTTTCACTGCTGAGTGGCTGAGCCCTTCGGATCGATGTCACCCACGTGCTGGGGCTGGGGTGCCACGGGGAGCTCCCCAGAGGCTTATTAAAAAGAACAGTCGCCCCGGGGCTCCTGGGAGGTGCTGCTTACAGCGACCCGGTTCCTCGGGCGCCCCGATGGTCGCCAGCAGGAGGGGCAAGGGCAGTTTCTGTGAGGGTTGCCAGGCCGCCGAGCTGGTCGTCAGGGAGCTCGAGGAGAAGGGACGTGTGGGACCTGCGGGCTGTGTCCTGGGGGAGCAGTTCAGGAGGCTGCTTCTCCGACCGCCTTGCAGCTGAGCACCCAGGCCAGGTTCCAGCGGCGCTGAGAACCAGGTGCCCAGCGTCGGTCGTGGGGAAGTGACATCCCCACAGGGTTCCCATCTCGAAGTGAGGCCCTAGAGCCCAGGAAGTCTGCGTCTCATGGCCTGGGGGAAGGAGCCCTCTGCATCCGTCTGTCCCTTACTTCCTCCCACTGGCTCAGAGTCTGAGACCATCCCCGTGCGGACCCCGAGACGGCTTTAACAGGACCCAGAGGACAGAACTCTGAGCGTGGGAACTGTTTTCTCCGAGGCAGTGAGAGCCGTGCGGGAGGGGACCAAAGCCAAGTTCAGCAGCAGGGAAAGGACAGTTACCAGGCACCCTGCATGGTGCCATGCTCTGTCGCTCGGGCCCACAACGCCCCTCGTCGGCTCAGCTTGGGCCACTTCTTTCAGTAGCCGCCTTACAGTAGAGTTCACGTGCATACAGTTCGCCCGTTGAGAGCGGGCCCCCATCAGTAGCTTTGAGTCCTGAGCTACGTACAGCCACCAGCCCGCTTTGGTATATTTCCGTCACGGCAGAAAGGAACCCCGGGTCTCCCCTGCCCCCAGCAAGCACACACTTCCTGCTCCCCCAGATGACCCTGTCCTGGACATTCCCACGACCAGAATCACCAAGTACGCGGACGGGTGAGCCTGGCGTGTTTCAGCCCGCTCCAGGTTTGCAAGCCTTCCCCACGTCAGGGCGCGGATGGGGCTGGCGGCACCTCCCCGTCCCTCCCAGGGCTTCCGCCTGGCCTGGAAGTTACATCCACGTGTGCCCGAGAACACGGTGACACGGCAGTGATAAGACCGGACCCCCCACCTGCTGAGACCTACCAGCTTCTACTAAGGTGGCACCAAAGGCAGGCCCGGGAAGGTGAACAAAGTCACGGGGGGCGGGGGGACGCAAGGAAGAGGGCGATCAGAACACTCTGGGCCTCCGCGTCTCCTCCTCGCGAAGTCGGTCACTTTGCTGCAGGTGTAGGAAGGACGTCTTACCCCTGGGAGTTTTAGACTTTCTGCCTTCAAGGAAGGGGAGAGTCCTCTCCTTGCATTGGTGGCTTCTCATCGGCCTCGACCCCCGAGTCGTCCGCGCGCCATGGCCGTGTGGCGCAGGGTGTGTTCTGTCCCCCGGGACTCCGACCCGAGCCTCAGCCAGTCCTCCTCCTCCACTCTCCGCACACATTCGGGGTGTCCATGCTTTGGGGCCATCATGACTACTGCTGCTCTCAACGTCCAAGTCCAAGTTCCTGCGTCCGCCGCATTTTCTTCTCTCTCAGGTGTGGACCTAGAGCCCTCAGGTCCTGGGGCAACTGTGTGATCACGGGAGGACCTGCCTGCCTTTCAAAGCAGCGGCGGCATTGGGCATCCCCCGCCCTGGCACGGTCCTAGGCTTCTGCTCTCCCCTGCCCACGGCCCCCAGCATCGGCTCTGCTGCACGGTAGCGGTCCCCGGGGCGCCGAGGGAGCCCGCCGCGTGGCTTCCGTGTACAGCCCCGATTGCTACTGAAGCTGAGCGACATGCTGCCTGCCGATCTGTCATTTGTACCTTGTCCTCAGAGAAAGGTCTATTCAGAGTCTCGGCTCACTTTTTAACTCCGTTGTCTCTTACTATGATCCGTCTTACAGGGAAGGACGGGGAGGCCCGGGCGCATCAGTGACCCCTCCAGATAGCCTGGCTAGTAAATGGCAGAATCTAAGATTTCTGCCCCCAGGACCCCTGCTCTTTCTACCCAGATAAGGGGACAAGGTCGCAGTGTCCCAGGAGACTCAGAACAGAGATGCCCATTCATGCTTAAGATGATCTAAAAAGACGGCCTTTCTCAGCCATGCTTGGTGAGATGGAGGGATGAATTATACGTGATAAAACTCGCCCTTGTATGCCGTTCTAGAAGTTCTGACAGAAGGATGAAGTCCAAGAACTACCGCCATCATCGGAATAGACAGGCGCGGCCCCTCTCCCCCCAACACACCCTAGAGCTTGCTGTGGTCAACCCCTGGCACCCCGGGATCTGTCCCTCTAGTTCCGCCTTTTCCAGAACGTCCTATGAATGCAATCAAGGTATAGCCTTTGAACGTGGGTGCTTTTCTTTAGGACTTTTTTATTTGAGGACCCCTGGGTGGATCAGCTAGTTAAGCGTCTGCAGACCTGTGGGTCCTGCATCGAGTCCCACATCGGGCTCCCTGCTCAGCAGGGACCTGTTTCTCCCTCTGCCTGCCACTCCCCCTGCTTGTGCATGCGCTCCGACAAAACACCTCAGAGATTTTATTTGACAGCACAAACAAGCAGGAGTTGGGGGCAGGGGAGGGCAGAGGCAGAGGGAGAAGCAGGCTCCCCGCTGAGCAGGGAGCCCGACCTAGGGCTCGATTCCAGGATCCCGGGATCCTGACCTGAGCCCAAGGCAGACACTCAACTGACTGGGCCACCCTGGCGCCCTGGCCTGGCTTCTTTCATATAGTGTCAGGCCTTTGAGATTTATCCGACATGCCAAGAACATACATGTTAAAGAAGAGAACCTTCAGCTAATATTTGGGGGTGGCAAACCCCCTCTGGTAGCACAGGGGAGAACTTGTCAAGAATTTCTAAGACTCCTTGAATCCATTTTAAGGGCTATTTTCCATTGGCCAATGTAACCTATTAACAGAGGTAAAGAGAAATCTTGAGTTTTAGAGGGGGGCTAGGCAGATGGGAGGCAACGGGGAAGCTGTCAGTGGTGAAGAAGAGGGAATCTGGGAAACGGGGCTCTGTGTTCTAAGCGCAGCTCTGGCCGGGGCGACCCTGTGCTGCAGCGACCCGCACTGCCTCTGAGAAAGAGGCTGGCGCTCCCAGGATCCTACCCCGAGACTGGTCTCCCCCTTCCCCACCGAGCCTGGGCCGCAGAGGAGCTGCACGGTCATCTAGACCGGAGCCCGTCCCCGAGCGTGTTCTCCGAGGGCGGAAGGAGGAAGAGCTCAATCTCAGCACCTTCCTCTCCAGCGTGGCTCACGTTGCTGAGGCTCAGAGAGCGGGTCGTTAGGTCACGGTCGGCCACCTGGTGGGGTTAGTGTACGGGACCCATCCGGGGACTGGATCCCCACCCACCCAGTGGTAGAGACAGCAGAGCCCAGATCCGGAAGACGTGGTTTTGTTGCCAAGTCTTCGCTCGCCCCAGGTCCGCACCGCAGAGAGCGGGCCAGGACAACTGCCGGACCGCCCAGATCTGGATCGCCCCGTCCACGTGCCACCCTGCGTCCGTGGGCAGCTTGGGGCCTGCAGCCCACTCTCTTCCCGGAGCCTCTCACCCGTCTTCCTGCCCCAAAGCCCTTCCCTCCCTCCCGTCTCCCCCGGAGCCTCACTCCCGCCCCAGGGCTTGGCTCAGGCCCTGCGCCCAGGACCGTCCCCAGCTCCCACGCCCCCGGCACAGCGTATGGTCTTTGTTCGGTCACTTACTACACCCCACTGCCCAGGTCTTGGCAACCTCAAGGTAGAAACCAAGTCTTGTCTCCAGTTCCCCAGAAGCCCACGAGGGTCTGGCCCCAGCCAAGAGAGACCGTGGTGGTCTCCCGGAGGCTCAGTCATCCCTCTGCGGCAGCCGCAGTCTTAGGCCCTGGTTCCCTGACCTCCCAGGGCTGGACCAGTGCTTCAAGTAGCGTCTGCACGTCCCTGCCACACAGCGGTCCTCAGGGCGCCCGCTAAGACATGAGACTGCCCTCCGCTGGGTCCAGACAGGGCAGCGTACAGTCCACCACCTGAGACACTGACTGGTCTTTTCCAGAAACACAAGGAGGGTCACTGCCGAGAAGGTTCCTGCCCACTCCCCCACGTTGGACAGAGGGAGAGAGGGGAAGATGGCAGGGTTGAAGTTACTACAGTTTGGTCTTTCGCAGACTCTCTGTAACAGCCTCTTCCCTGTTCTGTGCTGCACTGGATGCCCCTGGCCGCCCAAGTTCCGAAGCTTTTGCTTGCTGGACTTCCCCTGTGCTCTTGCCTTCTTATCTCCGCCGTCTCAGGGCCCTGAGCCAGCCACATCTGCCTCAAAGTGTAGCAGACTCGGTGGCTGTTGAATGGCTCACGCATGGTAGGAACCACGCACCGTAGCATCCCCATTTCACAGATCAGAAAACTGAGTCAGGGGACGGCGATGGACCTTCCTCTAGGATTCTCTGGTGTCTAACGGGAGGACCCTGGTTACAGACTCCAAACATGAAGTCCTGTCCAGTGCTTCCCCTTGTTTGTGGTGGAAAGCCCTGCTTAGGATGGGGGTGTGGCTTCCTCATCTGTGAAGGGGGCAGATCAGCCCCGAGCTCCGAACGGAGGCGGCGGGATTCGGAAGGTAGTTTCACTTCGCTCTGCAGATTGCTCCCGCGAGCTCCCGAGCCCCCACTTTATCAGACCCCACGGGCGTGCCGGGGCAGGGACGGGGCTGGCTTCTCGGGGCAGGGGCCAGGGAGGAAATGGGCACCATCCCTGCCCACACGGTGCCCGACGCAGGCAGTCAGTGGCTCACGAGGACGGACAGAATTGCCTTCTGGGGGCACAGAGCTGGGACAGCAACAGAGGCAGCGACCACAGGAGCGGCTCGAGGGAGCCTCAGTTTAAACAATCTCCCTTATTTCAGGCTCTCACCAAGTGAGGCTTCCCACCTCCCCGGAACGTCCTGTGCCCGGCCCCGGGGCGCCCGTGACCCCTGCCCGTCAGAGCAGGCTCAGGCCCGGCTCCCAGCTCGCTGCCCTCTCTCCCCCCACGCGACACGCAGCCACGGGCTCAGGCCTCCTGCTCCGAGTCCCTCGCCAGTACTGCACACACCGAACACCGGACGGCGGGAGCGACTTCCTGGGCGTGTGTGACACTCTCGGTGACGACAGGGACTGTCCTGGACGGCAGGCCTCGAGCGAGGATACGGGTGTAACGGAAGCTTCGGGCCGGCTGACACCCACCTCCCCACTCTAATGACCGGAGTTCCAGCCGTGCTTCTCGGAGCCGACTGTTCTGGGTGCCACCTGCAGGTGGAAGCGGCCGGCCGTGTGGGCCAGCACGAGGCACTGCCCACGGTGGGACGGCCACTCTCTCCTGCTCGTCCTTCCTAGCTCTTCCTCCTCCGGGAAGCCCTGGAAGCGCCGCGACGACCCCGTCTGGCCCCCGCTCAGGACACCCCGTGCTCCTCTGTCGTCGTCTGTCCCGGGGTCGGCATTGCCTGTCCCCAGCGTGACCGAGGGCCCCCTGCCTGGCTCGGCCTCGGCCACCCAGCTCACACCGTGCGAGGGGCAGACTCCCTTCACCCCTCCACACAGCCCCCCTGCTTCTGTCCGGGAAGCCAGGGCTCAAGGAGAACAGGGCCCGAGCCTGAGCAAAGGCAGCTCGCGGTGGCTTCACACCGTCGCCTCCACGGGACCCCGAGCGAGCCTCCGACACAGCGCGGCGCCCAGCGCGGCTTTGCAGACGCCTCTTGTGCCGGGGACAGATCTTGGCGGGGTTACTGTCTCCTGCGCGCACTGCCAGCTGTCGAGACCTTCTCGTTCAGAGGCCGAGGCTCGCTGATCGCACTTCTCAAACCCATGTCGCCCCACATCAGCCCAGGAATGGCCACAGCCCAGGCCCCGGAGCCTCTGGCTCGGTCCCCGGACGCGGTGCAGGGCACTTCGCACGTGTGGTCAAGGGTCTCGACAAAGGCCGATGGCCCGGTGGGGCCAGTGTCACGACCACGGTCCTTGTAGGACGGAGAGGAGAGCAGGGGGCGGGCGCCCCCGGAGGGGACTAGTTGTGCCCACGTTCCGACTGCAGCTGCCTCACACCCAGTTTGGACCTGAGACGCCCGCAACTCGAAGACCGTGTGTTTGCACTCGAGCCACTAGGTACGGGGCCATTTGTCACCGGAACTGTAGGAAACGAGAGTTCAGCTCACAGCCTCCCCCGCCAGGACCCGCCGGGCTCCCTCCTGTCCTCCTGCCCCGAGCGCCTTCCCACCTGACCCACGAGCCGGCTCGGGCACCCTCTGCCCCGGGAGGCTCAGGCCACCTTTTTCCCAGATCTGTGTGTAGTGTCCCCGCCCCGGTGGCCCGCGAGTCCCCACGGGCTAAGAGAACTGGCTTTGCTCAGCGCTCTGTTTCCGGGGCTCCGACGGGGCTCAGCCCACGCGGGGGCTTGAGAACATCCTGGAACGAAGGGACGGACCGCCCTCTCCCGCAGGTTCTTCCGAACGGCTGGCAGGGTCCCCCGCCCCGTGTTACCCTCGGTTCTCGCTGTCTGTCCTCCCCAGCGTCCGTGCGCCCTCCCCGCGCCGTCCCCCTGCGGAGACCCGGGGACCCCTCGGCTGGGCTGCCTCCGGCTCCTTTGCGCAGGAAAGTCCTTCTGATTAGACAGTGGCCTGCATCCTGATCATGGTCTTGGGATGCGGTCCACAGGCAGCGCCCCCGTTCTTGCTGCACCTCTTTGACCTTAAATGCAGTGTTCTCCAAACCGTTTTCTTTTCTTCCGTCTCCCCGCAGGGGCCCGTGCCAGGGATGGCGGGGGTGGGGGGACGAAAGCCGCGGCCCCCCTTGCGCTCGCCCGTCGGAGCTGGAGCGCCGCTGCCCCCTCTGAGACCACCCCTGCCCTTCTCACGCCCCCCGGACGCCCGGACTTACTCCGCCTCTTCCCTGCTCTGTCTTACAGGGACATCACCCCTCCCGGAGAACCACTGACCAAGAACACCCGGCCCAAAGTGGCTTCCCGCTTCCCCAAGCTGTCCCGGGGTCACCCCAGAGAGACCCGCAACGTGGAGCCCCAGAGCGGCGACCTCTGACCTCCGCCGAAGCCCAGACTTGGGCCCTATGTGCTGCGCCAGCTGCCTCCACCCAGCCACTCCGCACCCGACCTGGCCCCGCAGCCGGCCCCTTGCGCCCTGGAGGGAGCCCGCCGCCCCCCGGGGAAGCCCCGACGGCGCACCGCCCCCCAGTCCCGAGCCACTGATTCAACCGGGCCGTCTCAGAGGGCATGGCGGCTGCTCGCCGGACAGACTCGGCCACACAGCACCCTCCAGGGCCTGCCCGTTCCCACCCCCGGCTCGGGGGCCAGCGGGAGGGTGGGCGCCGGGCGCGTGGAGCCCCTTGGTGGAGAGGCACCAGGCCGAGGTGGGCCAGAAGCTGCCTCCCAACTCTTTCCCGCACGGGAATTAGAATGACTGTTACCCCCCCTTTTTTTCCCCTTTACTGTAACTGCGTGCTGTGACCTATGGACACATGGCGTCAGAGAGGGGAGGTGGTGTTCCTTCCCCGTTTACTCTCTACCCAAGACCCCCTGCTGCAGAAGCCGTGGCCCGCGGTAGCCTGCGTGGCCTCCTCGAGGGAGACATGCCAGTGGCCTTCTTGCTAAGGAGCCACTAGGGACGCTGAACTGGGGTGCATGGAGCATTTCCCCCCACCTCTGCGGTTGGCTTCTGGAGGGACCAGCCCCTGTGGGAAACTGGAGGCACCTTGCCCGCGTGCACCCGGTGAGGCTTGGGGGACCCGGGCCCACCCACTGCAGCGGCCTGGCGAGCCTACGGTGGAGCTCCCTGGGCTGCCTGGAAATCCGGGGCCTTGACCTCCCAAGCCAAGAGGCCTCAAGGTCGTGCGAGATACTGTACTGGGAACCATGATGGAAGAGGCCCCAGGCCCTGGACTTGCAGACCGTGCTCCGGGGCCCTGCAGGCTCCGCGGGGCTCCCCGGGACAGCGCCCTCACACCAGGTCACGGTCATTCCCTGAGGACACATTCACACTGTGCCCCCATGCCGTGCTCCCCGTGCGTGTCCCCCCATCTGAGAGCAGCCCCCTCGGCAGGTGGGAACAGGATGAAGATGAGCCGCCCCCGCATCAGCTCACTTCCCAGAACCAGAGCCCCTTGGCCAGCTCGAGCCTCCAGACTCACGGACCCGACATGGCCTGCGGCGGACGGAGGCGAGGAGCTCGCGAGTTCTGGGGAGGACGGAGGAGCTAGACCCATGGGGCGCAGCAGAGCGCGTGGAGCCAGAGTGACGCGCGGAAGTGGGAGAGCGTCGGGGTTTGTGGACGACGGAGCACACGCTCCCCGGAGCTGTTGCCGCCACCTCGGACTGGGCGAGCCACCCGGGCGGGCGTCGGGCAGTTGCCGGGCCGAGGGACGTCTCTGGAAGGCGTCACCCGGGGGAGCAGAACGAGGCCGCTGCTCCCTCTGCAGGGGGCAGGAGGGGCCCTGTCGTCAGCTCGGGGGCAGGGGGCCACAGCACCCGAGACACTGCGCCCCAGGAAAGCACCACGGGGGCTCTGCCTCATTTGCTAAGGTCCCCACCGCACCTGCACTTCTTCCAGCTTGAGGTCCCACGGGGCCAGCCGGGCCCCCGTCCCCGGCGGTGGGAGCAGAGTCATGCTGGACTCGGCAAGCTCGAGCCGCCCCGGGGCCCGCGAAGGGGCTTTGCCGCGGACACGGAGGGGAGCCTCCCGCCGCTCACGTCGCCCGGGGCCGGGGGTTCTGCTCGGCCGGGCCCGAAACACGTCTGCGTGTGAACCTGACTCGCCTTCGCCAAATCCCCCAGCAGGAAGCTGCTTGGACGTTCTGCAGAGGGTTAAAAAAAAGTGCCCAGAACCGTGAGGGACAGACGCTAAGCCTTGAGAACCAATTACACACTCGGCCTGGATTCGCAAAAGGAGAAACCACCTATTTGTTAAAGCCTAACCGTCTGTGGGGAACTTGCTCTGCTCTCCTGACGGCAGATGGAAAAGCCTGTTCCTGGGACCATGCGCGACCCCTGCAGGCTGCTTGCTCGGTGCACCCCCTCGTGATGCGGCAGCAGCTCTGGAACCATCTTCCCACCCGGACCCCTCCCCTCGTTTCCGCTCAGATCCGCACGTGACACACACCTGACAGCCGCCCCTCCGAGCCTTAACTCCGGGGCCGCCTGGGATGTTCCGCAGCGGGGACCCCCCCCCCCCGCAGACCCCACGGGCACAAAACGCCACCTCCTGGCCAGAGCCCCGTCGTCCGCTGCCCTCCCGTCCCGTCCCTTTGAGAGGGCCGGCCGGCGCCCCCCCACACGACACCCCGCAGCGGCGGGACCCATCGGACAGACAGCACGACGGAGCGCACCAGCAGAAGCCGCCCCTGGTCTCCCGGATCCACTCGGATCCTTTGGCGCGTCCCCAGTCAGCACCCGGGGAAGGGGGGCGCCCCTGGGAGAGGGCGGTCCATCCGGCGACAGTCCCCTTCGGCAGCAGGGCCCGGTGCACCCAAGGGCTTGGGTCACAAAGGGATCACCTCGGCGGCGAGTCAGGACCAGAGAGGTGGGAGCAGGGCGAGGGTCCGTGGACGGACGCGCGAAGAGGCTGGGCTGCTGCACCACGTGCTGGCCAACCGCTCGAAGTGCCGCGGGGGGCGGGGGGCTTGTGCCCGAAAAACGGGAGGCGTCGGAGCTGCGCCGGCTGTCGGTCTGACAGCACGGAGCTCAGGCCGAGAGCCAAGTGGCGCGGGAGGCCTCGCGATGAGGCCCAAGTTCGGGCCCCGAGTAGGGAAGCAGGAGCGGAGAGCTGCCCGCCAGCCCCGTTGATGAGAAACGGCCCCGCTTGCTTCCCGGCCCCCTGAACCCAGGTCTCTGGGGCCCGGCTACCCGAAGCGTGTCTTCTCCCGGCTCCACACGGGCAGGTCCACCCACCCGAGGCCCAGGGCGCGGGGCTCAGTCCCCTGCCCACACCTGCTCACCTTCGCCGGGGAACCGGCCCGCCCGTGCCCACGGAGGCCAGGCCTTGTGCCCTGGGGTCCCCGCAGGCACCCCCGCCCCCGTGCCCTCCAGAGGCCTTCACGCCTCCTCCCCGCCTTGGTCCCAGCCCCCCCTGAGCCCCTTCCCGGGGAGGCGCTCGGCTCCCGAGGGGCCGTCTCAGCCCGGAGCCAGCTGCCGGGGCCCCGCGCGCCCCGTAACATCAGAGCAGCGCCGAGACACCCCAGAAGGGGCACACTTCCTGCCCCATCTCAACCCCAAAGGCAATAACGGTCTCGACCTTCCGTGTTTCGCACGGCACCCTCCCCACCGCTGGGCTCTGTGCCCCGCCAGGGCCGCCGCAGACAGACGGGCGCTTCCGCCAGGCAGCCTTCTGCTCAGGGGCAAGGTCTCGTACAAACAGCCTTTTTCTAAATATTTTCCATTGTTTCATTAAAGCGAACATTAAATATTTGCTGTTAGGCTTGGCTTCGGGGCTAATTTTGCACAATTGTAGCACTGTATATTTTATCTAACGTTTCTGTGCCAAAAAGGTTGTTGTCATGTTTCTGTAACATGTGATTTTGACTAGGTTCCTAAAATGGATCAGTGGGGATGAGGGGGGAGCACGGGTGCACTCAGGCCGACCGGCTCCGGGCTCGGGGGCCGCTGTCCAGATGAGCCGCTCAGCTCAGGCCCGCACGTCTCCCTGCCCTCGGCCGTGAACCACTGCGGGGTGCGGGCCGGCCTCGGACGCTCCGTGAGGGTCAGGGCTCTACCCGTGGGTCTGAATCCTCCCAGCGCCGTGAGCAGGCTTCTGGACCTACCGAGTCCGTCTCCCGAGGGGAGAGCGCAGAGTCCGGTCGCACGGTCCAGCTGCGAGGGGAGAGTGCACGGTCCAGCCGCACGGTCCGGCTGCGAGGGGAGAGTGCACGGTCCGGCCGCACGGTCCGGCTGCGAGGGGAGAGTGCACGGTCCGGCCGCACGGTCCGGCTGCGAGGGGAGAGCGCACAGTCTGGCCGCACGGTCTGGCTGCGAGGGGAGAGCGCACGGTCTGGCTGCGAGGGGAGAGCGCACAGTCCGGCTGCACGGTCCGGCTATGGGCCAGGACAGTGGAACTTGCAGCACGGGTGAGCACCGCGCCGGGAGAACGTGCTGAGTCCACTGCTGCTTTGGGGCCCAGCGGCTCCGTCCCAGCCCAGGAATGCTTCTGTCGTGACTGGAACACCACCGGCTGACCTGCTCAGGTAGCACCCTTCTCGGGGCCTCATCAGGCCCGCTTCCCGCCTTCCTGCCCCGCAAGCCAGGAGGCCACGCGTTCCCCTTGAGTCCTTGCACCGCAAGTAGAGACCACATAGTATAGGTCTTTGCAAAAACGGGGACGGAGGCCACAGAGGGCACGGACCAGCGGACTGCACGTTTGCACCCGGAGATGCTGAACGGGCTTGGGGAACACGCACTTCCGGAGTGAGGGGTGTGGGAGCTCACTCGGGTGTGTGCTCAGCTAGCACTCGGCCTGGACGGCACATCTGTGCGTCCGCAGCCTCAGCTTTGCCGTCTCTCATGTCATCTTTGGCAGGACACTTTGCTTTCCTTAGCAGACGTGGACTTCCTGGAGGAGGGAGACCTGTGAATGCAGGAGCCGTGGTGTCCCCGCGGGGAGGCCTTCCCCCTTGCCTGGCCGGGGCCCCGTGAGCCCTTTGCCGGGGACGGGGGGGTGCGACAGCCCGTGGCCAGTCTAGTCCGCCGTTGGAGTGGACGCAGGGTCTAGCAGTCTGCAGGTTCGCTCCGAAACGTGTAGCGTTACGTTAACTGCCCTCTTATGTTAAGGTTTACACAATAGAATTTTTAAACAAATGTGTTTAATTTTCTAAAATCTCTTGTATTAAAATTTTCTTTTGGAATAAGCTGTGGTAATTTTGTTACAATCTGGTTGAAATACACCTCTTTACAATGACAATAAACACTGTCACGTTTTATAAGTTAGTCCATTTATGGTCTGTTTCTGTGCGTTCTTTAGTGTCTCCAGACGTGGCCACATGCCCAAGTGACAAGAGCCCCACTCGAGGACTGTGGGCTGAGGCCAAGAGGTGCTTTTGGCAGAAGTGACGTTTAAGCTTTCGCTGGAGGAGGAGAAAGACGTGTGACACTGTCCTTCCCCGCCCCTCCCAAGTCCCGTTGCCTTGCAAACCCCCACCACACAGCCAGGGGCTGTGCCTGTGTGACCTCCTTACGGAAACGGCGGAGAAACGGGTTCTTGGGTTAAGCAGAGCCCGGGCGGGAGGTCATCCTGCGAAATTCCTACCGTCAGATCTGGGGGAGATCTGACCAGCCGCGAGGAGGGCGCCCTCCTGGCTGAGGATATGGGGGCGCCAGGGGGACAAAGGATGTGGCACTCGCCACACACACTGTGGCCTCCAGTGTTCTCAACCCTACGCCCCACCCCTCTCCCCAACCCCGTGAATCGTGTGCCTTCCCGTGCATTTGAACAGGAAACTAAGAAAACTCAGCTCGGGCTGCACGTGGGCTCCAGCCTCCCCGGCCCAGGTGGGGGAGAAACTGGGGGGATGTTGGCATCACGCCCACGGCCGGACTGTCTTCGCTCACCCCAGCCTGTCCCAGTCACCCCTGCCTCACGACCGCGTGTGTACGGAACAAACCCTGACACGTGCCGCCCCTGCCCGGGCAGGGCTCAGCTTCCTGGCCGCCGCCTCCACGCCCGGCTCACCCCCCAGCGTTATTCCCGCGAGCGGCCCCAAGTGGAGGCTCATCCTCTGTTCCCCTATTTCCAACCACTTCGCCGCCTCAAAACCATCAGTTTGTGGGGTGTTCAGGCCAGCTGCTGGTAAACAGCGTCTGCACGGACCCCGGCCTCCTCTCGGACCTCCGGGTGGCTTCTCCTCGCTCCCTGGTCATTAACACCCCACCGGGTTCCCCGCAGCTCACTCCTGAGCTGCTTCCTCCCCGAAGGCTTCTCCTCTTGGCCACTTGCACCTCCTCCAGACCCACGCACCAGCCATGACCCTGCCTCTGGAGTCTTGGCTCGAGGTTCTCCCTCTGACCCCCCGTCCTCTTGGCGTGTTACCCCCATGTCCCCACAACAGTTCTTACAATACTTTAAGACCTGCAACCTGTATTTTCTTAAAACCCTGTCCTCCTCACTTTCTGGCCAAGTCCCCTCCTTCCCAGCACTGGTTCCATGGGTGTGATGGTCCTCCCTCCCTTCCAGACATCCATTCTCTTGCCCATCTTCCTACTTGCTTGGCAACAACACACCCCTGGTCAAGCCCAGCCGACAACCAGTATTACCATAACTTTGTTCTGTGACTCCACACTTCGTTTTCTATTAATTTGAGACGAGTGTATTTGAAAGAATTATTGGTTTATGTTTGGGGGCACACAATGCATACAGATATAATTTTGTAACATCAGCAACGGAAAGAGGTGGAGACAGAGCTGTAGCATTTTGTAGGTTACTGAAGGGGACCTCGATAACAACACGTTGGACTGTGATAAGTTTAGGATGTTCAGTGTAACCCCCATGGTGACAACCAAGAAGATCACTATATACACAAAAAGAAATGACAAAGGAATTTCAACATTTCACTACCCCCCCCCAAAAAAAAATTAACACAAAAGACAAGGAAAGCAAGAAGTGGGAAACAGAAGGCTGTTAAGGCATATGGAAAACAAATAGCAAAATGACACAAGTCCCTACTTATCAGTGATTACTTTAAATATAAATGGGTTAAACTCTCCAGTCAGGACAGAGATTGGCAGAATGGATAAAAACACATGATCCAACTATACGCCGTCTATGGGAACTTGCTTTAGATCCAAAAACACAGTGAAAGCATGGGAAAAGATATTCTAGGTCGATAGTAACTAAAAGGGAGGAGCAGCTATACTAATAGGAGACTAGACTTTAAATTTTAAAAAAAGATTGCATGAGACAATGTAATACAAAACTTGGTACAGCAAGAAGAAAGAAATATAAATAAATGCAGACTTAATGATGGCCCACCAAATTCTAGGAAGTAAAAATATGAATTAGGGTGCCTGGGTGGCTCAGTGGGTTAAAGCCTCTGCCTTCGGCTCAGGTCATGATCCCAGGGTCCTGGGATCGAGGCCCGCATCGGGCTCTCTGCTCAGCGGGGAGCCTGCTTCCTCCTCTCTCCTCTCTCTCTGCCTGCCTCTCTGCCTACTTGTAATTTTTCTCTCTCTGTGTGTCAAATAAATAAATAAAATCTTTAAAAAAACAAAACAAAACAAAAAAACTATGAATTAAGGGAGAGATAGTTCCACACTTATAGCTGAGAACCTCCACACTCCTTCTTGATAACGTATAGACCAGCACACAGAAGGAAAGAGGATGTAAACACAATAAACCAACCATATGTAACACATGCACGGAACACTCTACCCAGGGACCGCGTGCACACAATTCTCAAGTGCACAAAGGACATTCTTCAGGACACACTATACGTTAGGCCACAGACCAGTCTCCTATTTAAAGATACTGGTATCATACAAAGTATCTTCTCCAACCACAGAAGGATAAACTTGGAAATCATTAACAGAAGGAAAAGTGGAAAATTTACCTATTTGTGGGAACTAATACACTCTTAAATGACCAATGAATCAAAGCAAGAATCACAAGGGATGTTAGAAAAAACTTCAAGGGGTGCCTAAGTGGCTCAGTGGGTTAAGCCTCTGCCTTTGGATCAGGTCATGATCTCAGGGTCCTGGGATCAAGCCCCAAATCGGGCTGTGTGCTCAGCAGGGAGCCTGCTTCCCCCTCTCCCTCTGCCTGCCTCTCTGCCTACTTGTGATCTCTCTATCAAATAAATAAATAAAAATCTTTAAAAAAAAACCTTCAAGATGAATGAAAATGAAAATATAAAATACTGAAGCTTACGGGATCCAGTGTAACCAGTGCAAAGGAAGAAATGTATAGCTATTAATGCTTATGTTGAAAATAAGATCTAAAATCAACCACCTGACTTTATACCTTAAGGAACTTGAAAAAGAACAACCCAAAGTGAGCAGGAAAAAGAAAAGACAGGTTAGAGCAGAAATAAACAGAACAGGAAAGAGAAAAGTAATGAAACCAAAAGTTGGTTCTTTGAAAAGATCAAGAAAATTGACCAACTTTTAGTTAGATAGACTAAGAAAAAAAGACTCCTTAAATTCAGAAATTAAAATGGGGGCATTATTACCGATCCCTCTGAAACAGAAAGAATTATGAACACGCTGTGAACAACTATATGTCGTAAGTTGAATAACCTACATGAAATGACAAATGCTTACAAACACAAAACATTGAATCACTAAATTCTGTACCTGAAACTAACATTACACTGTATCTTAACTGGAATTTAAATAAAAACTTGAAAGACAAAGAATACACAAAGCCTACCAAAATCAAATCCAAAAACAGAAAATTTGAAGAGACCTATAATTGTATCGGTGATCAAAAGTCTCCTGGCAAAGGGAATTCTGCCAAACATTTCATGAACAAGTGCCAAGCCTCAACCTTTTCCCAAAAACTGAAGAGGAGGGAACACTTCCTAACTCATTCTATGAGGGCAGCATTTCCCTGAAACCAAGACACCACAAGAAAACTACCAACGAGTATCCCTATATTATATGTAGATGTAAAATTCCTCAGCAGGACACTAACAAACATTCAGATGCATATTAAGAGAACGATACACCATGACCAAGAGGGATTTATTCCTGGAATGCAAGAATGGTTCAACACATGAAAATTGACCAACGTAATATGCCATCTCAACAGAACAAAAGGAAAAACCACTGGATCATCTCAATAGGTGCAGAAATAGCCTTTGACAAAATTCAACACTCCTTTTATGATTTAAAAAAAAAAGGAAAGAAACAGGAAGAAGAAAGGAATCTGCCTCCCTATGATAAAAACCACAAATGAAAAATCCACAAAAACCTCGTATTTACTCAGTGTTGAGAGACCGAAAGCTATTCGTCTAGGATCAGAAACAAGACAGAAGACAAGGGTGCGCATCTTCACCCCTTCTGCTCGACATGGCGCTAGAAGTGCTATAGCCAAACCAACTAGGCGAGAAGAAATAAGAGCGCCCGAATTGGAAAGAAAGTAAAATTATCCCTGTTCACAGATGACAGAATATATGTAGAGACCGTAAGGATTTCACACACAAAAACAGACCTGTTAGAGCTGATGAATTCAGCACAGTGTAGGACACGCGAGTTGGCGGCATTTCTATACCCTGACCCTGAACAACCTAAAAGAGAACTTATGAAAGCACTCCCATGTACAAAAGCATCAAAAAAATAAAATAAAATAAAATAAAATACTTAGGACTTAACCTAATGAAAGAAGTAAAAAACAGGTAAGATAAAAATAAATAGAAACCTCATGTTCTTGGATTGGAAGACAATATAGTTACATCGCTACCACTATTAAAGGAAAAGAAACCCTGGGTTCAAAATGGTGTGATCCAGACAGAATTCCCAAACCAGTGCTTAATACATAATCTAACTGCAGTTTCGATCTCCCCCAGAAATGTAGCCTTCAACAGTCAGCTAGGAATTTTTCAGTCCCTGCCGGTGAGTCTGCCACTTGAGCCCTGTCCCTCCCCCAGAGAAGGAGGTTATCTGCAACACGACACCATGCTCTTCTCCCTAGGAAGTGGCCCTAACTGGAAGAGTCCTTCTCTTTTGCTAGTGACTTCCTTGCCCCTCCCTTCCTTCTATAAATCTCATTTTGTACAACTCCCGGGAGCACCTCACTCCTTGCTACGTAGGGTGCCAACTGGTTCACGAATCATCTAATACACCCAGTTAGATCTGCAAATGTACTTGGTTGAGATTTATTATTTAGCATTACCCAAAGCAATCCACCAGGTAAATGCGGCCCTTATTAAAATCCCAATGACCTTTTTGCTGAAATAGAAAAACCCATCCTAAGGTTCATACGGATTCTACAAAGAACCTGAGGAGCTGAAGCCATGTTTGAAAAGAACGAAGGTGGGGGACTCATACTCCCTGATTTAAACTTACGATAAAGCCACATCCATTGAACCTTTATACTCTCGCATAAAGACAGACACAAAGAGAAAACAAAATGGAGAACCTAGAAATACGCTCTCATGTTTACAGCCAAATGATTTTTCACAAGGGTGCCCAGCCCATTCCATGGGGGAAGGACAGTCGTTTCAACAAATGGTGCTGGGGAACTGGAGATCCACATGCCAAAGAATGAAGTTCAACCCCTACCTCACACCATGTACAAAAATTAACTCAACAGTTATCAAAGGCCTAAATATAAGACCTAAAACTAAAACTTTTTGAAGAAAAAAAGGCAAAACCTTAAGGACATTGAAGTTGGCAATGATTTCTTGGCTATGATTCCAGAGGCATAAGAAACAAATGCAAAAATAGATTGGACTCATGAAAATAAAAAAAAAGTGAAGCACCATAAAACTGTATCGCCAGAATAAAAAAAAATGACACACCAAATAACAGAAGATACTTGTAGGTCATACATCTGTTAACAGATGAGTGTCTGGAAAATACACAGAACTCCTAACACTCAACCAAAAACCAAGTCATCCGATTCAAAAATGGGCAAAGGACTTAGGCATTTCTCCCAAGAAGATATACAAATGGCCAAAACACACACCTAGGTGCTCCACACCTAAAAGTGGTTAAAATACTCGATTTTGTTACGTGCTTTACCACAGTGATAAACAGGTTGAAAATAAAGAGGAGCTTTAAAATCATAAAGACTTGAGATCCCTGCAGATGAGCTGCAGAGACTTCGATCGAAACACCCCCTCCCTGCTCTCCTCCCTCCACCTCTGTATCCCCATCCGTGAAAGGGACACCCGAGCTCAGATCTGCTCTGGGCTGTGACAGGTCAATAAGGCACCCAGCCCCATGGGGACCGCACAAGGGGTCACTGCCGTCCTGCCCCGGGTCACTCGTCCTTTTCGGGAACCACCCATCAAAGCCGGGCCAAGGCTACCCAGACTACTCAGACGAGACCAGCTCCTCCAAGGTTGGAGGAGGCGCTCAGGGAGGAATCAGGTTTGGTCCTTGTGTCCTTCCAGGCACCCCGTGGGCCCTCCGCATCTCTGCTGGGAATAGGGCCATCACCCCCCCCCAAGCTGTTCCACTGTTCCCTCAGACTGTACTGGTCCTGAGTTCACAATTACTGGTGTGGACTGAGCACCTGCTTTGAGCCAGGCTGGGACCGAACCCTTCAAGTACTTTATGTCCCGTAAGCCTAACAGCAACCCTAAGAGGAAACAGAGGACCAGAGAGGTGCTGAAACGTGCCAAGGTCACACAGCACCGCAGGGCTGACTGAAGCAGAAGCCAATGGTGTCCAGCCCGGTGTGGGCTGCAGGCACCAAACGATACCACCAGCACTAGGGGTCCAGCTCCTGGCCCCTGGAAGAGGCAGCCCCGTGGCTGCGGCCCTGGGGAGGGGGGTGTCTCAAATCTTCTGTCCCACCAGCAGCAGGCTTCGACATGGGGCAGGGGGGAGGGAGGCTTCTTAGGGGGGCATCGCCATCACTCTGAAGGCTGGGCCAGCCCCCCGCAGTCTGGATGGGCCCTGAGAACGTGCCTCTCCGCTCAGCCCCCACCACGTCCCTTCTCCAGACCCGGGCACATGCTGGACAAGCCGGCAGCAGAGTCACAGCAGTGGCGACGGAAGCAGTAGCTCGCGGCGCCAGCGGGCACTGAATGCCGGTGAGATCCTGACTGTAGTGAGCTTCTGCATCAACCCCCCCTTCACTGCCCCCCACAGCCGGGCAGGCAGGCGCCAGCACTAGCCCCAAATCACAGATGGGTAAACTGAGGCACTCAATAGCATTACTGCGGAATTGAAGAATATTTGCATCTGGGACTTCAGACTTTCCAAACCAGCAGAGAGAGGGCTTCTGGGGGGAAGGGCACTCATGCTTCCTTCTTCCCCAAAGGCAACCTGTTCCAAGGCAGTGGGCCACCTTTTCCAGAGTGGTATCCCACTAACGGTCCTTGTGTTTCTAGTCCCTGTTCACAGGCTCTTCCGGCTCATGGACCAGTCGGCTCCCAGACCATGGGGGTTAGGAGAGGGAGATTCGGTTTGGTCTCTCAACCTGACCTCCTCCTTCCAAGCCTCATTCATCTGAGCTCGACACTGGGGAGGGGGAGGGGGGACACCCCAAAGCCAAGGGCTGCCTTGTTGCCCACAGGCCAAACTCTTGGGGTGGGATGTCCCCCACGCACTGGAGCTGGACAGTGAGGATGGGAAGGAGGGTTAGTGCATGGCTGGGTTCCGACCTACCCTACTCCCCCGACCCCTGCCTCCCGCCGGTGCACACTTGCTTTCCGTTCCTGTGACACAAAGGATTTAAGCCAGGACATGGAAAGTCTGCTCATTGGCAATATTTAAGCTGGGACCCAAAAGGGAAGCAGGAGTCGGTCCCCTAAAAATGAAGGGAACAGCATTCAGGCTGAGGGGACTATATGTGCTCAAGCAGAGGCAGAAAATGCAGCAAGGTTTTGCACAGCAAAGGAAACAGTCAAAAAACCAAAAGACAACTGACAGAACGGGAGAAGATATTTGCAAATGACATATCAGATAAAGGGCTTGTATCCAAAATCTATAAAGAACATATCAAACTCAACACCCATAGGNAGGGCTAGTATCCAAAATCTATAAAGAGCTTCTCAAACTCAACACCCATAAAACAAATAACCCAGTCAAGAAATGGGCAGAAGACATGAACAGACATTTCTCCAAAGAAGACATCCAAATGGCCAACAGACACCCGAGAAAGTGCTCAACATTGCTCGGCATCAGGGAAACACAAATCAAAACCACAGTGAGATACCACCTCACACCAGTCAGAATGGCTAAAATCAACAAGTCAGGAAACGATAGATGTTGGTGAGGATGTGGAGAAAGGGTGGGAATGCAAGCTGGTGCAGCCACTCTGGAAAACAGTATGGAGCTTCCTCAAAAAGTTGAAAACAGAGCCACCCTACGACCCAGCAATCGTGCTACTGGGTATTTACCCTAAAGATACAAAGGTAGTGATCCTCAGGGGAACATGCACCCATATGTTTGTAGCAGCAATGTCCACAATAGCCAAACTATGGAAAGAACCTAGATGTCCATCAACAGATGAATGGATAAAGATGATGTGGTATATATATACAATGGAATACTATGCAGCTATCAAAAAAATGAAATCTTGGCATTTGCAATGACATGGATGGAACTAGAGGGTATTATACTAGGTGAAATAAGTCAGTCAGAGAAAGACAATTATCATATGATCTCTCTGAGATGAGGAATTTGAGGGGCAGGACCGGCAGTCATGGGGGGTAGGGAGGGAAAAAATGAAAGAAGATGGGACCGGGAAGGAGGCAAACCATAAGAGACTCAATCTCACAAAACAAACTGAGGGTTGCTGGGGGGTGGGAGGGTAGGGATAGGGTGGATGGGTTATGGACATTGGGGAGGGTTTGTGCTATGGTGAGTGCTGTGAAATGTGTAAGCCTGCTGACTCACAGACCTGTACCCCTGGGGCAATAAATAATAATAATAAAATTTTAAAAAAAGAAAATTCAGCAAGGGCCAAAGTCTGCTTACAGATTTGAGAGGACACTATTACCTCCCAGCTTTGAAGGTTGTCAGGGTTTCAAAGAACTTGGCTTTTGTTTTGCTTGCTCTAGTCATTGTGTCAAACCCCTTTCTTAGCTATTGAATTCAATCCTCTAACCAACAGCTGAGGTAGGCACAGTAATTCCCATTTTCAGGATGAGCAAGAGAGGCTCAGAGGGTTTGAACAGCTTGCAAATCAAGCCCAGGAAGATGAGGCCCTAAGGGATGGGGCTGGACTCTGATCCCCAGGTCACCTGACCACCGGGGGCCCGCATGCCCTACCTGGGTTCAGGGGTCCCCAACGTGTCCCAGTGTCATCACAAGGTTCTGGGTTAGAGACGTTTTCCATACATGGTCACAGGGGCCACCTCAACCCTCCACCCCATGCCCACCTGCAGGGAGGGGAGAGGGCCTGAGGGGCCTGAACCGGGGCAGCCCGTCCGAGGAGCCCGCCGGTAAGCAGATGCCAGGGGCGGCCGGAAACTCGCCAGGTTCAGTGGACAAGTCCCCCGGAGAGAGCAGGCAGCCAGGAGGTTCTCCTTGGATGAGCTAGAAGGACAGAGTGGTGGACGGGTCAGGGCCAGGGGGTGCACGGGACTAGCGTGGAACAGAAAGCCCAAGATCAGAGCCCACAGAGCCCAAGGCAGTCAGGGATCGGGAGGGGAAACATCCACCACTTGGAGTTGGGGGCTCTGAGGCGTGGGATGGAGCGGCTGGGCTCAGAAGACACCGGAGCCGGATTTCAGCGCCCGGGTAACGAGCACTCTCTCCCTTTCAGAGGGGACGCAGCCCTGCCCGAGGGGGCGAGGACAGAGCCATCACTGCACGCCGGGCACGGGCACGGGCCGGGGACTTCGCACCCACCACCTCCAAATCCCTCCACGTGCCCGCAGGCAGCGTTCCGTGATGGGACAGTTGAGGCGACTTGCCCAAGGTCACCCAGCTGCCAAGGGATGAGGCCAGGACTGAAGCCTGGGCTTGGAGCCTGGAGACCCTCTGACCTCGTGACCAGCGTTCCCACGCAGACTGGTGGCCCGAACCTCCCTCGTGCCCACCCCCCACTCAGTCCACTACGTTCCCACTCTGGCCCAAGCCTTGTTTTCCAAGCCTGACTGTGCTTTCCCGCCTTCCCTTGCTGCACAAGGGTGAGAGTGAAGGCTCCGACTCAGTCTTATTTACTGCTCCGTCTCAGCTCACACCTGTTGCTCTATGAATGGGGAGGGAGGGCTGCTTTCTCAGGCTCACTGGCCTTTACGTACCTTGTTCAGGAGGTCACGAACCCTGACCCATGGATGGGGTGCATCTGGGCCCCAAAGACATCATCGGGACCATGAGCCCTCTTACACCTCCGTGCCCGGAGCCCTCCAGAGGGCCCCCTGGATTTTGTTCCAGGAGCGTTCTGCGTCCCATGCAACCTGGGTCTCCTGGAAAGTTCTCTGGTGGTTACTGATCCCGGGTCAGAAGTGCAAACCTCCATCAACCCGAGGCTGGAAATTTCCTGATGCTGACTAACAGAATAGCTTTTTCATTCTTGGAAAAACAGAAGTGTTCCCTGGTCCCACTTGAAATGAATTAGATGAATTTAAATGGATTGATTTGTCAAGTTACAGGAATGTGTAGAACATCATTCTGAGTAATCTCCTCAACACAAATGCAAGGTCTTAACAGTCACCTTTCTTTTTTGTTATTCTAACTTGTATTTCTGCTTCTGTAGAAATGAAGGTTCACAAATGGTGCCTGTACCTCTCCCATAGCTCCTGGTGTTAGAAAGCCAAGGATGGGTGGCCGCCCCTGGCCCAGGGGATCTTATCCAGTGCTTAGGACACTGTCTATACACTTGTGACCCCCCCATCTGGCTCATTCGGAGGCTCCCATGGGCTTGTCGGATTGGCATCTCAAAGTCGACGTGCCCCCAGCAGAACCCTGAGGATACCCCCAACCCCAGACTCAGCCCTTCAGGTGCCCCAACTCGTGATGAAGGGCACCTTCCCCCAGTTGCTCAAGCTAGACCTTGAGTCACGCTTGACTTTCTCTCCCACTGCCTTCAGTACAGCAGCAGGTCCCTTCTACTCGAGCTCCTAAAATCCAGCCGCACTGGTTCATGAGTGTTATCCTAAAATTCAGGTCCATCCAAAGCTTAGAAAATGGCCCCATTAAGAAATAGGGTCTTTGCAGGTGTAGTTAAGGGAGTTCATACCAGACTAGGCTGTTCTAATTCCGGTGGGGGGTGTCCTTCTAGGAGAAGGGGCCACACTGAGAAGTCATGGGAAAAATGGAGGCAGAGGCTGGGGGGCCGGGGGGTGGAGCCGCATGCCAAGGAGCACCAGCAACCGCCGGAGACTAGAGAGGTGAGGAGTGACTCTTCCCGAGTCTTCAGAGGGAGCACGGGGTTTGGGAGGTCTAGCCTCCACCGTGGTTGGAGGAGGAACTTGTTATTTTAAGCCATCCAATTTGTGTAATTGGTTGCAGCAGCCCTGGGAATCCACACACATCCACTTCCATCCCTGTTCTCCAGGTTCCCATCCACCCTCACCCGGAACAGCCCCCGACAGCCGGCCAGCTGGTCTCCATGCGATCACCCCCAAGACTTTCTCCCCGTAGTAGCCCCGATAATTTCCTATGTAATAGGTACACTGAATTGTGTGCAGAGATGGGTAAGAGGCTGTTGGCCTTCTGCACGGTTCCACCCTTAGCCCGGGGATAGAAACACACTTGTCTGCTCAGCAAATGAATCGATCGGTGAATGCAGCTCAGGCCTTGGGTGTGGCCCCCGCGTCCACCACCCACCCCAACCCCAGCGACCCGGCAGGACCTGCGCTGTCCCCCTGCGCCCGCCCCATTGCCCGGCGGCCTCCTCCCTCTTCCTTAAGCACACCCCGCTCGTGCTGGCCAAGTGCTCCTGTCCCTGAACCCTTCTCATCCTCAGTCCTCAAGTCCCAGGCCACCGCAGCTCCAGTAGCACCATCACCCCCAAATACACACACCGCCACATTCTAGTTTATTCTCTGTTCTCCTATTGTGCGTGCGCGTGTGACGGGCCCGCACGCCACCCCATGAGCTCAGTGAGGAGACTCCGCTGGGCCGACCACTGCATCTCCGCCCTGAGAGAAACACCCACAACCATATTGGTTGCACCCATGAAGTGATCTGTGAGAAACTTTGACCCCAGCTTACGCTGGTGTGTTACCCATTAGTGCTGTTCCGCCACGTTCCTGGGGCCCCTCCAGGCACTCGGATGCTAGGCAGAGCTGAGTCACTTGCTTTGGCCAGCGAGTTCTGAGAGGACTCCAGTGCACCATTCACCTCCCTTTCCCACCGAGGGGGGACCAACCAAATTCACATTGCAGGAGACCCTCTACCAGCCTGGGCCCCAGGGTAACTCCAGTGACCTGAGCCCTCTTGCTAACGTCTACTCAACACATGCAGTAAATGAGAAATCAATGTACTGTGTGCAAACAGGGTCATGGGGGGTTGCTTGTCACCACAGCACAACCTGCCCGACCCTGACTAGTATCTTGTTCTTCTCATGTGCGCTTTCCACACTCCCCTCCCCCCACCCCTGATCTGGCCACTGCCTGGCCACGGGCCTGAAAACGTGCTTTGTGAGGCTCACACAGCAACACTGAATGCCCAACACCACGTGACCGGACCACTGGCATTTCTGGGAAGGGCCGCTCACTCTGTCTCCCTGCAACCCTTTCTTCACTTGGGTTACAGGACCCCATGCCCGCCCGGCTTCCTCCCTACTGCTCTGCATGCTCCAGTCCTGTCTCTTTTGCTGGTTCCTGCTCATCTCCCTGACCTCTCAATGCAGAGCACCCCGGGCCTTGGTCCCACCTGTCTCCCCCACTTCTTAGTGGCTTCAGTGGTCTCCAGGTGTTCGGTACCAGCCACGTGCTGGTGACTCCCACTGTAGGTGTCTAATCCCTCCCCATCCTCTGAACTCCAGTCTTTTATTTTCATCTGCTCACTTGACAACCACTTGCTAGACCTTTGACATATTGCACTTGACACATCCCAACAGAGCTCCTCGTCTTCCCCTCAAATCTTTCACCCCTACTTTTGTTTCCTGCCTCACACACTCCATTTGTCAGCGATCCCTGTCCGACTATACCCAGGGGCCCTTCACATCTCCTTGGTGACCTGCTGGATTAGAGCCTTAGCCTCCTAGCCCTGCTTCCACCCTTACCCCGTAATGATCATTCTCAACCCAGCAGCCTCCAAAAAAAAAAATCCATCAGAAAATGTCACTCTCTTACTTCCCTTCCACTGTTACCCATTTCTCCCAGAGTAAAACCCCAAATCCTTAGCCACAGCCATTCAGCAGACATCCAGCCCCTCAGCCCCCTTGTCTCCTAAGACTCTCCCTGTGTTCCTCCAGCCCCTTTCACCCCCAGGGGCCACACTCCTGCCTCAGGGCCTCTGCAGTTGCTCTGTCTTTTGCTAAGGTCACTTTGGCCCCACATTTTCACTCAAATGTCACCTCAGTAAGCCCCACTCTGACCAGTCTAAGTAATACTGTAGGGCTGAATTCTAAGACCTCATTGACTTTCTGGAACGAGTTGAACAGGAAATGATGAGATATCACTCCCATATTAACCGTGCATGAAGCCAAAAGGGATTGTCAGATGTAATTAAGATTACTAATTAGTTGACTTGGAGTTAATTAAAAGGGAGATTATCTGGTGGGCCTGGCTTTATCAGATAAGCCTTGTAAGTCTGGCCATACAGTGAGGGGACAGAGCAGCCAAAAACCCAAAGCATGAGCAGGATTTGATGTACCGTCGCTGGCTTTGCCGATGGAGGGGGCCACGTGGGAAGGAATGCAGAGCAACTCTCAAATCACAGTCAGCAGCAGGGAAACAGGCTCCCCACTCCTGCAGCCAGCAAGGGACTGAATTCTGCCAGTGATGAGAATGAGCTTGCAAAGAGACCCCCCCCCAATCTTCCAGATGGGAACTCAAACCAGGGGACACTTTGATTTAGCTTGGGGGGACCCTGAGCAGACAACCTGACCAGACTATTCTAGACTTCCAGTCCCCAAAACTGAGCAGATACACGTGTGTTGTTTTAAGTGGTCACATTTGTGGTAATTTTCTATGCAACCACAGAAAACAGATAACCTTCTAACTCTAGAGTGGGAGAAAGTATCTTCAGTTCACATATCCTGTGAGCTCAGATCAAAAACATAAACTCTGCAAAAAAAAAAATACTATCAACTCAATCGAAAAATGAGCAAAACGTCTGAATCGACACTTTATGAAAGAGGATACCCACATGGCTAACCAACATGAAAAAAATATTAGTCCTCAGTCATCAGGAAAAGATTAAAAGTTAAATGTGCTAGTACTCTATACCCATCAAAACCCAAATTTGAAAGAGACAAGAAATACCAAGGGTTGGCCAGGATGTAGTACAGGTAGGGTTCTCCCACTCTGCTGGCGCAGAGCCAGTTGGCAAACACACTCCTTGACGACTGACCTAGCTATGGAACTTGAACCTGTGTGTCATCTGGGATCCAGCAGTTCTGCTCGCAGGTGTATATACTCAACAGAAGTAAGTACAGTTTGCACAAGATGCACACTCGCAGCCTTCATAATGCCTTACGGTGGTCTGGCTCTCAAAGCTCTTTCTGACCTTACTGAGACACCCAGTCCCTGCCTCCGCATGAGAGTCTCTTATCCTAGAGCAGTTCTCAATTGTGCTGTGATCTCACCCTTAGGGGACACTTGGGAATGTCTGCAACTAGCCTGGATTCCCACCCCCGGGGGGCTGCTACGATCATCTAGTGAGAGGGACCACAGAGGCTACTACCGTCCCGTGATGCACGGGACAACACCCACAAAAGAACTGTCCAGAGTCCACAGCACAAAGTCCTCAGCGCCGAGGTTGAGAAGTCCACCCTACGTATCACTAAGGCTCAGTCCCGCTTTCCCTGAAGTCAACTGGAATGCCACTCCCCCAAGGCGGCCTTCCCAAACCCCCCCACTTAAGGTTTTGAAGGACACTTCAACTAGGGCACACCTTCCCCACATCCCTGCCTTTATTTCTCCATAAGAGTTACCGTCATCTAACGGACTGTGTATTTTATTTGCTAACAGTCTCTCTCCACCCACTAGAATGTACACTTTCATAAGGCCATGACTACGTATTTTGGTTCAAGGCAACTTGTTCTCATTGTACATAAACTCAGGGAGAAAGGGAAACACAGAGGCAAAGACCGCACGTGTTCAGGAAGCAGATCGTGACCCTATTTGGATATAAAACCCATCATGACCAAGAGGGGCAACTTCACGCAGGATGGTGCGATTTGACCACACAAATGCTTCTGTGGCTAACGCTGTTCATCCTGACTTCCCGAGAAGGAGCTAAATCAGCACTTTGGCCCTGGTATGGGAGCCGGACACCTCCGTGATTCTGATAGGTGAGCTTTAGGGAAGGGGGCTCAGTGAGAGCCGGGGCTGGCTCCAGGGGACACCAGGAGGGGCGTCATGGGAGGGGCTCAGGTTGAAGAGCATGACTATAACATCCACTTCTCTCTGGGGCAGTGCTTCCCAATGTTCTCAATCACACGACTCGTCGGTGTATTTCTGAGCATGAACTTGCAAATTTCTTAAGTTTAGAAATGATGAACTAAATGCATTCTAAAATCATGAACTATTTATAATCCATATCCCCAAAGCAGCATCTTAGAAGAATGAGATTTTCAGAAGTGACACTTTTATTTCTATTTGTTCTTCTTCCCAATGACTTGTCTTCACTGCCCTCTGGGGACATGGACTCCATCTTGGCAACACTGCATTAGATGGACGTTCTCTGCAACTGGGGCCATGGGTGCTAGCCTAGCCAATGATGGGGAGCCTGAGCAGCCCAAGCTTTGTCCTAAGAGGGTTAATAACCCTCTTAACCTCAGCTGTCACCAGCCACACTCCCTCCTGCCATGGACTTTGGAATTAAGAACAGGAGAACGTGGCAGAAGGCATCTGGGACCATTTCCCTCCTTTCTTTTTATCTGAACATCACTGGTCTTTTCCTCCCACTCTTCTGCAGCTTTCTAAGTTCTGGCCAACAGGACGTAAGGATCAGTGAAGTTCACAGGTTCCTTAAAGGGAAAGGTGCTTGCCCTCCCCTTCGCCCTTCCCGCTGGCTAAGATATGGCCATGAGGACAAGAGCAAGACCCTGGGGATGGCAGAGCAACAAGATGCACAGAGCCAGGGCCCTTGCCAAGTTTGCAGAGTTGTCTTAGTCTTGTTAGGCTCCTGTTATTCAGTCTTTGGTTTGCGGCTGAAGTTATGTAACAGGATCTTAACACACTGGAGAAAATCCTGGAAAAGTCCTCTAGATAATGTGGGGACTGGGGCTTGTGTCTTAAAAAAAAAAAAAAAATTAAAAACCAATGTTTGAAGGCCTAACAGATGTTTAACCCCAGGGATGAGAAGATTAAAACAAAACATGGCAACTAGCTTCAGACACCCAGACGGCTGTCCCCAGGGAAAGGGTGGTCTTACCCTGGTGGTCCCAGAACACTTGTTGAATTGGTTAATGAACGAACAGAGAAGGCCTGACGTGTGGAAGTTTCAGGAAGGCATAGTTTGGTTCCAAAAATAAAAATCCTTTTGAACGATTGAGGTTAATAAGGATGAATGGGGAAAAGGTAATGCGTCGCTGAGGAGCGACCATATGCCAGGCCAAGCATTGGGTGCTCGGCATCCCACTTCTGAGGCCGTCCCATCCACTGTGAACCCCCCAGCACACATTCGTCCCCCACGTACCCCTTAACTCACAGTCCTTCTCCTTTTCTCTCAGACCAAGTAGGCACATGGCCAACAAGCACACGAGAAGATTCTCAACACCGTTGATCATTAGGAAAATACACACTATAGAGCCACGATGAAATCCCACCCCACACTCAGGAGGACAGCTAAAGTAGAACCGACAAACAGCAAGTATGGACAAGGATTTGGAAAAATAGGAATGCTCTCACATTACTGGTGGGACGGTGAAACGGGCTGCTCAGAAAACAGTCTGGCAGTTCCGCACGGGGTTAATCACAGCTTCTATGTAACCCAACTATTATCACCTATGAATGTGCCCAGGGGAAGTGAAAATACATGCTCATACAAAATTTGCACACGAATGCACATAGCATCATTCACACAAGCCAAACGAAAAAGTAGAAACAACCGACATGTCCATAGCAGATGAACATCAGTGAAATGGGGTCTAACCGTGCAATGGCACGCTCATCAGCTGGGAGAAGGAATGAAGCACAGACACAGGCTACAGCTTGAGTGAACCTTGAAAACAAGCTGAATGGAAGAAGCCAGATGCCAAAGGACAAATATGGTAAGATTCCATTAAATGGACTATCCACAAGAAGTGCTTCTTTACAGACAGAGAACAAATTGCCGGCTGCCAGGGGAAGGGGTGGGAGAGGGAGATGGGGGGGGTGACAGCTGGGGAGTGTCAGGTGTCTTCCTGGACTAATGAAAACATTTTAAAATTAGATAGTGGTGGTAGTATTCACGATGGTGTGGCCAACTCCTGAAATATATAGCGGTGGTTTGCAGTTTATGGGACCACCTCCAACAAAGTGATTTTTTTAAAAAAATCCTTCAGCAGTCCTGTTGCCTAACGCTACATCCATGTGCACCATTATTTACTTAACATTTTCTTTTAAAGCTGCTTCAAGTTTTAAGGAAGAAAATTTTACAGACTTCTGGGAAGACAGCAAAATAGAGGATCCTAAGCTGACTTCATCCCACAGACACACAGACAACACACACATCAACACAACTAACCCAGAGAACGACTTGAGGACTAGCATGATAGACTTTCCACAGTTCACTGCAGGGAGGAGGCCAGAAGGGGCAGAGCACACAGATGGGAACCAAACCCCCAGTGAGACCAACCACAAATGGGAGGGACACCACAAACACAGAAAAGGGAGAGGAACAGACTCAATACCAGGCGTCCCAGACCTGGGAGACCTACACCAAGAAGGGGAGTCCCCATTACATGTGGCTTTGAAAACCACTGGGGCTTAACCTTGTGAGTTCATACAACCGAGAGGGCTTACCCTCTGGGTACTTTAAAAATCAGTAGGTTTGCTGGGAGAGCTGGAGGGTAATGGGGAAAAAAAAAAGGACAGGGACTCAGTTAAGATTATTGATATACTTAGAGAACATGCACTTGATCAGGGAGAGTGGGAGAGGGAGAGAGAATCTCAAGCAGACTCCACACTGAGCTTAGAGCCCAACATGGGGCTCGATCCCATGATCCTGAGATCACAACCTGAGCTACAATCAAGGGTTGAGGCTCAACCACACAGGCACCCCTTCTGTGTTGTAGCTTTTTTGAGTTCCAGTCAACCGGCATGACAACTAATTTCAAGAACCAGCATAACAAAGAGCCAGGCTGAGATACAGCCTAGAAACAGGGGTTTGTGCCTGGGGCGTATGGGAAGGAGATATACTTACTAATCCCAGCATGTGTGCTGGAGGGACAGGTGTCTTTGGATTTCTCCAAGGATAAGAGAGCTGGCAGGCCCCATTTCTACTCCCACCAACCCCAACCTAGAGAGCCTGACATTTGCAGGAACCAGAATGAACACGCCCCACCCACCTCAGTGACACTACATGCCTCCCACCCTTACATTCCCCTGCGCGTCTGCCCCACCCACCCCACTCAGCAGGAGTCCCTCTCAAGTGGGTCCATACAGAGATGCCTCTTAGGTGGCATCCTTACAGCATGGCACTGCATCCTGTAAGCAGCCCTGGCAGGGAACAGCATCATTCTGAAATGGCCCCTGCCCCTGGGAAAGGGGAAAGTAAGGACACAGAGCAGGGCATCCACAGTCCTATCAACCACACCTGAGAGCTGGCAGTACAGAGAAAGTGTTGGCTCGTTAGGGATGAGAGCCCCAGCAGACAGACTGGGGACAGACGTCTGGGCTGACTGCTGGTACCCCCCAACTACAAGCCCACAGCAGCCCCATACTGGCTACTTAACAGCACGGGGACCCCGATCCCTCCACAGAGTGGGCCATTGCAAGTGACAAGACTAAAGGCAAAATGCAGCTCGGGCACACCACAAGGCACAGGCAAGGTTTCCAGTGCCTGGTTCCGGGGAACAGGGACATTGTGCCAAAGGACATGACAGGATCTCTCCTGAAAGTCAGAAGAGGTAGTGGACTTTCCCAGCACATACAATCACAGAGTTAGACAAAGTGAGGAGATAGAGGAATAGGTCCCAAATGACAGATGACAACAAACCTATAGTAAGAGCACTAAATAAAATGGATCAACGATACACCCGATGAAGAATTCAAACCTATGGTCATAAAGATAATGGACTTAAGAGTGGGGAAGAGCTCAGTGAGACCTTTAACAGAAAGGAAATATAACAAAGAACCAATCAGAGATGAAGAGCTCAGTAACTGAAATTAAAAATACAGTAGAGGGAATCAACAGACTAGAGGAGGAACAGTGGATCAGCAAAGGTGGAAGAAAGAACGGAAAGCAACTGAGCTGAACAGCAAAAAGAAAAGGGTAATAAAAAATAATAGATTAAGAGAACTACATGGATACTTCAAGGGCAATAACATTCACAGTATAGGGGTCCCAAAGGAGAGGAAAGTGGGAAGAAAATTTACGTGAAGAAATAGCAGCTGAAAATTAACCTGGGAAAGGAAACCAACATGAAGATCCAGGAAGCACAGGAAGACCCCAGCAAAATCAACTCAAGAAGGTCTAGAGCAAGAAACATACTCATTAAAATGGCAAGAAAAAAAGCGATGAGGAGAATTTTAAAAGCAGCAAAAGAAAACAGCTACATATAAGGGAAAGCCCATAATGCTATCAGATGACTGTGCAGCAGAAACTTTGCAGCTGAGAAGAGAGTGGGATAGTCAAAGTGCTGAATGGGAAACACTTGTAACCAAGAATGCTCTACAGAACAAGGCTGCCCTTCAGAAAGGGAGAGAAATCATTTCCCAGACAAAAGTTAAAAGGAGTTCATCACTAAACCAACCCCACAAGCAACAAAGGAAATTGTTTGTGTGGAAAGAAGAGGCTGTACAAACGAATAAAAGGAATAAGAAAATTAGCAAAGGAAAAAATTTCACAGGTAAATGCAAACATAAGGTAGACTAATGCTTATAAAACCAGTACGCAGGTTAAAGCACAAAAGCAATTCACCCTATAAAAAATCATTCACAGGATTTACAAAATAAAAGGATGTAAAGTATGATGCAGTAAACATAAAATGTGCAGTGGGGTTTGATGGTGGTAGTACTAATTTAGTGCTTTTAGAACGGGTTCAGACTTGAGCAACCATCAAACTTAAAGACTGGAACATGCCTGAGATGTTGCAAATCAAAAATTCGTAATTGTTACACAAGAAATAAAAGGGAACCCAGGCATACGACTAAAGAGAGCCACTGAACCATGAGGGAAGGGAGCAAGAGAGGAAAGGAATAGAGAAGAACTACCAAAACAACCATAAGACAAGTAGCACGATAGCAACAAGTACATGCCTAGCTATCGTGACTTTAAATATAGGACTGAATGCCCTCATCGAAAGACATAGGGTGACTGCCTATATGCTGCCTACAAGAGACTCACTTCAGACCTAAAGACATGTGCAGATTGCAAACAAGGGGATGAAAACTCATTTATCATGCAAACAGAGCAAAAAAGAAAGCTAGGGTAGCAATACTGAGATCAGAAAAGATAGACTTTAAAACAAGGAGTATAGGGTGCCTGGGTGGCTCAGTGGATTAAAGCCTCTGCCTTCGGCTCAGGTCATGATCTCAGGGTTCTGGGATCGAGGCCCACATCAGGCTCTCTGCTCAGCGGGGAGCCTGCTTTACCCCTCTCTCTTTGCCTGTCTCTCTGCCTACTTGTGATCTCTCTCCCTCTGTCAAATAAATAAAATCTTAAAAAAAAAAAACAAGGAGTATAACAAGAGACAAAGAACGACAGTACATAATGATGAAGGAAACAATCCAATAAGTTCTAACAATGTAAATATGTATGCACCCAACATGCGAGCACTTAAATACATAAAGCAACCGTTGACCAAGGAAGAATAAACAGTAGGACTCTTCCACATCCCACTTACATCAACAGATAGATCATCCAGACAGAGAAAACAAGGACACAGTGACACCGAGCAATACACTGGCCCAGATGGATAGAACATATTCAGAACATTCCATCCAAAAACAGTGGTATGCATTCTTTTTGAGTGCATGTGGAACTTTCTCCAGAAGGGATCACATGTTAGACCACAAAACACATCTCAAGTTCAAGATTGAAATCATATCATGTATCTTTTCTGACAACAGTACGAAACTAGTGATCAGCCACAAGAAAAACACTAGGAAGGACACAAATACATGGAGGTTGAATAACAAACTCGTAAATGATGACTGGGTCAACCACTTTATGCTATTGCTCTCAAACTATTCCAAAAAAGAGGAAGGAACGCTTCCAAATTCATTGTATGAGGCCAGCATTACCCTGATAACAAAACCAGATAAAGACGCTACACAAAAAGCAAACCATAGGCCAGTAGCTGGGATGAGCACAGATGGGAACATCCTCAAAAAAAAAAAAAAAAGATTAGCAAACCAAATCCAACAATAGGTTTTAAAAAAAAAAAATTCACCCCAATCAAATGGGATTTCTTACAGGGATGCAAGTGTGGTTCAATATTCACAAATCAATGTGATACATTACATCAATACCAAAGGATTAAAAACCATGTGATCATTTCAATAGATGCAGAAAAAACATTTGACAACTTCCATTCATGATAAAAACTTTCAACCAAGTAGGTTTGGAGGGAATAAACCTCAACATAATGAAGTCCTTGTATGAAAAAACGCACAGCTAACATCATACTCAGAGGTGGAAAACAGAGCTTATCTTCTAATATCAGGAACAAGACTAGGTTGTCCGTTCTCGTGACTTTTATTCAACGCAGCACTGGGAGTCCTAGCCATAGCCATCAGGCAAGAAAACGGCATCCAAAGTAGTAAAGAAGAAGTCAAACTTCCACTGTCTGCAGACAACATGATACTGTAGAGAGAGAACCCTGAAGACACCACCAAAAAATTACAGCTGACAAACCGGTTCAGTGAAGTCGAACGATACAGAGCCAATAAACAGAAATCTGTAGCTTTCCGAGACAGTAATAATGAAGTAACAGAGAAATTAGGAAAACAGTCCCATTTACAACTGCAGAAAGGATTCAAATACCTAGGAAAAAACTAAAAAGGTGAAAGACCTATACTTTCAAAAGTGTAACACTGATGAAAGAAATTGAAGACAACACAAACAAATGGAAAGCTATTCCATGCTCAGGTAGGGGGAGGATATTAAAACATCCATGCTCCCGGGGCGCCTGGGTTGCTCAGTGGGTTAAAGCCTCTGCCTTCAGCTCAGGTCATGATCCCAGGGTCCTGGGACGGAGGCCTGCATCGGGCTCTCTGTTCAGCAGGGAGCCTGCCTCCCTCTCTGCCTACTTGTGATCTTTCTCTCTCTGTCAAAAAATAAAAAAATAAAAAAATAAAACATCCATGCTCCCAAAGCAATCTACAGATTTCATGCAATCTCTATCAAAATACCACCAGTATTTTTCACAGAGCTAGAACAAACAATCCTAAAACTCATATGGAACCACAGAAGACCTTGAGTAGCCAAAGCAAAGGACCAAAAATCCAGGGGCACCAGGGTGGCTCAGTCTTTAAGTGTCTGTCTCCAGCTCAGGTCATGCTGCCAGGGTCTGGGATCGAGCCCCGCATCAGGCTCCTTGTTCAGAGGGAAGCCTGCTTCTCCCTCTCCAACTCCCCCTGCCTGTGTTTTGTCTCTCGCTGTCTCTTTCTCTCTCTGTCAAATAAATAACTAACCTTAAAAAGAAAAAAAAATCTGGAGATATCACGATTCTGAACTTCAAGCTCTATTACAAAGCTGTAGTCCCTGAAACAGCACGGCATGAGAAGAGACACACAGATCAGTGGAACAGAACAGAGAGCCCAGAAATAAACCCAAGATTATACGGTCAATTCATCTATGACAAAGGAGGTAAGAACATACCATGGCAAAAAGGCTCTTTAGCAAACGGTGCTGGGAAAACCGAAGAGCTACATGCGAAAGAAAGAAATTGGACCATTTTCTTCTGCACCACGTGCAGAAATAAACCCCAAATGGGTTACAAAATTAAATGGGAGACCTGAAGCCATAAAACTCCCAGAAGGAAACATAGGCAATAATTTGCCATGACCCACAGCAGCAGCTTTCTAGCTAGGTCTTTTCAGGCAAGTGAAACAAAAGCCAAATTAAACTGTTTGGACCAAAATAAAAAGGTTTTGGCTCAGTGAAGGGAACCATCAACAGAACAAGGCAACCTACTGAACAGGTGAAGATATTTGCAAATGATATATCCAATAAGCGGTTAATATCCAGAGTACACAAAGAGATTACACAACTCAACACCAAAAAATGAAAAGTGAAAAAAATGGGCCGAGGACCTGAATAGATGTTTCTCCAAAGAAGACATCCAGATGGCCAACAGACATATGAAAAGATGCTCCACAGGATTACTTTTCAGGGAAATGCAAATCAAAACCACAGCGAGATGCCACCTCACACCTGTCAGAAAGGCTGCTGGTATCAAGAGACAGCTGTTGGGGGGGGGGCGGCTGGGAGAAACTTTCAGTAGGCTTCCCGGCTGCTGCGGCCACCGCGGCAGACAGCATGGAGGCTTCTCGAAGAGTCCAGTAGAATGACCCTAAGATCCAATAATCTCACTATGGGGTCCCCGAAGAAAAGAGAAACATTAGTTCAAAAAGATATGAGCGTGCTTACGCTTACTGTAGCATTATAGACAGTAGGTAAGATATGGAAGCAACCCAAGCATCCACTAATGGATGAATAAAAAACACAGAATGGAATCTTCCCAGCCATCAAAAACGAAGCTTTGCCATGTGCAACATGGATGGAATGGATGGACTTCTAAGGCGTACTGTTAAGCGAAACAGGGCGGAAAGAGATACTATAAGGATTTCATTCCTATGTGGCATTTTGGAAACAGAACAAATGAACTTAAGACACGAAGAGAAACAAAACAAAAACAAACAAACAAAAAACACACCCCACACTGTTAAATACGGAGAACAAATTGGAGGTGACCAGAGGGGAGGTGGGCAGAGGGAGGGGTGAAGATTACACTTGCAGCAAGGGCTGAGAAATGTACCAAGTTGTTGAAGCCGGTTGTACACCTGAAAGTAGCAATGACACTGTATGTAAATTACACTCGCGTAAAAGAAGTTACCCAAACCGAAGCGGAGAGCAAAAGCCACCTCCATGACCCGTGTGAGAGCATCGGGACAGCCAAGAGGCAGGCGGGGGTTCCACACTCAGGCACTGCTCAGGCTGAAACGTACACGTAACTCACGAGGAAATTTGTGAAATGACTTATGTCTCTATCTTAAGTTAAAAAAAAGAAGACTAAATTAAACCCAAAGCTAGCAGAAGGAAGGAAACAAGAATGGAAAGCAGTGAAGCAGAAAACATACGGGCCAAAGGTTTTTAAGTTGATTCTTTGAAAAAGTAGACGTTGATAAGCCATTAACTTAGAAGGATTCAAAAATCTAAAGGGAATAACATTACAAACCAAAGGACATCACCACAGTCTTAGAGACATTAAAAAGAATTTTATGAACCATTATTTCAGTAAGTTTGACAAGTTTTTAGAAGTCTATAAATCCCTGGAATGAAATGAATTACCAAAACTGACCAGGAGGAAATGGGTAATCTGAACAGTTTTGAGTCTATTAAAATAATTGAATTCATAATTTAAAAGCAGCCCACAAAAATAACTCCACTCAGAGAGGGCTTCACTGGTCAACTTTATCCATCGTATAAGGAGTTTTATCAAACCATAGGAATACTACACCAACTCTTTCATAAAAGAATATTCCCAACTCATCCTAAGACACCAGCATCGTTCTCACACAAAACCAAGCGAAGGCACTACAAGAAACAAACTACAGACCATTACTGCTCCTGAACGTATACACAAACATTCCCAACAAAATATGCACAACATTAAATCTGGCAGTGTGAAGTTTGATCCTGGAATGCAGTATTGGTTTAACGTCTGAAAATTAACACAATTCACCATGTGAAGGAGATAAAAGAGGAAACCCAAGCAATGAGGTCAATACATGCGGAAAAAAGCTTTGAAAAGAGTCAACACACACTTAGGACAACTCTCAGAAAACCTGATAAAGTGTGTCCCCACAAAACACCTAAAGCTACCATCTTAACAGTGAAAGACGGGGCCCCCTTAAATTGGGAACAAGGGGAAGAGGTCTGCTTTGGCCAGTTATATTTAACATTTTCCTGGAGATGCTGGCCACTGTAATAAAAAGATAAACACAAAGTCACAAAGATTAGCAAGCTAAAACTGCATGTTACAACATTGTGTATGTAAAAATGCTAAGCAATGAACTGAAAACAAAGCCTGATTAGATCTAATGAGCAAATTTAGCCATGTTGCAACAGACACTTTGTCAACACACAAAAATCCATTTACTTCTATTTCAGCAGTGAAGAGTTGAAAAATGAAACTGAATACCATTTACAATAGCATCAACAAACAAAATACTTAGGGACACCTGGGTGGGTGTCAGTCGGTTAAGCATCTGTCTTCGGCTCAGGTCATGATCTCAGGGTCCTGGGATCAAGCCCCACAACAGGCTCCTTGCTCAGCGGGGAGCCTGCTTCTCCCCCTGCCTGCTCTGCCTGCCTCTCCCCCTACTTGTGAGTGCTCTCAAATAAAATCTTAAAAAAAAACAACTCAAGTGAATTTTAGCAACTAGAAGAAACCTCACTGAAAATTAGAAAACATCAATCACTAGAGATCATCTAAAGGAAGAAATGTGTTACACTCATGGATTGGAGGAGTCAATGTTAAGATGTCAATTTCTTCTCACATTCACTTTCAGACTTAATCTCAAAAACTTCAGCAACATTTTATTGTGGAAACTGACAAGTTTTATATGAACATACAGAGGACCTGACACAATCCAAACAGTTTTGGAAAGTATGATTTTGACATTGGGACCAACAGATCAATGGAATAGAATACCAAGCCTTGAAGTAGACCCACACTTACAAAATAAAGTTTCAAAAAAAAAAAAGTTGCCAGACAGTTTATTATGGAAATTTAAGTGATTCTCAAACAGCTAGATATTTCTATTGAACCAAAGTGAACTTTGATTCATATATCATTTCATACAAAAAAGTTAGAGTAAGACGGATCAAAGACCATCTAGAGAGATTTAAAAAAAAAACCATAGGGACATATCTTCATCATCCTCAGATAGGTAAAGTTGTAGACAAGGGGCAGAAAGAAGTAATCACTGAAGACTGATACTGTATATTTTAACGTCTTACAAATAAATAACATCCACACATCAAAAGACATCAGTAAGAAAAGGGTAAGCCCCTAACCAGAATAGAAAGGTCTAATACATGTTCCCGACCAAGGACTTCCAACCATTGTATGTGAACAAATATTACATCTAAATAAAAAGAGGGGGGGGAGGGAAAAAAGATCCGAAGGATGCTTTACAGACGATCTAAGGTCCATTAAACACATGGAAAAGCACTTAAGATAATTACGTATCAGGGAAAAGAAATTTAAAGTCAATGAGCTACCACAGTGCACCCCTCAGATTGCTGAATTCAAGACAGTAACCATCACATACTAGTGATTGTATATCATGTATATTAGTGCACACAGACATATTAGTGTGATGCATTTCAAAATGAAACTGTGTATCGAGAATAGTCGCAGCAGCTTTACTCTTACCAGCCCAAACCTGGGAACGACCAGAACGTAAACTAACCGGTGAGTACATTACGTTCACACACCGCAACACCGTTCAGCCGTAAGAAGAACGGATTGCCGGTCCCCTGCTCAGCGGGGAGCACCCCTCTCTTTCTAAAATAAAAAATCTTAAGAAGCATGGGTTGCCCATAAATCTAACAGCGTGGGAGGACCTCAGCAAACTGCTGTCTGGAAAGGGCTGGACTTCCACCAGGACACACTGTCGGACTGCATCACACGCAGCTCCGGAGGAGGCAAAACCGACCTACACGGAAAGGAATCTGCACAGCGGCGGCCGGCTGGGCAGGGGTGGGGAGTAGGAGGTGAAGGGCACGAGCCATCCTTGGAGGATGAAGACATTCCGTGGCTCCGGTAGGGGTGTGGGTCATACAGAGGCAGGCGTGGGTCCCTGAACCGGATGCTTAAAGATCTGCACATTTCCTCGTGTGCAGGTGTCTCAATTGTAAAGGCTTTGGATTCTAAAGTCTTTATTGTCGTCACTCCTAAAATTTCAGGTCGTCCTGACCGGAACTTGCTGCACAAAGCACGACCAATACTAGCCTCCTGGTCCCCACGGCGGCCAGGCACACTCATGAGCGCTATGCACCAGGCACTCTCCTAAGTGCGTTGGGTAGGTCCACCAGCCGGTAGCCTCACGCGGTCTTTGTAATGCTTTTCTCTTACGGACGCAACAAGCTGCCCCACAGACTGTCCCTGACGGTCTCACCTGGGAGGCCCCTAACAAGGCCCTTCAATTAGGGACGGTGATCCTGCTTCCTGGGGTGACACGGCTTTGCCGCTGGCAAGGTGAGGTCACATTTGCTATTTTAGATCAAGTTCCTGTGTGAAGGCTATCGGCTTGCAGCAGATCAAGCCTAGACAGACATCCAGGTTTCCTGGAGCCCGCGCTGTGTTGGAGCCCTGGGGAGAGGGAGCGGTCAGGACCCCGTGCTCGGTGAGGAAGGCTGCCTCCTGTCTGCGGACGTCAGGGGCCACGTTGGGGTCCTGGGGAGTCTTCCCAACCCCACCCGGCCCAGGACGGACCAACTCTAGCTGGAAGGAACTTAGGGGAACCCTCAAGTCTGGTGATTTTTTTTAAAGATTTTATTTATTTATTTGACAGAGAGAGAGAGAGATCACAAGTAGGCAGAGAGGCAGGTAGAGGGAGAGGAGGAAGCAGGCTTCCTGCTGAGCAGAGAGCCCGATGCGGGGCTCGATCCCAGGACCCTGAGATCATGACCTGAGCCAAAGGCAGAGGCTTAACCAACTGAGCCACCCAGGCGCCCCAAGTCTGGTGATCTTGATATGTCAATTTTCCGTTTCTCTCTGGGAAGAGATGAATTATGAACAGAGGACTTTATTTTTAAGCACGTTACAGCAACGCCCACATCCATTGCTACACGTGGACAAAAATCAGAACCACAGTGCTTTCGGGTCCCCATTTGTGCGGATATAGGACAGGCTTGCTTCCTACATTTCTGCTGCAGACTGGGCAGGGGGGGGACCGGTCTCTCAGTACCCCACGTGCACAGAGAGCTTCGGGCGAACTTAACAGGTCCGTGTGCAAACGATAAGAAGGCAGCCCAGCCCCTCTCGCCCCAACACACATGCACAAGCTTGGCAAGTAGGACACGGGTTCCACTTTCTGCCTGTCACCCCGCAGCATCCTGGGGCCTGTGCCATCTCCCCAGCCACATGGGGCAACCCTTAGAGGTACCCCCGATTTCCATCCAAGGGAAGCTCATGAAAAGGATCAAGACACCATCTCCCATCCAGAGCTCGGCAAGGGAAGGGGAGGCAAGTCTCTCTCAAACTGCGCCTCAAGTAAGACCCTTGTTTAGACAACAGAGACTCCCCTTTGGACTAAGGGCTACGGGGTGGCTGTGGGGATGGCAGGAGTGAGAGGCAACTGGTCCCTCTCCAGCCAGGCCAGCACGCCATCCCTTTGTGCCCAGAGTCCTCAAGGGGACACAAAGCTCAGGCAGAGGAGCTGGCCTTGGTTTCGTGGGGTTGTCAGATGTGGGATGGCTTAGCTCCCCTTCCCGCAGTCTCGCCCACGAGAGGCCAACCAGCTCCTACCCGTCTTCCCCGGTTCAACTAACTCATTTTAAACACACACACACGCACACACACACAATTTTCAAAATCCNGGCAGAGGAGCTGGCCTTGGTTTCGTGGGGTTGTCAGATGTGGGATGGCTTAGCTCCCCTTCTTCCCGCAGTCTCGCCCACGAGAGGCCAACCTGCTCCTACCCGTCTTCCCCGGTTCAACTAACTCATTTTAAACACACACACACGCACACAGACACAATTTTCAAAATCCCTCTACAGGAGAGCAAGGGAGACTCAGTAAGCATGTGTCCAGGGTCCCACAGTGAATGGACCCAACTGCAAACCCAGGGCTGCCAAGGGCTCCTGGAGCACTCTTCCATGGGCTCACCACGCGTGGGATCCAAGCCAGGAAGACGCTCTAAACTTCCACACCACTTAACCCCTCCATGGCTTGCTCCTCCAGCTTTAACTAAGACGCTGCTGCCTCCAGGAAGTCCCCCTGATGCTTTGGTATTGCTGACTCAGCCCAACCATGCTTCCAGGGAACCCACATTAAAATGATCCATCACAGGCAGGCCATGCTGGGGAAAAAATAAGTCTAATAACAAACTGTGGTGGGTTGATCAATGGTTCTTGAGAATTTCATGACCTAATCCCTGAACATAGGGGCAGGTCCTGCCACATGGCAAGGGAGCGTTAAGTGTGCAGATGGGACTAAAGCTGATTGAAGAGCGTAATCCCAGGGTCCTTCGGAGCAGAAGAGGGAGCCAGAAGGGACAGAGGAGCCGCATGAGGACGCTACCTGCCGGTGTGAGCTGTGGAAGAGGAGCGGCCACAAGGCAGCGGATACAGGTGACTTCTAGAAGCAGGGAAAGGCAAAGAAACAAGCTCCCCCCACCACCCCGAGCCTTAAGAACACAGCCCTGCCAGCGCCTGGATTTTTACCCCAGTGGGACCTCATTTCAAGTGTCTGAGAAATACAACTCTAAGATACGGAATTTGCATAGTTTTAAGCCACTAGGTCCGGTGGGTGCTTGTTCCAGCAGCAACAGGACATGAATACGCCCCGAGCCTGTCCTGGCCCCTGGTGCTGAGTGCGAGGGGAGCACAAGATACCAGAAGTCGTGAGGGAGAAGGCAGGACAGCATCAGGGGGGACTTCCTGGAGGCGGCAGCATCTGCGCGAAGGCTGGAGGAGCAAGCCACGGAGGGGCTGTGGTTTGCACATCACCCCGGGGAGTCAGGCCAACGCGTGGTGCATGGAGAAGGGCATGTAGTGGGTTGTCCGCAGCAGGAGAGCAGCAGGCCCGGGCAGCAGTGGTGCCCACGATAAGGGTCTTGGGCTTTGTTCCCAAGCAGTAGGGAGGGAGTGCGTGTGTGTGCGTGGGGGGCGGGGAGGTACAGATGGGTAATCCGCAGTGCCCCCCCCCATCTGAGGGGCCCACCTGGCCGCCCTGGGAGGAGCACAGGGGAGGGGACCCTGGAGGCGGACAGACCACACGAGAGGCCGCTGCCGCGTCCGCGTGGAGGACGCCAGGCCTGGACAAGGGCTCTGGCAGACGGAGAGACCCACGGATGAACTGGGGGGGCAGGCACAGTGACCGGTCCCCAGGGCTCGGGGTGGGCAGAGGGATGAAAGAGGTGGGTGGGGTCTGATCCGAGGTACTGGACACTCCCTCTGCCGCTTCTCCCGCAAACTACCCGGAGTCTCCAAAAGCCGCTCTGTCCTCCTTGAAGCAGATGCGCGTCCCTGGCCCCAGAGGACCACCGAGCGGGGCACAGGGGTGGCCACTCACCATCTGCTGAGCAGGCCCCGGCGGGGGAGGATGCGTGTTAATGAGGAGGGACGCGGGAGAGGGAGACAATGACCACCATCTGCTCAGTGGCTTCGGGGGAAGTGGGGACAAGGACATGGAAGTGGTGACCCCAATTTAGTTCCAAATATAGCCGTCTCGAGGTTGGAGCTTCAGGGATCCACGTGTCCTTGGTGGTGCCCTTGGCGGACAGCGTGTGGTCCCCACCTCACCAAGCAGGACCTGCCATGGCCCGTCTATACTGGGCGGCTGCGGGAAGGGCGTCCGGGCAAGGACCTTGACCGAGTAGGGGTATGACCGTGGGACGAGGAGGCTGCTGGCTGAGGAGGATAGGTACAGGGGAAAGGAGTGAAGGTGGAGAAGCGGACTCCAGGACAAATGGATCCAGCGTGGGGGTCCTTCACCGTCTAAGCAGGACGGACACCATTTCCAGACACAGTCGGGAGTACAGGGGAGGAAAGGACTCATGTAGCTCAAACACGGTGTCAGTTAACCTTCTCACGAAGACTAGAGGAGTCACACAAATCACATGAGGGGATAAGTCCTAGTATGGCCATTTGACAGGTAGGAAAACTGAGGCCCAGGTAGGTTAAGAGGCCAAGGGTAGTCTAAACAAACCTAAACTCAAGTTCTGGTCTATGGCTCGTGCGTGTTCATCCAACCCTTCTTGGGAGCAGGGCTGGGGTGATGGGTCTATGACCACCCACATGGGCGTCCTCTCCCCCAACCCCAGGCCACAGCAATGAACCCCTAGTGGCCGATTTGGTCCATTGAAAGTGTCCCAGCTCTGAGTAAGCCAAGAGCACAAACCCCAGCTCAGAAAGAAATGGTCATCAGCCAAGGGTTGGCAGGCTTCTTCCCCCATCAAGGGCCAGTTCGGTAACATTCTGGGTTTCATGGGTCAGATCTTCATTTCAACGACTCACCTTAGGTGCTTGCACATGACTGTTAAAATCAAAATTTACTAAAAAAAGTAAAAAAAATAAATAAAAAAAATAAAAATAATAAAAAATAATAAAAAAATAAATCAAAATTTACGAAACAGGAAGCCGGCCAGATTTGGGCCCCACGACTATATAGGCTTGGGGGTGGATATTAGATCCCAGAAAAGGAGGTTCACATGCTTCCTCCTTCCTTTAAGATAAGGCACGAACTCTGAAGGCAGGAGAGTAAGGTTCTCTACCTTTAATGTGGGGTCTCCTGCTCCTTATGTTCATCGGTTGTCATCCTCGAAAACCACTCAGGAAGGTGTTAGCCCCATTTTCCAGGTTAGGGAAAAAAAAAGACGCTCAGAAGGAAGGTGCCCACAATCACACAGCACTGAGACAGCCCTCCAAGGTCCCTGCTGGCCGGTCAGGGCACAGACCCATGAGGACAAGGGACATGGGGCAGTCCAGGTTTGCCTGCTGACCACGTCAGCCCAGGGAGAAGGCAAGAGGGGAAGTCAGGAGAGCCCATGCCGAGCCCACACGAAGCCTCTAGAGATGCAGGGAAGTTCTGTAGGGTACTCTGACCTTCCAAACACGGAATGGGGTTGGGGGAGAAAAAAAATCCTACCTAGGTCTTCAGGGACAAAGAGACTTCCAACTGACTTCAGGGGCCACACCAAAATATTTAAGATTGATAAGGGGCTGATAGGTGGAAATATGGGACAGACCTAGGAAGTTCCCCCAAAAGTCACTGGCTAGATGGTACTTGGGGTTCGAGTCTTTCACCTTGAGATGGGATTGGTAGGATACAGATTATATTTTATTTTTTTAAGATTTATTTATTTATTTGAGAGAGAGAGAGAGAGAGAGAGAGAGAGAGAGATCACAAGTACGCAGAGAGGCAGGCAGAGAAAGAGGGGGAAGCAGGCTCCCCGCTGAGCAGAGAGCCCAATGTGGGGCTTGATCCCAGGACGCTGGGATCGTGACCTGAGCCGAAGGCAGAGGCTTAGCCCACTGAGCCACCCAGGCGCCCCAGATTATATTTTAGATGAAAATCAGCCTAGAGCCAGAGAGGAAGGTCCACTTCTATCTTTTGACCAAGATCAGGTGAAGTGGGAGAAGGAAGGTATGCTCCCAAGGAGAACAGTGTAGACCAGGAGACGTTCATTCTGTGACCCCATCAGGGACTAGGGTGCCCTTGCCCTCGAGGACGGAGACACACGAGGCCCGTTTTCTTGCCACAACCTGCACCTGCACCACCACTTGCTTGATCCAAAACCTTCCTACAGCCAGTGTTTGGCGTCCACTGTCCAAGGACAGACTCCGAAGCAGCGTGGGGCCTCAGGAGCAGGGCTGCATGCGGGCTGATGGGTTTCCTCTGGGGGCAGCCACGTGGGCTGCCACAAGGTGGGGAAAGAGTGGTTTGCAGCTCCAGAGAAGCCGGCTTCTGACCGTGCCCGCACGTGTCACTCCGGGTCCTAAGCTCTCCAGACGCGTGAGTCCCACTTTCCCAGGGACCTAGCTCCCATTTCGTGGCCAATTTCACTTGCTTCAAGCAGGAAATGATCCATGACCGTGGCCTTGGCCTCCGACACCAAAGGTAAGTCACCCGGAACACAGAGGACCTTTGCAATCAAGGTGGGAGGCTATTCAATGGACGATACTCAACAGGGAAGAAGGGGCAGAAAGGGCTAAGTGGTCCACGTGTGGCTGGTCTGGCTCCAGCCTGCGAGACGAAGGAGTCCGACAATAGCTAGGATCACTAAGAGCAGCCCCCACGTGTCGGGCACACACAGAGTGCTAGGTGTCGGGACTGAGTCGGGGGCGCTAGGGCTGCCCTGACCACACACCACAGTGGGCAGGCTTCACAGCAGACATCTCTCATTGTTCTGGAGGGCTGGAAGTCCAAGACCAGGGACCTCCTGGAGAAGCCGCTCTCCCGGTCTCACCCACGGCCACCCACCACGCGTGCTCAGGTGGCCCTTCCCCGTGCGGCGCACTCCTGGGCACCCTTCTCTGGACACCAGGGGCACGGATTGGAGCCACTCCTTCGTGACCTCATCTAGCCTGAATCCCCCCCTTCAAGGCTCATCTCCAAATACAGTCCCATTGGGAGTTAGGACGTCAGCCCTGGAGTTTGGGGGCTGGGAGGGTGGGGGTGGGGGCGGGGGCAGGGCGGGGAGAGACGGTTCAGTCCACAGCCCCCGGATTCACCCACTCATCACTACCCTACAGGGAGGTCCAGGATTTATTGTACGTTTCACAGACGTGGAACCTGAGGCTGCAGGTATGCAGTGGGCACCTGGGGTCCCGAGCCTGCGCTCCTGACCGTGGGGCGATCCTGCCTTCCCCGGGCACCCACACACTTCCTGTCGGTGGCCTGCCGTGCCCGCAGCGGCCCTCGTTCCAGCAGAGGGGAGCTGAAGAGGTTCACTGAACCCACCCATGGTCACCAGCGGAGTTGACGTTAGACAGGTCATTCGTCCCACAAAGAACAGAAGGCCAAAGACCAGAAAGCAAAGGAGATGATGAGTAAGGAAGGAAAGAAATTAGAATGGGCTTTAGAAGAGACGGCTTTCCCGAGGAACTATTAAAACCCAATATAAATCTGCAATAAACAGAGCTGTGTGAGGTCAACGTTAAGAATTAACCTTCCACTCAACGGAACTGAATTAGTAGCTTTAAAAGAGGCTCCGGTAGCATTCTGTGAAAGTTAGGGCCCTTAAAAGGCTCACGCTCTCACTGTTCCTCAGATCTGTGCAGACACACGTCAAGGATGTAACCGGAAATTTAAAAATTGGATCGCAACAGAACTTTATAAAAAAGGAGGTTGAATATAAATCTTTCCTGATTAACAAGAGACTCATTAATGGGATGTTGCAAGTTCATGAAACAGACTTTTATAAAAATGTAAATGTCACGTACTCCCTTGTCAAAGCCCCAGTAAGAGTCTTCATAGAGTTTGACAAGGTTACTTTGAAATTCAAAACAAGAGCCGGGACCACTTGGGGAAGATAAAATGAGACTTGTCTCACTAGTTAGCCAAAATACATCACAAAGCTGTGGGACACCAGAGCAGAAATCAACCCACCTATGAAGGGCAGCCCAGACCCAGGTCGAGAAGGGGGTTTACTGTGTTAAAAGAGAGACCTTCCCCAAAGACTCTTGCATGGTTTGTGTCAGGACAATTGGCTGTACATTTACAAAAAACAAACAAAAACCCAAAAAACCACACCAAAACAAAAAACAACCCACCAAGTTGGAGCCCTACTTCATGACCCACAGTAGTAAATTTTAGTAAAAACCAAAGCTATTAAGTTATTGGCATAGAGTATGAACAGACCTTTGACTTGGGGGTTTTAAAGGCCTTCGCAAGTAAGAGGTTTTCAAAGCCATGAAAGACGACCAGTAAATGTGAATAATACTGGGACATTAGGGTTCCGCGTAAGAAAAGCAAAGTTCAAGGCAGCTGGGTGGCACAATCAGGAAAGTGTGCCGCTCTTGATTTTGCTCATGACCTCAAGCTTTTGAGATGCAGCCCCCTGTACCCTGCCACCAGCATCGGTCAGTGCTGGGCCTGGAGCCTGCAAAAGATTCTCTCCCTCCCTCCCTCCTTCCCTCCCTAAAAAAAGCCAAGTTCAGGGGCAGCTGGCTGGCTCCGTCGGTAGGGTGTATGAATCTGGATCTCTGGGTTTAAGTTCAAGCCCCACACTGGGAGTAGACATTATTTAAAAATAAAACCTTAAGGGGCGCCTGAGTGGCTGAGTTGGTTAAGTGTCTGCCTTGGGCTCAGGTGATGATCCGGGGGTCCTGGGATCCAGCCTTGCGTGGGGCGCCCTGCTCAGCAAAAGTCAGCTTCTCCCCACTCCTGCTCCCTCTGTACCTCCCCCCTCCACCCCTTCCCCCCAACTTGTGCTCTCTAATAAAATCTTGCAATTTTACAAAGTTAAATAAAAAACCAAAACCAAGTTCAAAGGCAAGCAACTTGCCAGGAGATGTTAACACATGTGACATGTCACCTAGAATGATTATACGTAGGTTCACTTGAGGGGGCAAAAGCCTTTTACAGTAAAAGATAAGCCACAGGGAAAGCGGGTAGTGGTGATGAATGTGCAATCCAGAGAGGAAATACAAGTACCCAGCGATCATATGCAAAGGTGTTCAATCTACTTGGCCATCAGAGAAATGCAAATTGAAACAAAGAAATAATATTTGTACCTACTAAATTACCAAAACCTGAAATACAGTACTTCAGGCATGGCTGGTTGGCAATGGCCAGAACCTATTCTGGAGACTATGTCAGGAGTAACCTACGTGCCTACCTCGGATGGAGTGATTCTACTTTTCACCATCCTCTCCCCCACCCCGCCCCACCTCCGGGAAGAGCATTTGCCTGAGTTGGCAAGAAAGCCTGAACATGGTGTTCACTGTGTCAGGCATCAAAGCAAGATCAGCAGACAACACAAATGCCCAGTGCTCAGTCAACTGCTGGATAAACCTCGGTTTATTGGTACCATCATCTACTGCACAGCAGTTGAAAAGGAAAGTAAGTGTACTGGTAATCCTCTGATACACGTGGTAAAAAAAAAAAAAAAAAAGAAAAAAGAAAAAAATTGAACATTTGATGGTATTGTTGACACCAAAACCAGAAACAGTCTTTTCTAAGGGTACTAATATTCATGTGCAGAGAAAGGTCTGGAAAGGCACACACTTAGCCAGGGACCGAGGAAGGAAAGGAGGGAGGTCCAGGTGGTGCCTAGTGGTCAGAGGGATCTTTGTAACATCTAGGTTGTAAAGCATGTACTTGCCTAAAAGGACTGAGAAGAACTCACTCTTGGTCAGTAAATTTAAGACCTTGACAAAGATCTCCAGAATATTTGCATCCTAAGAGAACGGGCAAGGGATGGGAGCAGGGAGCTTGACTCTGAGATGCATGAGGTTGGGTCTTGCCTCACCCCAGTAAAGCCATGTCAGGAGTAGAACATTCTGCTTGTGCAAGTTCATGACCTATGAAAGTGCCATTTCTTCTGGTCCCCAGGGACACAGTATGTGGTCACTTACTCCATATTCAGCATTTCCATATTCAAGTCCCAACCCCACTAATTCTAAAGTTGTGATCATTGGGCAAACCATTTGATATGGCAGAGTCTATGATTTCTTCATACACAAAAAAGGGCATGTCATGCTACCCACTCTTTCTGCTAACGGAATCAGACAAAACATAAGCACAAGTACTCTAAAGGCTATAAAAAACTAAGACCTACAACAGTGATTCCCTCCCCAACACACTCACACACACACACTCACACACGCACACGCACACACACACACACACACTCACACACGCACACGCACACACACACTCACACACGCACACACTCACACACACACGCACACACTCACACACACACANCCATATTCAGCATTTCCATATTCAAGTCCCAACCCCACTAATTCTAAACTTGTGATCATTGGGCAAACCATTTGATATGGCAGAGTCTATGATTTCTTCATACACAAAAAAGGGCATGTCATGCTACCCACTCTTTCTGCTAACGGAATCAGACAAAACATAAGCACAAGTACTCTAAAGGCTATAAAAAACTAAAGACCTACAACAGTGATTCCCTCCCCAACACACACACTCACACACACACACACACACGCACACGCACACACTCACACACGCACACACACACACACACTCACACACGCACACACTCACACACACACACACACACACGCACACGCACTCCCCAGGATAACATACCTATCCATTGAGTAATTCAAGACACGGTTAAAATAGTTTCTCCCCCCCAAATTTCTCACCCATTCCATACCCCACACCACACTCTCAAAGCCCAGATGAAATAATCCAATCACATCAAAACAAAATCGTAACAAGACCCAAATCCAAACAGTATCATTCCTAAACAAAGAAGGGTTTCATCACACAGTATTTGATCAAACAAAAATTTTATACTTCTTTACGTCCACATAAGCAAAAATAAGGCAGGCAACAAAGCTCAAAAGCAAAAGGCAGCCCATTTAGTACAGAAGGACCTTCCACGAACCAGTGTGAAAAACACGAATTCTCTACCAGAAAAACAGGTGCCGGAATTCTAAGCCAATAATCCCAGGAAAATGAAAAAATGAAAAATCAAGGGAAAAAATAAAACAAATGAGCTACTTTTTTGGCTACCATATTGGCCAAAATCAAAATACCAGAAATACTTAATGCTGCCAAAAATCAAGCAGGACAGACCCCCAGAGCAATGCCATTGGAGGAGAGATCTGCCAGCCAGACACATGACTTCACACTTCCCATGATCTGTGTTAAAAGCAAAAATAACCAAGTGAAATTTTAATATCTTTAACCCAATATATCAGAAGCGTTATTTTAACTCACCATAAAATGAAGATATGTTACCCCCCCCCTTTTTTTTTTGGAAAGGTAGTACTTCTTTGAAATTTGGTATTTCGGATTTCCAGCATCTCTCAATCCAGATGCTAAATTTTGTTGGAAAGGTTTTAAATTTCCAAAGATTTTCCGTTGAAAAAAGGAGATTTGCATACCTACTTTGTTCCCTGTGTATTTAAGTTTTCCAAGAACTGAGTCGAGTATCAGGCTTTAAAGTTCATTCTAGATGAATTAAAATTCAAACGGTTGCTTGGTGCCACTCGTCACATGTCAAGAGCCTGAGCGCCAGGCGTGGCTGGGGGCCGTCGTCCTGAGCAGCACAGTCCTGGAGTTCGGGAAGAAGTCTACCCGACTGGCTTCCTGTCCCTACAGCTGGGAGACGCAGCTCTGGGCTCAGCCTCCTGAAACTGGACACAGGGACTCCGAACACTATCCTTAAAGTATTTCAAGACTTGCCTTCCTACAAAGGTACCTTCCACTCCCCGGCCAGGACACATCCATCCCACTGTCCTTATCTGTGCCAGCTCGGATGGGTTTTCTAGGAGACCCCCCCAAGCCCTGTCCCTAAGTGGCGGGCACATGTGAAGTTCTCAGGCTAGAGGCAATAAGCCAAGCATAAGAAGGCTAACGATACAAAGCAGTAGGTTCCGTCTGTTGAGCTGCCCATGGTACCCAATGCTTTCTATTTTTCATCAATAGCCTGCACACCTCCAGTTTACAGACAGGAAGCAGGCTCAGAGCAAGAAAGCCACGTGTTCAGGTCACAAGGTACAAGCCGATTAGCAGAGCCAGCCATTGCTGGGACGAGAGCTAACAGTCCCCAACCCTTCCCAGGCTGTTCCCTTGTCTGCATGTGAGCACCTCCCCCAGTCACCATTGAGGGCTCCCAACTCTCCGTGCAGATGGAGGACCTCGGCGTACCCTTGGGGGCATGGCTTCTTTCCAGAAGATCGTTAGGCCAATGCAAAGAAGGGAACCACGCCAAGACAACCTATTCTGTGTTGGGCACCGTGCCAAACCCTTCCCAAACAATTCCCACAGCAATGTGTGAAATACGGACCGTCCTTTCTACCATTTTACACAGAACCTATTTGCCCAAGGGCAAGCAGGAGATGGGAGGGCTGGGATTTCACTGTGCAACGTGCGCCCCACGTGCTCCCCCGGTGACTAGTGCTGTATGGGCCAGGCCCCCAGGGACGGGACTCCCCCCATACCTCAGTCCCCACCTCTGAGATGTTCTAAGACGGGTCTCAAGGGGCTGCGATCTGGGCTGAAGAAGACCTACAGTGCGTCGGACAAGACCACTGTCGTCAGTTCTGCACGTGTCCTACACAGGCTGGGCCGTTTCGAAGGCCGGCATGTTGGGGGTGGATCACCGTTCTGTGCTCGCTCCGTGCTGAGCCTTCAGGTGTATTTTACAGCTAAGTCTCTTGTGTAAGTCAATGGTGGAGTCAGGGTATGAAACCACATATGATGCTTGCCTGAGGAAGGTCCCTTCAGAGGGAACCCCTGCTGATAGGGGTTTGCTCCACAGGGACCTTCTTCAGGCAAGCATCCTTTACTGGACACCTGGGGGTCAGGCAGGACGAGGCGCACAGGGCCCGGAAAGAAGGACCAACGCTGTCCATGGTCCCAGGTGTTCAGTCTTGAACTGTCTCCGTGGGGGACAGTCTTCCACGGAGCCCACGTTTCCACCTGCCACTCCCCTGACCTGCAATTTCCTGGCCCCTCCAGAGTTAGGGGGCTGGGACATGGTCACTGGTCACAGCCCAGAAGCGCGCCAGGGGGAGGCACGACACTCTGATCTTCCTGGTCACGTCCCGAGTGGGTGGAGCCAGGGTGGATCTGGGGCCACCACCGACGGACAGCTGAGGGTCCCCACGCAGAGGGAAGGCTAGGCTTTCAGGGGTGAAGCACAGAGCTTAGTTGCCAGAGGAGAGCCAAAAGCATTCTGAGGAACCCCGTGCGAGAGGATCGAGTACCACACAGAGAAGTCACATTAGAACTCACCTAAGGACTAAGGGCACAGTGAGAATTTAACAGACGGATTTGGTCTTGCCAGGGACGCAGTAGTTGGTAACCGGCAGACCGAGTGGAGACTGGACAGGGAGGGGGGGCGGCAGGTCAAGTTTATTCACGTGCCAGGCACTGAGCTGCTTTGCCCGCCTGTGGGCCAAAGTCACGCTCACAGCAAGCTGGAAGCTTGGGAGGGGGCTGGGGTCTAGGAGGTTGGCCCCAGAGGGTGGTTACCAGGCACGGGGCACAGCGAGCTCTCACCAGTGTCACCCCGGGAGGAGAAGGGGGGAGCTCGTAGAGATGCGAAGTTCAGGAAAGGCTCTGAGCAGAGTCGACAGAGACGAAGCCCGGAGAGGATCGGGGAGCTCCGGGCACAGGGACAGCCAGGGGAGGACATTCCAGAGTGGGTGAGAGGCGCGAACGAGAGTGAATCGAGTCAGAGGTCCAGGCTCAGGCTGCTACTCCAGGGCTCTAGGAGCCCGGAGCGCAGGAGGAACGGTATGCTTTTCCGGCTTGCCGAGGCTCTGTGGTGGCCAGGCTTCTCAGCCAAGGGCGGTGGGGCCTCCGGGGGACATCTGACGATGGCTGGAGACATCGGTCCTATCGTCAGGGAGGCTGCTCCATGTCCCAGGGTGCCCAAGACAGCCCTACGGCAGAGGACGATCCAGCCCCAAGCACGGTCAGGGCTTGCCACCCCAAAGACTGCAGACAGACAGCATGAGCAGCCCAGAGAGGCTACTGAATAATTCAGACCAAGTGGTGGCTTGGACCCGGGTGGTCAGAACTGGCTTTTGGATGCTCTTAGAAGGAGCTGTGGACAGGATTTCTGGAGAATTCAAAGTGGACGAGAGGGAGAAGTCAAGGACAACATCAAGGTTCACAGAGCAACAAAGGAGGCTTTTATATATAAAAAGTGTTAGTTGAGCACCTAGTATGTGCCAGCAAAACTACTGTTAAAAATCCCTGCCCTCGTTGGGGCATTCAGTGGGAAGAAAACTGGCAGAGAAGGCAACCACTAGTCATTTCTGGTAACGGAACACCCTCTTAATGCCAATCGATGGGGACCTTGATCCAGGGTAGCTGGGGAACTTCTCCGCGCAGCAGACCTCTGACGTCCAGACAGCCAGGAGACCTGGGGTGAAGGTGTGCCAGGCAGGGGGTACCGTGGGTGCAAAGGCCCAGAGGCAGGAGTGTGTACATATTTGCAGAGCTGCAGGAAGACCCGTGGGGCTGGAGCAAGGGAGTGGAGGAAGCCCACGCTGTACAGGCAGGGAGAGGTGCAGAATCCAAGGGTTCTGCGGCCACATGGGAGCTGAGATTTCATTTTCAGTGCAGCTGGCTGAGGTTTGAGGGCCCACCACTTCAAGGTCTCCAAGCCACCAAGGGGGACGGCACAAAGCGGGGCATCGGGGGAAACAGAGACCCCTGGGGAGCTGTGCAGAAGTCAGAAGAAGGGAGGCTCTCTTGGTTCCCCAAGCTTGGGATTCAGATGAGCATGCAGAACCTACAGAAATAAAATTCTAACAGCTACACTGGGGCCCTGAGTCCCCAGGGGACCCTGGGCCTCCTCTGCGCCCTTGCTGGAATATCGGAGCACTGTCTAAATCCCGACCATCGCCAGCCACAGCTGCAGGGGGCTCAGGAGGCCAGTGGCCTGGGTGTTGGGTCCCGGCCACCAGACACCACTCCATTCTGAGAGTTCCACCAGCCATGGTGCTTGGGTGCGACATCACCAGGGCTGTGCTGGAGGCTGCTCCGGACCCCAGCAGCCGTCATCCAGCTCTGAATGAAACAGTAGTCCCTGATGCTTAGTTGAAAGCATGCCTGGCCCACAGCAGGTGCCCAGGAAATCGGCGGGATCATCTGCGGGGTGGAGAATCGGGTAGCGGGTGTGCGTGCCCTGCCCAGACACTTGCAATTCATCAGCTCGAGGCCACAAAGTGTTTGGGTGCGGATCAGCACATCGGAGGTCACTAGTGCCAGGACACCGGGCCCGGGCCTCAGTGTAGGCTCAGGGAGCTGCTTTGATGTTGCTGAACCTCTCTTCTCGTCTACAAAGAGGGAAGAACACAGCGACTACTTCCCGGACTGAGCAGCGCACCTGACCAGGGAGCACACAGGAGCTTCAGCGTCGGGTTGAAGCCAAGACCGGGGGTGGGGCAGGGCCAGCTGGGTTTCAAAGGTGGGATGGACCCTGCAGTGGGGAGACCACGGCCTGCGGTAAGCCAGCAGCGGGGGGCCTCTCCCCAGCCATCTGCACACCCCACAGAGAAGGTCTCCCTTCCGGCAAAGCCAAGGGCAGGTCCGAGGGCGGACGCGGGACCGATCGCACTGTGCTTACTGCTTCCAGCCCCTGCTGTCCCTCTGCGAACAGCACGGAGGACCGGCTGGTGGTGAACGTCACACAAAGCTGAGAACACCTCCCTCCCTTGCAAGGGCCGCTTCCAAGACCCAGCCACTGATTTCCTATTCATAGTAGCGGTTTTTTGTTTTGTTTGTTTTTTTAAAGTGTCAGTAATTTCTGCAAGAGGCCCAGCAGGTTGGGTCTACTTCAGGCCCCGCAGCGTCCCCACCTGCTGGCGTCTCGAAGGGCAGGTGACATGACCCGGGCACCGACATTTCCATTGCTCCACAAGCACGTTTCTCAGGCCTCCCCAGGAGTGGTTGCTCAGATCTAGCCGACTGAACCCCAACCTCAGGGTTTGAGGCCGATGTGGACGGACCCACAAGCTCCCGGGTGACGCGGCCGCTGGTCCAGGATCACCGTGAAAACACCACAGCTCTGCGACCATTCTTCCTATACCTCCACCTGCCCCTTGTGCCCCCAACCCCCCAGTTCCACTTAGCGAGATAAGCTCCCTGAGCCCCTAATCGCCCTTGACTCCTGCCTCCAAGGGTGTAAGCCTGCTTGTCCGCCTCCCTCCAGGAAGCCCTCCCTGACTTCCCAGGCTGGGCTTGGGGCCCCTTCTCCGGGCAGCCCTGATTCTTGCCTGGTTTCCAGCTCTCATATGACAACCGTCGGTTACTTCACAGCTGCCCGCAGCCAGATCGTGGAAAGCCATTCTTTATTCGTGTTTTCCCATGCTCCCCCGGCCCCGTCCTGCCCCGAGCAGGGCACCGCCGCCTCCCGACCCAAGCCTCGGTCCTCGCTTTCCCAGAACAGGGCCCCGAACGTGCAACCAGCCATTTGAAGAACACTCCGCCGAGCACCTGGCAGCGGGTCCTTCCCGCCTGACCGAGCGACGCTGTCTGTCCCTGCAGCCCCTGCAGGCTGCCCGGTCCCCGGAGAGCTCGGAACCCCCGGCCGTTCTGCCAGCTCGCTTCTCCCTCCCCGCTCAGCTCCCCCCTCGACCCCCTCCCCTCCCCGAATCCAGCAGCCAGGGCGCTCCCCGGAGTCGAGCGAAGCCTCAGAGCTTCGCTGGTCCAGGGCTGGTCTGAGGCCGACCAAAGAGAGAAGAAAGACGTCACTCACCTCCCTGGTTCCCGGGGGCGTCCTCGCGCATCTGCAGAAGAGCTGGGAAGGGTCTACGCGGGGTTGCAGCTGGGTTTGAAGCCTGGCGGATTAACAGGGCCGCAGCTGATGAGCCTTGGGCAGAGCCTCGTGCAGACTCGCTGAGGGCCCCTCGGGCCCGGGGGGGAGCCTCGATCGCCTGCACCTGGCCCCGCGCCAGAGCCGCAAGTCACAGCCGAAGCAGGCGGGGGCCTGGGGATCTGCTCTTCACAAGCAAACTCCAGCAGGTGCCCTTGCACACGCACACGCACAGAGACACAGACACACACGCACACAGACACAGACGCACACGCACGCACTCACGGAGGAAAGTGTGAGGACCGCTGCCCCTGGATCTGCGTGGCTAGGGGTGTATTTTCAAGGCTTCCTTCTTATCAGGGCACTTGAGGGGCCTCAGCTGTGAGGGGTCGGCCTCTTTCTTCAGATTTTGTTTACTTGCCTCCTCTTAATGAGCTGAGGCCCTAACCACACTCCACTCACTCTGAGCCGGACTCTTCGCCGACAAGGAAACAAAGCTTTATGGTTACAAATCGCCCCATTTAAAAATAGCATCTCCCCCACCCCGTTTATTCAGGTCTTTCATGGCCATTATAAGGCATTGAGAAACCATAAAAATATACTACAAATTATAAACATCAAAATGATAATCACCTGGAATCCCACCAGTGACACGTACCCATACCCGCTGACACTGGGATTCGTTCCAGCCAAGTACTTTCTCTATACATACATTTAACGCAATTGGGAGCTCATCAAAATTTTTTTAGGATTTATTTATTTTAAAGAGAGAGTGAGAGCACATGGGGGGGCAGAGGGAGAGAGAGAATCTCTAAGCAGACTCCTCCTTGGCAAGCGCAGAGCCCAACACGGGGCTTGATCCCAGGACCCCGAGATTCATGACCTGAGTGAAATCAGAAGTTGGACACATAACTGAGCCCACCCAGGGGCCCCTAGTTTTTCTTTTTTTTAAAAAAGCAGTTCAATTAAGGTATAACTGACATACATATTTAACTTGTATAATTTAATGTTTTGACACGTATATGGTTGTGAAACATCACCGCAGTCAAGACGATGAACATACCCATCACTCTGAAGTCAGATTTTTAAAAATATTATTTATTTATTAAAGATTTTATTTATTTATTTGACAGAGTGAGATTACACGTAGGCAGAGAGGCAGGCAGAGAGAGAGGAGGAAGCAGGCTCCCTGTTGAGCAGAGAGCCCAATGCGGGGCTCGATCCCAGGACCCTGAGATCATGACCTGAGCCGAAGGCAGAGGCTTTAACCCACTGAGCCACCCAGGCACCCCTTAAAGTTTTTATTTATTTGAAAGACAGAGCACGAGCGGGGTGAAGGGCAGAGGGAGAAGCAGACTCCCCACTGAGCAGGGAGCCCGACATGGGGCTCAATCCCAGGACCCCAGGATCATGACCTGAGCTGAAGGCAGATGATTTACTGACTGAGCCACCCAGGTGCCCCCCCAAGTCAAATTTTTTTAAGTGGACTTTTTAGTTTGTAACAATTCTGGATTTACAGAGAAGCTGCAAAGAGAGTTCTGGTATAACCCACACACACTAATGTGAACATCTCACATACCATATACACTTATTAAAACCAAGACTTTAATGTTGGTATGTTACTATTAATTCAACTATGGGTTTCATTTGAATTTCACCACTGAATTTTCATGGTGGCCTCTTTTCTGTTCTAGGATCCAACTCAGGATGCTGAACTGCCTTTGGCCAGACGTGGCTTTATAGCTTATCTTTGGTTACTTAACCTCATCCCTCTCGAAAAAATAAATCCTTCCAAAACATTGTTTTAAATGACTGCTTCATATTTCTCAATATCAATTTCTCCTATTGCTCGACGTAGGTGATGTTGCTGTGAAAATCTCTGCACTAAATCTTCATTGGCATCTTGTCTTGTTTCCTTGGGATTTCTCCCTCCGCCTCCTCCAGCTCAGTTGAGATGTAACTGACACATAAGATTATTTTCTTTGAAATATAACTAGGAGGTCAAGGCCTTTGATACATACTTGCTTCTAGTCCTCTCGGGCAGTAAGATTTGGCAACAGTGATGATACTCATTTCAGTGCAGAGTCATCAGTAGAAGCTAAAATTAAAGTGTGAAGGTTTGATGAGAAACGGGATATTCACATGGTCTCAAAATAACTCCCCACATATTACTCCTTGATGACCAAGGAAAGAGTAGCTGCTTTAAGTGGAGAAACCCGGCGGGTACCATCTTAATTGAGTGGTGGGAGTCAAAGACATGGGAATGACACAGGCCAGACCTGAGCCTCCCCGTCTGACGTGTAAAGAAAGCCGCAAGATCGATCGGTGATATTCCTGCCCAAGAGGCATCACCTGAATCTAATAACGAGAAAACTTCAGGCAAACCCAAACTGAGGGACATTTTACACGATACTTAGCTGCACTCTGCAAAAATGTCAAGTTCATGAAAGGCAAAGGGAAGCTGAGGAACGTTCTAGATGAAAGGAGATGAGAGACACGTGAGCACCAAAGGCAATGTGTAATCCTGGCGTCCATCCTGAACCACTGAAAAAGAGCTATTTTTTGGAAAAAAAAAAAAAGCATGTAAAAAACATTTTGGGGAAAACTGATCCATATAGATTAGAGTACCGTAACAATGTTAATTTGCTGACTTTGATAAGTATTTTTTTTTTTTAATGGAGGAGGCAGTAGGAACTTCCATTTGTAAGGTGTTTGGAGAGAACTGGTATTAGACTTTTTTTTTTAAAGTGCTAAGAGGCATATTTTGATGCCTTAGCTTTCAAGCATCAGAAAAGCATTATTATCTCTCCAAGGTGATGATGAGATGGTTCCATGAAGCCTCAAAATTTCCAGTTTCCAGGAAAGTTGCAAATTACAACAGAGAACTCCCATATGCTTCTTAACCAGAGACCTTATTCAAGTTTTCACATGCTCTTTACCGGAAAACGCCCGGTCCACAATGATGTGTTGAAACCAAGTTTAGTGTACCTCCAGTCTCCTTCAATGTGGGCTAAATTAGAACAGACAGAAGGAAGGAGGGAGAGAAGGAGAGAAGGGAGGGAGGGAGGGTCGGTCTAGATTTTGAGAGGACCCTCTGTTTTCTCAACATCAAAGTTTCTGAGGAGGAAAATTTGGGAAACACAGCAAAGCACACAGAAGAAACCACTCTCAGATTCCCTCCACCCAGACAGGCAGTGCTCACTCTTGGATGAATTCCCATTTTTCGTCTTTTTGATCATGTTTGAGATTAGAGTGAATATAAAACATCCCAGGGGCACATGGCATCTCTCGGTGAACTTGCTCAGAAGACAGGTTTTTGTCTTTGCTCTCCCCCGAGTCCACTGAGTTGGCATCTGTATTTTTAACTGGACCCCAGGGATGCTGATACAGTTTAAGAATCACCTTGCGGGGCGCCTGGGCGGCTCAGATGGTTAAGCGTCTGCCCTCTGCTCAGGTCAGGATCCCAGGGTCTTGGGATCGAGCCCCACATCCGGCTCCGTGCTCAGCAGGGAGTCTGCTTCTCCCTCTGTCTCTGCTCCTCCCCCTTGCTTGTGCGCTCTCTCTCTCCCTCAAATATACAAATAAAAAACTTGTTAAAAAATCGACTTTGCATTTTGTATTTGTCATTTAACCTCACATCATAAACATTACCCTTCACAGGAGGAGGTCTTTTCAATCCCTTACATGAACATTTCTTAGTGACATTATCCAAATGATTGAAAAAATCTGCTAAAGGCTGGCCATCCTCACGATTTTGGTTTATAATTTGTGTCCCAAGAGAGAATCTAGCTGGAGGTGGACACACAGCAGGGGCTGAGGGGTGTCCGTGGAATCTCAGGCGGAGCCTGCCCCAGAGGCGCCCCCATTTGAGGGAGGAGCGAGCTGGCGCCCCTACACGGGGAGGCGGTAACTGTTGGCGTGAAAATTGCACGTAGCCATTTCCCAGCATTTCCGCGAGCAGGTCTTGGGTCCTGCTCAGAGAGCAAAGCCAGATGATGTAAAGAGCTCGCTGCAACCTTGCTTGTAATAACAGATGATGGAATAGGACATAAATGCCCATCAACATGAGATGGGGACCATTCCATGGACGGCCGGGCAGCCATGAAGGGAAAGTGCCAGATCCACGCCTAGTGATGCTAAGAATGTGCCAGATCCACATCTAGTGATGCTAAGAGTTGGCCCAAATGCCCGAATTCCTCAGCAACTGGACAAAAACCATGTGTGCACGTGGTTTAAAGGACTAGAGGTCACTGTCCATTCACAGGTTTACATACGTATGAAACACTTTGGAAGGACTCAGAGAGACAGTTCAAACAGTCGTGGCTTGTGGGGAGATAGCCTCTGAGCTCTGGGGCAAAAAGATCTGTTTTTTGTCATATATTTTCTGGCGCTGCTTGAAATTTTTACTTGGGGGATGTATTACCTGTTTTGTTAAAAACACGAAACAGACCCGAGTTAACAGAGAAGTAAATAAACGTTAATGAAATGTTAGCTGCAGGGGGCGGCAGCGATCCTCAGCGTGCATACGTGGTGTGGTCTGTGCCCTGCGTGGTATTTCCAGGTGACGCTAATGGGTCCGGACACCTTCTCCCCATTGCAGTGGGCTGGCGGGTCTGAGATGCACCTGTCACCCAACCCCACGGCAGCCGGAGGTCTGTGGGCCGAGCACGTGCAGAGCCGGGTTCCTGCCCTGCAGGCTGGGCTGGGGAGCTGCAGTCCAATCCACAGCTTTCCAAATCAGCTCCCAGGCCTCCGGGCTTCTTCCTGCAGCTTTCGTGGGGCCCGACTGACCTCACAGCTCTGGGGCCTCCTCCTTCTGGGTTTATGAAGTGGCTCCTGGGCCTGGGAGCCCAGCCCATGCCCAGCTGAATGCGGTGTTTGGGAGAGGCAGTGCCAAGCGCGGAGAGCAGGGTTCAAGGCCTGCTCCCACCTCTTACTGTGTGGCCTTGGGAAACTTACTCAACTTCTCTGAGTCTTCCTTTCCTCATCTTTGAGGGGGGTTGATAATCACAGGGGGCTGTGTTAAATGAGATAGTCTGTAGTAAGAGCTCATCAGATATCCGCTATTTATTTCATTCGCAAACATCCATCAAGCCTCCTAGTCAATATTAAATCCTTTGCTAAGAACTGGGGATTAAAAATGTCTTCAAGGGTGAAAGAGCCTTTGTTCTTAAGTGACTCAGCATCTAACAGGAAAAGGGGACCACATAATATTTAATCGTTGTTTTTCAAAATGCTTCCACATTTATCACCTTCCTGAGTGTTTATTATAACCCTATGAGGTAGCTCTTAGGACTCAGATTTTAGAGACGATGCCATTAACACGCACAGAGGAACGGAGCAGTGGGCTGGGGTGACCGGGAGGCTGGGCTGCTGATGTGGCTTCTGACGCGGGACGTGTGGCTCTCACGTGCAAGCAAATCTCTGCCCCAGCAGCCGGGCATCCAGCAAGTCAGGCCTGGGCCTCCTCGGAGCGAGGGCAGAGCCCACGGTGTGGAGGCTCCGTCCCACGAGACGGTCCCCTACCTCAGATGCCATCCCCAAGCGACGGGTCCCCTCTGCTCACAACTTCTCTCCAGGTGGTTCCAAAGTGGCTTCCTTCAGCCCTCGATGGTATCTGGGCTCTGGGATATGGGCTCTGGGATAGTTTCTTGGCATTTTTTTTTTTTAACCTTCCCACTAGGGTGACCCAGACACCACAACCTCATGACGCCTAGAGCGGGCAGGGAGGAGGGGGTCCTCTGAGGACACGTGTGGCTTTGATCCAGGAGGGGAAACTGTGTCCCTAGCGCTCCAGCAGACTTCCCCTTACATCTCGCCGGCCCGAGCTGGGTCCCAGGCCCTTGCCTACCCCAGTCACCACTGCGATCTAGAAGGCTCTACCAGGTCTGGCTGCTGCCACCCCGGCCAGCCTCAGCAGATGCCACCAGCCCCACAGCGGCTCCTTGAATGACGTGAGTCCCTCTGGGTCTCCCCGGTGAATACCAATGGGCCTTCCTACCTCAGTTAAGTTTTTTAAAGAACTTACTGAGCTTCTCTGCCTTACTTTCCTCCTCAGCAAAATGCATTCATATTATCTCTCGCATTTCTGTGGGGAGACCGCTCGGCTGGGCAGTTCTCTGACGGGTCTCGCTTGGGGTGATGTGAGGCCGCTGCCCCCCGGTGGCAGCTGGGACCAAGATGGCGCCACTCACATGGCTGGTGCCCCGGAGGGGCGGCTGGAAGGCGGGGCCTCACGGGGTCTCCTCACAGGACTTGGGCTTTACATGGCGGCTGGACCCCAAACGCACAGAAGTGGAAGATGCCAGGTCTTCTGAAGCCTTTTGGGTTCAGAGCTAGCATGATGGCAGTCCTTCCCTGTTTCACTTGGTGAAAAGGAGTCCCAGGACCCCCCCAAAATCAAGGGGAGGGAGTCTCTGCGGGGCCTAAACACTGAGAAGCATGGGTCACCGGGGGCTATCTTTAAAGACGAGCTACTGAATCATTTTAACAGGCTCCCTAATCAGCAGCTTCCAGAGCAGATTAAAAAAAAAAACACCACAATCCCTTAAAGTCACTAGCATCACAAGACACACGCAGCCAAATGAGTGAGTCTACTAAACTCACATTTCTTTTAAACCTAGACAATGCTCTGTTCCCACTAAGCCCATGTTATATAGGAAGACAGCTAAATAGAATGATAACCTTTTCTTTACAAGGACTCAACATCTACAATCTTACTCAAAGAACTGGTTTTTCTGTCTGTTTTCTCTGAGGGGTGTGGGGGGTACAGGGGATCTTGAGACCCAGCAGGGACAGTGGAAGAGCAATGGAAGAGGAGTCTGGAGTTGTAGATGATAATCCCAATTTGATAAAGCTAAAGCTTTGGAAACCTCTTCCCTTGTCTGGGCTCAAGCCGTTCCTCTAGGAAAACAAGAAGGGCAGGACCTCGTAAGGGGTGGAAATAGGTTTCCTTTATGACAGCTCTTCCCATGGTAGGGGGCGTGTCCCACCAGAGGGGCGGGAAATAGTCTCTCATCCCACATCTCATGATCGCAGGTGGCAGTCACGTGACTCGCTGAGCTAAGTGATTCTTCATCAGTCCTTCCCCTCACACCCAGGTGTAGCGTGTGGCTAACCCCGAACACATGGTGGGGTAATCAGGATCGGTAGGACTAGCCGCTGTAACAACTCCAGAACCCTCCTGTCTTACATCCAGGTAGCCACCAGACACGAGAAGATGCTCGGCGTCACTCATCACCTGGAAACGCACATCAAAACCACCTGTTGGAACGGCTAAAATCAACAACTCGGGAAACAACAGGGGTTGGCGAAGATGCAGGAAAGGGGAAGCCTCGTGCACTGTTGGTGGGAACGCAGACTGGTGCAGCCACTCTGAAGAACAGTACGGAGGTTCCTCAGAAAGTTAATAATAGAATTACCTTAAGATCTACAACCAGACTGCTGGGTATTTGCCACCCCCCAAATACAAAACACTCATTCATGCGCCCCCATGTTTGTAACAGCATTGTTTACAACAGCCAAGATAAGGAAGCAGCCCAAGTGTCATGGCTAGATGAATGGATCAGGAAGACGTGCTGCATAAATACAATGGAATATTAGTCTTTAAAAAAATGAAATCTTGACATTTGCAACAACATGGATGAAGCTAGAGAGTATAACGCAAAGTGAAATAAGAGTCAGAGAAAGGCAAATACTATATGATCTCACTCATGTGTGGACTATTAGAAACAAAACAAACACGCAAAGGAAAAAAGGGAGAGAAAAACCAAGAAAGAGACTCTGAGCCGTAGAGAACAAACCGATGGTCACCAGAGGGGACTTGGCTGGGGATGGGGCAAACAGGTGATGGGGATGAAGGAGCAGCCCTGTTGTGATGAGGACCGGGTATCGTCAGCAAGTGCTGAACCACTATATTGTACTCCTGACACTAATATTACACTGTATGTTAACTACACTGGAATTTAAATGAACACTTAATAAAAAAGAAAGAGAAAAAAATATCTTACTGTCTTAATACAAGTGTCTTTCTTGCTCCTTCTTTGTTCTACCCAGTCATTCAGGCCCCCAACCTCCATCCAGCCTACTGGCGCCATCAAACCCCAGGCCTCTTCCTTACATCTCTGTCTCCAGAGGTATCTTACTGCACCCGACAGGCAGAGGAAGAAACGTAGGGTGAGGGGAGGAGAGTGCTTGAGGGTTTCGGAGCTGCACGGAGAAATGGCCTGGGCTGCTGCTTCCCACATTCTACGGGCCCAAACTGCCACAGGACCTCACCTACAAGCAAGAAGACTGGGAGGGGGGCCGAACAGTGAACACTGACACTGGTCAATCATTAGCAAGTCACTGCCATGTGCTGGTTGTCGGGCCAGAGCATTCTGGAAGCAAGAGTATGTCAGCACAGTGAAGTTACATTGTTTGGCTTTCAGAGTGGCTGTATCCACAGTTACCTTCTCTCTTATGCTAAGTAATGCTGGCTTTCCCTTTCAGTTGGGAAACATTGCAAATATGCGAATTTTTGGAATTGGAATTATGCAAAATTTCCATATTAGATATCCATTTTATTATGTATTTGTTTGAGAGAGAGAGAGTGTGTGTGTGTGAGAGAGAGAGCGGGGTGGAGGGGCAGAGGGAGAGAAGCAGGCTCCCTACTGAGCGGAGAGCCCAGCTTGGAGCTCAATCTCATGACCCGAGCTGAAACCAACAGTAGGTCGCTGAACTGAGTGTACCACCCAGGCACCCCTAGATAAATACCTTTTCAAAAAATGAGTCAATATTGGGTGCCTGGGTGGCTCAGTGGGTTAAGCCTCGGCCTTCGGCTCAGGTCATGATCTCAGGGTCCTGGAATCCGGTCCCGCATTGGGTTCCCTGCTCAGCGGGGAGCCTGCCTCCTCCTCCTCTCTCTCTGCCTGCCTCTCTGCCTACTTGTGAGCTCTCTCTGTCAAATAAATAAAATCTTTTAAAAAAATGAGTCAATATGGCAAAAAGTGTAAAGGTTATATGAATGCCCGACATTTGGAAAACAGATCTAGGGCAGTGTTGTCCAGTGGGACTTTCTGCAGTGATTGAAAGGTTGTATTCTGTGCCGGCCACTAGGGTAGCCCCTAGCCACGTGTCGCTACTGAGTGCTTGACATGGGGCTAGTGTGACTGAGCACTGTATTTTAATTTAATTTTAAATTTTACTACATAAGACAATCTTTTCTCGGCCTTTTGACTAAGATCAAGTGTAAATTTTACTACATAAGACAATGCAGACCTGGGGTGACAACCAAGACTGACAGTGAGTGCCTGGAAATGTCTCAGGGGCAATTCAGAGGGCAACAGTGCTGTGATTGATTACTGAGGTCTGGTGAGGGCATGATAGGAAGGGGATGGTGGGTCACAGCTACACTTGATCTTCCTAGAGGGTCTTTCTAGCTTTAACATTCCAGAATTACATATTCTTCCCTAAACCTTCAGTAGAATTTAGTACTCACTTAATGATCTGCCTAACCCAGGATGTAATGGAATATTTCTCTCCAGTCTCTGTGTTCCTTTTAAAACCTCCTACCATCTGCTCCTTTCCCGATAAATGTAGAGACTATTGATTAGAGGGATTAACTTGAAAGTCCTTACCCATATCTACACGCGTTTGCCCTGAAATTAATGATTTCAGGCTTCTGGGATGTGAGTCACCTTCTCTTTTTCTCAAGAAAAACACCGAAAAGCCACCTCTTTAGAGGCAAGGGGTCATTACCAACGGAAAAGGGAAGGACCCCTTCCGCTTAATGGGCGGCTAAAAGTGGGATGCTGGAAATAACCTTGGCCACGTGACCGCAGAGGTGGGACAGGCTGTCAACAGGCCTGCGGCTCCCTTGGAGAGGAATCCACAGGTTCTGCGCAGGGGAAAGGGGAAGGAGCGTGGAGCAGAAGCCGAGCGTCGGGAAGACGGGCAGCTTGCCTGGAGCCCCCCCCCCCCCCGCCCCCAGCATCCCTGGCAGGCCTAGAGGGACGGGTCACGGGGCTGACCCTGGCTGGCATTTCAGACAGCTTTATAATTACACTCTCTATTCTTGAACTGACCAGTAACCTTTTGATCTTGTTTGAACGCTTGTGTTTTTGATGTGTCTTTTATCTTAGCCTGATATTCTAATCATCGTTTTCTTTTCCTTTCCTCTCTGGCCTTTTTTTTTTCTTTAAGATTTTACTTATTTATTTTAGGGGGGAGGGAGGAGAGAGAGCACATGAATGAAGGGAGGGGGAGAGGGATAGGGAGAGAACCTCAAGCATATTCTCAAGTGGAGCCTAAGGAGAGGCTTGATCTCATGACCCCGAGATCATGACCTGAGCCGATACCAAGGGTCGGACGCTTAACCAACTTGAGCCACCCAGGTGCCCCCTCCTCTCTGGCCTTCTTTATCATTCAGACCACAACCCTGGCTTTTTAGGGCCAACTTCCTTCTGCTTTTTCCTAGGACTGAATTACCTTGAACAAGCCCCATCACATCCCATTTGTGAAAAAGAATATTTTGATGGCATCCCCGGAACTGGTGACATACAACTCGTGCCCTGGTTCACCACGTTTCTGTCACCTGCTGCTGTCACTGCCTCAGTCCAAGCCCTCATCCTCTGTCAAAGTTAGGACCGTGGTCCTAACACACCAGAAGGGGCAGCCCCACAGGCATTTGGGCTCCCCTCCAAAACGTTCTCCAACCTGAGCCAGAGTCATCTTTTCAACATGTCAGCTGGGAGGTGAGGAGGTCACGAGGGTAGGGCCCTTGTGAATGGGCTCTTATAAACAGACATGAGAAAGCTTGCTTCCTCTCTCCATTCCCTGCCATGAGAGACACTAGGAGACCGCCGACTGCCAACCAGGAAGGCGATGCTCACCACACACCAGATCTGACAGCCCCTTGACCGTGGACTTCCTGGCCTCCAGAAATGTCAGAAAGAAATCGTTGGTTAAGTCCCCCAGCCTACGGTTCCAGCAGCTCAAGCTAGGACAACAAGGCAGCTGGTACAATTCAAATTTAGTCAGTTGCCAGTGCTGTCCACAGCAGAGAGCAGAGTGGGGAGAAGACTGGACTTTGGGGTTTAAACACTCGCTCTGACATATGCCATCTGTAGACTCTGGACTCATTATCATCTAAACCCTGTTTCTGCCCCTGTACCCAGAGTATAAAACAATGAGTGCATAGTGTTCTAGGGAAAACCTCATGGCATAATTAAAATACCTGGGGATTTTTGTCTCTTTTAAATGCTTGAGTAGGACAGGCAGGCTCTTCGGCCACTGTTGCATGACATGAAGGTTTTGGTCAGACATACGAGCCGGTGGACTTGACCTGACAGACATTCAGGGCAGGGATTCCATCTTACTTTTCCTCTCTTATATCCTGGACCTGGAAGTGGGCCTGGAGAGTAGGGGGTGCTCAATAAATATTTGCAGAATTAATTGAGCATCGCAAATGTGCATCCAAGAAGTGCTGGCTCACCCTCCCAGACGGGTTCATCCTGAAGTTCTGGTAACTCTCCTATGAGTCTGTGCTGTCTTCTGACCGGTCAAGATGCACTACTCCCTTGCAATGCTCCCTTGCATCCTTCAGCCTCCAGCCCTGGTTTATGGGAATAAGCTGCAGAGTTAGAATGAAGAAGACAATGGGAGTTGAGGTCAATATGTGGGATGGTATCTCAGTCAGGTCTCTTTTGGTTTGTAAATGACAGAAAACTGACTTAAGCCAAGAAGGGAGTTCCTGGCTCATTTAATTGAGCAGCCAGGCATTGACTGGCCCCAGGCATTGACTGACTTCAGGCATGGCTGGATCCAGGAGCTCATTTTGGTTTCTTCGGGCTTCTTTCTTGTTCTCTCTACCCTTCCCTGCATTTCTCTGCCTTGGGCTTCTTTACTGTGCTTCGTTGCTGGTAGGTTCTGTTACAGGTGAAGCCTCCAGCAGAAATAGCCTCTCCTCCCAGTAATTCCAGCAAGAGTCCTGGGATTATATGTCTGTGATCTGATCTGGGTCATGTGGCCTTGTCTAGTGCCCTGGCACCAGAACCGTGGCACTTCTGCTTCCACCATGGGCAAAGCCCAGGAATGGGACTAACCCCACCTGAACAACGTAATCTAAAGTGGGGGAACGGCGACCCCACAGAGTAAAATCAGAAGGGGCAGTGGATGCTGTACAGGGTAAGTGACGGGTGGGTGGTTCACACGGCCAGGAAGGCACCCTGGATGAAGGTTACACTTGGGGTGGACAGGAAGACCTGTTAATAAGGTCCCAGAGCTTTCCATAAAAGAAGGAGGAGTTGCCAGAAGATTGGTGGATGATTTCAATGACAATGAGCCATGAGGCGTATCCGGCACAGAGCATATGGCCAGGAATTCATGCAATGAATACACAAATGAGGGAAGGCCGGATCGGAGCAGAGGTTTGCAATACAAAGTGGGTAACTGGGGGCACACCAGTCTCACCTGTGGCAACTGTGGCCATTGGAACCGGAGGGGAGGGGACAGTGTACGCTCAGAGGAAGCTGTAGGCGGAGCAAGGTCCTGCTTGGTCAGCCGCGGCTGAGGGGGTGGAGGGATCCAAGCTCAGACAAGAGGTTGCAAAGGTAGGCAGATCTGTTTAAGAGAAAAGGGAGCACCAGGGGCTTCGATGAAGAATTTGGATAGGGAGAGGGAGAGGAGGTACAGAAAATGACAGCAGGGACGGGCTCCGAAGGAGCAGGACAAAGACAGGAGTCAAAAAGGCAAGGACATGACAGCAACTAAGAAAACTTGGAACGAGTCTCGGTCCTCTGACGGTGGTGCATGGCTTCTTACAGGTTTCCTGGGGCTGGATAACGTGCTATTATCCAGCCCTGTGGCCAGACGGACGGTTTCAGACTGTAATTGATTTTGTTAAAAATCTTTACTTCTCCAAAGCACCGTGGAATCCTGCCACTGGGGAGAGCAAATTATTCCCCCTGCTCTTTCTCCTTTTGAAACAAAAGCACGTTGTGAAATTTACCAGAATCACTTAATATTTGTATCTGCTCTAATCCTCTAGGTATTGAGCTGTTTCCCTTTCTGCTGGGTTTGATTTCATGACAATAAATGGTACTCGGGGGCATAATGATTGCACTAGTGACTCAATCAGAATTTCTGATGCTTGGCCAAATTCCTCCCAATGCAAACAAACAGCCTTCGAGCCCGTGAAGAACCCAGCAGCAGCCAAGAAAGGCAAGGTGTCCAGGACAGAGAGCAGCGGAGATGAGTCCCAAACTCCCAGTTCCCTAGGATGTAGTGTTACCACCTTCAGAAAGGCCCGTCCTGCACCAAAGGGGTGTTACAATTATCAGCCCTGTTGGGAAGATGTTGCCGAACCGTCTGCACAACATCAGAAAGCTTGTTTTCTTGAGTGATAATTAGAACAGCTCCGTGGGAGAGCTAGTTCGTAAAGATGCTCCCTATGAAACGGCTCCATCCACACAAACAAGCCAGACGGGGTACCGCGACCAGGAGGGCAGGGGCTGCCGCTAATTAGACATGACATCAGCATCTATACTCCACTGGCCAATTATGTCGGGAGAGGTAAATAAAGCTAATGGAACTTTCTCTTCATCGGTGCCGGGAGCTAGAGTCTCCATAGGTGAGGCTGGCCCAGAAACCCCTCTGCTGGAGATTTTGTAGGGAAGGACTTGATTGCGGAGTTCCTCGGAGACAGAAAAACTTGATTGAATAATTTAATAGATAAACTGCATTCCGTTTGTCAGAGGAGAGACGTCATTTCGGGATGGAAGGAATTTGCCTTCTAGTCTGTGCCTCCGAGAGGAGCAGAGGGGCCTCCACGCTGGACGGAGGACAGGCCGGGGTCCTGGTTGGTAACCTGCTCGGCCCTGTGCGGATATGGGGGCTTCCGTGTTGCCTCCACCCCTTCCAGCAAGGGGGCTGGGGCCTGCCCCGAGCCAGACCCCGGCAGGCCACTTGGAGGCTGGATACAGTGTAGGTAGGGGTCCTGGCTCCAATCGCACAGCTTGGGTTTGACTTAGCTCTGCCCCTCTCCAGCTGTGTGATGCTGGACAAGTTCCTTCGTGTCTCTGTGCTTCAGTTTCCTCCTCCGTAAAACAGGGATGACAACAGTACTTACCTTGGTGCGGGGGAGGGCTGTCGGCAGCATTCAGAGAGTTCACGCACGAGGAATGGCTGGCCGTGCGGCTGATGTCCACCCCCCGTGCCTCAGCTACCTGCCCCCCCCCAGCTGACCAGAGGGCAGCTTCTTGTTTCCTTTGGAGGGTGAACCCAAAAACACCAGTGCTGCTCTGGTCTTCATCACACCTGCTTTCCTTTTCCCCTGCTCCTGCTGACAGGCCCATTCTCACCACCTGTTGTAATTATCGGCAACCCTGTCATCCCAGAAATCCGGGAATATAAATCTATTATTCTAAAGATTCTATTTATCTTAGAGAGAGAGAGAGAGAGAGAGCGCACTAGCAGAGGGAGGGAGAGGCAGAGGGAGAAGCAGGCTCCCTTATGACCCGGGAGCCCAATGCGGAACTCGATCCCAGGATCGTGGCACCATGACCGGAGCCGAAGGCAGGCGCTCCACCAACTGAGTCACCAGGCGCCCCTATAAATCTATTTTTAAGGACCCAATCTGGGAGGCAAAACACATGAGGGGTCAGGGACAGGGGGGCCCCTTGTGATGCGCTGCCAGGCTCTGGGTGAGGGTAGCAGAGGGAAATCAAACGTGTGGTGTTTGATGATGATCAGCATGTTGTTGTCACCTACTGTGTGCAGATTCCGCACCTACGTGTGGTAAGCCAATGCATTAAGGAATGAGCTCCTTTAAATAGTGAGAAGGTACTGTATTGTACCCATTTTATAGATCAAGACACTGAGTCCCCCAAACAGGACATGACCTGCCCAGGGCCTCAGGGTTATTGGACAAATTTTCCTCCCTGGCCTGGCAGGGACAGGACATTTCAGAAGCGGGGAGATGGGTGAGAGGCCACGACGATGATCTAGGGATCTGAGCGGCAGCTGTGGCCATACAGATGACATTTGCTGATGGCTCACGGCGTGCCTGGCCTTCAGCTAACAGCTCCACACACACTGTTTCACTTAATCCTCGCCCAGGTACCGTGGTTATGCTGCTTGTACAGATGAGTCGGGGTGAGGTTTTCGGACGTTAAAAATGCCCAAAGTCAGCCTGCCGCTGGGGGCCCGGATAGGATCTGGATCCGGAGTCTGCCTTAGGAGCCCCCGCTGTCACCCACTGTGCCAAGGACCTGGGGACACTGAGGTGGTGCCTGGGGCACAGGGAGAGGTCGAAGCTGGGTTTCTGATTCAAGGCCGGTGGTTGGGGAATGTGGCCACTTGCCAAGACAAGGAAAAGGAGAAGAGAAAGTATTTGTCGAAGGAAGATGAATTTGATTTTGGAAATGGCTCTGGGTTGTCTTGGGGACACTGTTTCGCTGTCCGGTTGGCTTTTGCAGTATATAATTTGGAGGCTCGGACGTTCACCTCGCCTTACAAATGGTTGCTGTAGGGATGGTCATCACAGAAAGTGATCATGAAGGCTGCTGGTAGTGATGCCTCCCAAGGACAGAAGGGAGCAGAAGAGGCTGCCCGGGACGCAAGGAACGTCAATATTTAAATTGTCTCGCTGAAGTTGAAGGCTGCTTTCTGTGCGTGGGTGCTGGGCCCAGGGCGTGGTCCCTACTTGGCAAATGTCTTTGGGAGGGAGGAAGAGCTGGAGGGAAGGTTTGCTGAGCGGAGTATGCGACACGTCCGTACAACATGTGCCAGGTCCTGGGCCAGGTGGCGAGGACACAGTGTCTCGCTGGCCATGGTTCCTGTCCTCGGGGGCTTATGATCCTGTCTGACAAACACTGGAGATCAGCAAAGTACAGGACTACACGGTAAGTACAGTACAATTTCATTTAAAGGGCTTTTCAAAATCTGTGACAGCTAAAATAGGTGCTCAAGGGACACAATGTTCCAGTTTGGTTGTTTTAAAAAAAGCAAATCCAGAGAGTCTTTCAAAGATGTTACACGAGATGAAATCATCTAATTTCTTCGGGAGAGCTGGAAAGAAGAGTTTCAAAACCCAGGGAGAGACGGGTCTACAGCACGGCCGTGAGCCACGCCCTGCACTTGCTCTCCTTCCACGTCTACAACCCAGGCCACGTGGCCCACCTGGAGGCCAGACAGTGGCTCTCGCCTGGCAAGACGAAGGTGAACGGTGCATCAATCCAGGGTCTCCCCCGCTTCTCAGTGCAGACAGACAGGGAGCCCCTCTGAGAAAAGCCATCAGCAGGAAGTGGCAATGCCTGCTGGTCGGTCACCCCGTGGTTCCGTCCACGCTCTCCGCCTTGTAACCCGTTCTGTCCCCTCCATTCTTCTCTCGCGGCCGAGGCTGGGCTCCCAAGTCCATTTCTTTCCCCTTCCAATGTCCTCTTCCACGTCCACCTTCCGTCCTGTTCTCGCTCGAGATGGCCTGACCCGCACCCCTTTCTCCACTTGCTCTCCATCCACTCCCCGCCTGAGTTCTCTGGAGTCTGCTGATGGCCGTTCCTTTCTCACTACTCATTTCTTTAGCTTGTAAAGCGGCTTTCACGTACACAGCGAGATGCTCTTTCACTACTACCGGTGGGCCCGAACCCTCATCCTAGGGTATTTTTTTGTGACCACAGTGGCTGTTCGGTGGTTGTATTGTTGGTATTTCTGGTGCTGGCATTATGGGACTTATGGAGAATCTATTGGGGGCCTCTGGGGGATAATTTCCTCTTTTTTTTTTTTAAGATTTTTTATTTATTTTGACACAGAGAGAGAGATTACAAGTAGGCAGAGAGGCAGGCAGAGGCAGAGGGAGAAGCAGGCTCCCCGCTAAGCAGGGAGCCCGATGTGGGGCTCAATCCCAGGACCCTGAGACCATTACCTGAGCCGAAGGCAGAGGCTTTAACCCACTGAGCCACCCAGGTGCCCCGCGATATTTCCTCTTGATAGAAAAAGTGACTCTGGAGGTAGAGACCCACTCCACCAGCCCTTTCTTCCCATCTTGAAACACATTTCCACGTGGACGTGATGCTTGGAGCTGGGCTGCCATCTTGACAGGAGGTAGGAATCATGGAGCTGTTGACGCAGGGCTAACCCACTGAGCTGCTCAAACATCCCAGAACCACCACCATCAGGACTCAGGACTAATGCTGTGTGAGAAAAATACCTCCCTTACTTATCAACCCCCTTCTGATCTGATAGTGCTCCCATCACTAGAGGCGTTCCAACTGATGGAGTGTGTGCTTTTACTGATGAGGAAACAGGTATATAGGGAGGTTAGCAAGTCTTCAACATTCATTCAAGAGAATCCATGTTTCCAGGAAAACCTGAGAGCCTGGATTTGAGGCTGGGTCTGTCTTCAGAGGCACAGGAACTCTGGAAATAAGCTCTCCCATGACAAAATGCCCCAACTTTGTGGAGAAACAGTTTATGTAAGATAAACTACTGAGCTGCACACATTTAAAATCTTCGGTGAGTTTTGGGCACCTGGGTGGCCCTGTGGGTTAAAGCCTCTGCTTTCAGCTCAGGTCATGATCTCAGTGTCCCGGGATCAAGGCCCGCATCGGGCTCTCTGCTCAGCGGGGAGCCTGGTTCCTCCTGTCTCTCTGCCTGCCTCTCTGCCTACTTGTAATCTCTCTCTGTCAAATAAATAAATAAAATCTCTAAAAAAAAATATTCAGTGAGTTTTAGCAGTTTATACACCTGTGTAACAACTACAAAAAAGGATACAGAACACTTCCATCCCCCCCGAAAGTTTCCTTTTGCCCCCTTTACAGCCCATCCCTTCCTCCACGCCCGTTTCCAGGCAACCACTGATCTTCCTTCTGTCACTATAGGTTAGTCTGCATTTTCTAGACTTCGATGTTAGCGGAACTGACTTAAAAGTATGGAAAAAGTGCGACTTCTTTTACTCAGCATGGTAATTCTGAGTTTCACCCCTGTGATTGCATCGATCAATAATCCCGTTTTGTACTGTGTAGTATCCCGTCATATGAATGTACCACATTTTGCTTGTTCGTTCAGTTACTGATGGGCATTTGGGATATTTCTAGTTTTGGGTAATTATTTTAAGTAAGCTGTTAGGCTCAAGTTTCTATATGGAAATATGTTCACATCTGTCTTGGGAAAATCCCCAGGGGTGGGATGGCTGCATCACAGGTGGAACTGAATTTTTTTAAGATGGAGGGGAGAAGCAGAGGGAGAAGCAGGCTCCCCGCTGAGCAGGGAGCCCGATGCGGGGCTCGATCCCAGGACCCTGAGACCATGACCTGAGCCAAAGGCAGAAGCTTTTTAAGAAATCGCCAAACTATGGTCTAACATGGTTGTACCACTTAACTATTCTCAACAAGAATGTATATGAGTACAGGTGCAGGAGACACTCTTCCTTGGTTCACTACTCACACAACGCTTCACTCCTGACCCTTCTGTTACAAAGTGTGTGGGTTCCCCATCTCACTCCTCTGCACCCCCTGCCCCCTACCCATGACCAAGCAATTCTGCAACACCAGCTGGGTGTCCTCCAAGTTACCTCAGTTCTGACACTCTCTACCTGGAGACAGTGTCGGATCCCGCAGCCTAGGGCTCAGTCCCACAGACTGTCCCCTTTCCCACTTCAGCTGCAAGTCCAGGTTGTCCCCTGTGCTTCTGACCGGTCACTTATAAACTAGAGGTTCCCACACCACCCACGTGGGGGTTGGTTAATGTGCTCAAGTGGCTCCTAGAACTCAGAGAAATATCTCACTTACTAGAGTATCAGTTTCTTCGAAGAGGATATAACTCAGGAATAGCCACGTGGGAGAGACGCATAGGGCAAGGTCTGTGGAAAGGGGCGTGGGCTGCCCTGCCCTCTCTGGGTGCACGACCCTCCCAGCACCTCCACGTTTAAGATCTGCAAGGACCCTGAACCCCATCTCTTTGGTTTTTTTGTGGAGGCTTCATTATTTAAGGACAATGGGTTAAATCATCGGCCATTTGGTGATGAATTCAAACTCCAGCCAATCTGCACTCCCCCGAGGACGGGCGAGGTAGCTGAAAATTTCTAACACTCCAATCACAGGGCTCCTTCTGTTCACGACCTGCCCCCATCCTTAGGAGCTTTCTAAAAGCCACCTCATTAACATAAACTCAGGTGGGGTTGGGAGGGGCTTGTGGTCAATAGCGGAAGGCACCCTCAGCTCTCTTAGCACTTAGGCAATTCCAAGAATTTGAGGAACTCTGCCAGAGACAAGGATAAAAACCCACTGTGTACTTCTTATTGTGAATCTCGATATTGCAGTTGGAGGTGTAGCCAATCCTTGCCATCACTGAGTATTGTTCATCTTTGCCATTTCAGCCGTTCTAGTGAGAGCCAGATGGTGTCTCATTGTAGTTTTAATTTTCACTTCCATGCGGGCTGTGAGGTTGAGCATTTGTCATGTGCTTATTGGCCATTATATATTTTCTTTTGTTAAGTATCTGTTCAAGTATTTTCCCCACTTTTTTTTTTTAAAGATTTTTATTTATTTATTTCACAGTGGGAGAGAGATCGCAAGGAGGCAGAGAGGCAGGCAGAGAGAGAGGGGGGGAAGCAGGCTCCCCGCTGAGCAGGGAGCCCGATGTGGGCCTCCATCCCAGGACCCTGAGATCACGACCTGAGCCGAAAGCAGAGGCTTTAACCCACTGAGCCACCCAGGCGCCCTTTTCCCCACTTTTTTATTAACTATTTTTTAAACTGAATTGGGAGTACTTTCAAGCTTTTTATTTGATAAAGGTGTTGGGAATGTATGTATCTTTCAGCCGGTGGCTCGCATTCCATTTTCTTAGTGGTGTCTTTTGAAGAGCAGAGTCTTTATAAAATCCAGCTGGGTGATATTTTGTTTTACGGTTCATGTTTTCTGTGTTCGTGGAGCATATGTACTTTCTGTCTTTTACCAAGAAAGGGAAGTTGTTGGCTTTCATTTCTTCAAATACTTTCCTGCTCCATTCTTTCCTTCCTCTCTGGGAGACATACTACCTGTACATTAGACCTTGTGACATTGTCCCCACGGGTCCCTGAGGTTTTTTTCCCCCCGACTCTATTTCTCTTTGCCTTTACATTAATTTCTATTCATCTCTCTTCATGGTCGCTCACCCCCACTCTGATATTAAGCCCATGCAGGGAATTTTAAAGTTTCAGATATTGTATACTTTCAGTTCTGAAATTTCCATTTGAGTATTTTTATATGTTCTATTTTTTCAGAAGACAGAGACTTCCTTGACAGTCAATATTTTTCCATTTGCTTTGGAAATGTAAGCCTATGTTCCATTGCCAAGTGAGCATCACCATGGCTGCTTCCTGTTCCAGCGCGATAATTCCAGCATCTGGGGCATCTTGGGGTTGGCTGTCTTTTCCTTTGAGAGTAACTCACATATTCTTGTTTTTGTTTATTTCCCACAAGTGATTTTGGATTGCTTTCTGGCCATCATGCATGTTATGTTGTAGAGAACTGGGATTCTGTTATATTCCTCTGAAGATTGTTGACATTTTAGTTTTGCCTGCTCAGGGCAGCTGTCTAAATCACATTCAATTCTTTAGGCTTTTGCTGCCCTGTTTGTTCTGCTCATGCATACTTAGGGGTAAGCCAGAGATTTGTGTGAAGTTCACATACAGAACTAGGGGATTCCTAATTCCTAATTCCCCCTCTGGGATTCCTTCCTCTCCAGTGACCTGGGATTCTCTCCCCAGTTTCTCTGGTAGGTAGATGGTGGATTTTTTTGATCACAAGGTTATCCATCCCTAATGTGCTCCTCTACAAAGGGCAAAAATTGTGGGGTGGGAGAGGGGAAGGCTTGAGTTCCCTGGTTTTGTTCACTCTCCAACTCACCAGGTAGATTTTTTTTTAGAGATTGTAGTTGTGTGCAAGAGCGGCTGGTCTGTGGGGAGCTTACAGCGCTAAACTTCGAGTGGAACCAATTCCTTTCCCTGTTTGTTCAATGTGCATCAGTCTGAACTGTTCAGCAAGATACTCCTTCACTCCTTGCTGGTTTCCATCGTTTGCTTCTCTTGCTGAAACCAAAATGTTCCCTAAAAGTCTGCTTTAGGGTGCTATCCTTAGGTCTACTCCAGGGCTGCCAAATTTAGTCAGGAAAGTCATTCATAGAACATAACTTCTTCTAGCAGCACTTCCAAGAGGCACTTTTCACTTCTTCTGAGTCCCAGACTTTTATTTCCAGCCATCTCTTTTACATATTCCCATGTAACCTTTAATCTAGAATCAGACCCTTCTCTGGGCTGACTTGTTTTGGTTATTGGCACAGTATTCATTCACTGAGCTGGGCTTAGAATTACTAAGAGTCCAGGACACTCAATCATTATCCCCAATTCCTTCGCTGTGAGAGGGGAACCAAAGAGAACAGCGATGCTGCCAGTTGTTGGCTGGCTTGTTGGCAATACCTGACTTTGAGGACAATCCCAACAGAATCACCACAGGCTTAGGAATGTGGCCTCCTTTCTCTCCTTCCTCCCCCGTTGAGTGTTGGCATTGATAAGCAAGTATTACAATATATCGTTGCTTACCTTATTTATTCCACATTCACTGCCAAGTATTCACGGAGTGGCCCCACCACCACCCCACGCTCCAGGCAATGGTTCTAGGCATTGGGAGGAGAATGGCCAACGAGTCCGACCGGGCCCCGCGGTACTCTGGAGCTTGCGTGCTGGTAGGGAATGCTCACGGGGATCGCGAAGCCAGCAAATCTCTTTCTTTGTGGTATGGNCTTTCTTCGTGGTATGCCACGAGGAACACAAACAGGGCCACAGCCAAGGATGTGGGGCATAACCACAGAGAAGGTGGTGAGAGGAGGCCACTGTGGGGAGTGACAGCTAAGATTAAAAGGTGATGGACGCCAGCTCCCGTCAGAGGAAACAGCAAGTACAAAGGGTGTGGGATGTTCTACAAGGGGAGGCCATGCAGACAAAGCTGAGAGGTCTGGGGCAGATGGAAGGGGCCCTGCGCAGTCATAGGAAGGAGTCTGAACTTTATTCCACGCATGGTGCCGGTTCCTTTCGTGAAGAGATGGACTTTTTCAACACANCCTCGATCCCAGGACCCTGAGATCATGACCTGAGCCGAAAGCAGAGGCTTTAACCCACTGAGCCACCCAGGCGCCCAGGGTGTGGGATGTTCTACAAGGGGAGGCCATGCAGACAAAGCTGAGAGGTCTGAGGCAGATGGAAGGGGCCCTGCGCAGTCGTAGGAAGGAGTCTGAACTTTATTCCACGCACGGTGCCGGTTCCTTTTGTGAAGAGACGGACTTTTTCAACACAAGTATCAGAACAGATAATGGGGCGCCTGGGTGGCTCAGTGGGTTAAAGCCTCTGCTTTCAGCTCAGGTCATGATCTCAG
>LNAC01000023.1:2703967-2775831 GCA_002007465.1 Ailurus styani | reverse complement strand
CTGCTCGGCAGGGAGTCTGCTTCCTCCTCTCCCTGTCTCTCTGCCTGCCTCTCTGCCTACTTGTGATCTGATCTCCCTGTGTCAAATAAATTAAAAAAAAAAAAAAAGAACAGATAATGAAAGGTAATTTGTGATTATTCCTGTTCAACTTTATTTACATAGGGGTTTTTTTTAATCTACATAGGTCCTTTAGGTTTTATCCAAAGGAAAACCCCAATCTGTATGTATATGTATAATGTCTAATGGTAAAGAAATAATGGCAATAAAAAAACCCATTGAAGGAAAGAGAATTTAGTTAGTAAAATCTTATCTAGAAAGATGTTAGAAGTCATTATTATTATTCCAAGAATCTTCCATTTTATATCTATATATCTATATGCCTAAGAACTCTCCAATGCCATAAAACAGTATTTTATGAAGTTAGGAAAAAAATCAATATTACCTGTCAAGTACTATCTCTTGCATGTGCAACCAAAACTGCTAAGGTTATGTGAACAAGAAATCAAGAAGTCCCTGGTGTCTATTACAGAAAGCTTTTAATAGAACTTGCCTTGACAACTTATTCCTAAATCTTCCTTTCCCCCCAGCTCAATACAATATTGCTACTTAATTTCACGACTGCACAGAGTTGTTTTTTAGGCACTACTTGGGGAATAAGTATTAAGAAAGAATTCGAGTAAATGCAAATGATGTTTTTGGTACTTTTTTCTCAAAAGATTTCAACGAGAATACAGACTATAACATTAACCTGTATTATGTGTACACAGTTTCTACAGTTCTGTGTAACTCGGTATCCTTTGCAGCACGTAAGGGAAATGGTCCTAGTGTTATTATTCAGGCTGAAAACTAGGGTTTGCCTTGTTAAGTCTCTATCAGGGACTGACAACCTTGTAATGCTGGGAATCACAAGGTATTATGAAACATTCTCTCTGCTCGGTTCCATAAAGTTTACTACCCCTATTCTCCATCCTCAGGGGAGACATGACTGAATTCTAGAGATAAACTTACTTACTGTAAAAGGTGAACACATTTTGGTGTCTCCCCACCTCTGTCCACAAAGCTACTTGAGTCTTGACCACTCAATTTTAGATCTCCTTAAATAGCCTTCTTCTTTTAGCAGCCCCCCCTATTTCCACCCCCAATTAAAATGATGAATTGGGAGGGGAGCATTGGGTGGCACTAAGAACTTGAGAAAGATCCAGATGTCTTACCCCCCGGGGGATGGGAACCATAAGCAAGGAGCGAGAGTCATGGGGTGAAGCGTTTACTGATGTGGGCAGAGCTGTGTCCTGTGGTCCATTATGGGTCCACCTCAGTCTTCCAGTCTCCGCTGCTGAACATTTTCTGCCCCCAACAATCTGGACAGGCTTTGCCACCCTGGACTGGGTGCATCTGGGCTTTGCAATCCCTGGGATCAAGTCCTGGGGCTTCCAGATCACACTGGGGTGTTGTCTAGTCAAGTTGGTCAAAGGTGCTGAATACTGTGATACTGTCACAGACTGAGCTGGTACAAACCTCTCATCCATGAAAAATGTTTTCTAGGAAAGAGAGGATCATGTTAAGGAACGTGGGCTGGACGGCTGGACCGCCCACGTCCCAATCCTTGTTTCCCCACTGACGAGCGGTGTGATCTGGGCCGACTGGCCCCAGCTCTCTGAGCCAAAGCACTTAAAATGTACTTAGCATGTAAGAAACATTCAACACCACAGCACTTAGGATCATGGAGGACTTTATTGATTTCCACAGCACAAGGCACTTATTTTTTCATGTGCTTTTTTTTAAAAAAAAAAAAGAAAAAGCAATCATACATGAATGCATTGGTAAATACCTATTATCAGAACGATACTCACTCATCTCCAAAATCATTTATTTCTGACCCAATCAGCATTAGGAAATACCGCTGGTTACTTAAAAAATGGTGAGAATTTCATATGGTTCCCTATTCTTTGCATATCTTTGCTGTGTTTTGGATCAATTCTTTTACACATCAGGTTTGTGGTGGAGGGGACTTAGAAGCTTCATTTCCGTTACTCTGAATTCTCTCCCCCCGTCCCCCAACTCAAGTGCCCCAGTCTACTGAGCACCTTGCGCACGTCATTCAACACAGAGGACTCCATTGGTCCACTGGGATTCCTCTTTCCTGTGACCCCAGCAGCCCCACACCTGCGCTGACGACCCTGGTGTCTGATTCTAAAAGTCAGCACAACCCAGGCCTCAGACGCGTCACTTGTTACCTTGCACTGAACTCCTGTTCCTGACCTCTTCAATCCACACCTGTTGTCAAGAAAAATGAACAGGAAGCCAGGCTGCGGCAAAATACTAAAACAGGAGCCTTCTAATTTTGAAAAAATTTTTAATTTTCTTGTGCCACAACACACCGAGGTAGGGTGCATCACCGACCTGCAGCATAATTAACTTCCCGTCTTTTGTTCCTTATGAATTTACATATCCAATTATCCTTCTATTTAACATCTCATGGTTTTGCTACATGGACTAAAACTTTCAAACAAGAAAGTCTGCTGATTTAATGGGCTTTGCAGTTCGTTTGTAGCCGGTCGTTTGGGCCTGGCGGGGCTGGCACCGCCTGGCACTGAGATGTTCCTAGTGGGACGGAGTGCTGAGGGTCCCCGTGGGTTGGGGTAACAGGTGCAATCACACAGCGGTCCACAGCTGCAGAGACGAGTCGGCAAGGGAGCTCACATAACAACGGTGCTTATTTTAAACCACCCCCGCTCCTTTGTCAAGGGACACTCCCCCCCCCCCCCCCCCCCTTAGATCACAGGCTAAATGGATCATTTTTGCTCCCGCCAGGGCTTCTGCTCTGATTCCTTCCAGAACTCTGCCTCGATGCCCCTTTGTTCTGTCCAAGGAGACACGGCAAAGAGGCTTATAAATGGAGGGCCATTCCACGGCACAAGAACGCCCACCCGCAGAGCTCCTGAGCCACTGGAGGTGACCCTGAACAAACTCAAACGGACTGGGAGGTGGCGCTTTGGGGCTTCAGTTCTAGTCTCTGGGAGGAGGCTTTTAGAGATGGTCAATCTGTGGGCCAAGGAGGCTCTTCTCGTCACCCAGAAGGCCAATTCAACTTTGACTAGCATCAACGGCATCGGCGACAACAGCGGGAGGGTCAAAATTTAATGCCAAGTGTTGTCTACTCGGTTCCTTGTAAAAAGAAGCCCACGTGGCTCTGCTAATGGGATACAATGATCTGTTTTGTTAGGAAGGAACGGCGATGACCTGGCATTTGGGGAGTTGTGAACACGATCTAAGACAATCAGATGTGGTTTGTTCGCGGAATTATCAAAGACCACACCTGGACATCAAGGTGGGATGGAGGGCAACGGGTAGACTTCTACTGCCCGCTACCAGGAAGCAATCAATTTCCCAAGCAGAGCTGAGAAACACATCATTAGGAGGACTGACTCAAACACTGAGGCAGCGAGAGTCTAACACCATCCTTTGTTCTCAGGCTTCCCCGACTCCCCTCTTCGTAAAAGGGAGGGCAGCTCTATTTTGAATATAACTTAGGATAGGAGAATAGGATCTAGCTCTCTGAATGATGCTAAAGGACATAAATCCACAAATATGCCTGGAATACTTTTATATTTCAACAGGGGGTGGTGCGCAGCCACACTTTCTGGCAAAGAAAGAAACCAGTGGAAGTGAACCGTGAACAGACTGTAAGTGGCAGTCACTTTTCCTCCAACAGGTCCATGAGATCGGCTTCTACCCCCTTCTCACTCAGCTCATCCAAACTGTAATATCGGTGAACAATCTTCTCGGTGGTGACCACCACGACTCGGAGCCCGTGGGTGTCTTGGCCCAGCTGGCATCCGATGGCCGACGACACCACCATGTCGAGGTTCCGGTAGGTGCCCCCGGCATTCCGGTGGTAGTGGCCTGAGAACACAGCTGTGACACCTGCGGGGGAGGGAATGAGACATTAGGGGGCCAACGATTTCCATTTAGGGAACCTGGGGGCTCTGCAAGGGGCGTCCTTCTGGGAGCAATACGGTATGTTAAGAAATCAAATGCATAATATCACTCAGTGCATAATAAGCGAGAAGATTGCATATGTGACATCCAGAATCCTCTCGAGGATAACTCATCGATACAACATATTAACACGTTTGTCGTAAAGGGTACAACAAGGAAGTGCCAGGGAACAAGAAGAGAGACGATAAAGGGACTGACTTTGTGAGAGATCCAGGAAGTGAAAGGAAATATTCTGAGGTCTGTATAAACAGCCATCTGATGGAAGTTAAATGTCTACAAAAAAGAATATTTATGGAGTTCTAATCAAGACAGCACAGCAAGCTCCACATTTAATGTACAACCTCCACGCCACACTCAAGAGCCACGATGGCTAAAATCTACAAGAGAAAACCAAAGGACAGAAGTTGCCTCGGAATCCAAACCAACAGCTCCATGGATGAGAAACAAGGTGGAAAGGCAGGGTAATGAGCGGGGTCACGGTGCTGCTGGGAGTGAAGTTCCTTCCTGGAGGGTGACAGAGGCTGTGAGCAGTTTCTGTGACAGGAGGAAATAAAGGTTGGCCCCTGCTTGAAAGAGGGCTGGTGTGGGAACCTCTGTTTATGGATAGGGGGTGCAGAAAACCCTCACCGCCTGCCGCCTGGGGCTAGGGCTGCCGTAGGCAGGGGTTTCTAACAAGTCCGCCAGGAAATAAAAGAGAACCAATTTGTAATGTCTGCTAATTTCCATGGGGTGAACACTCTGAGGGTGGCTGATTTCAAATTGGCGATGTGATGTCACCGCTCCGACATGGGAAGGGAGGGCTGGTAGCACATGTCATTTTTTTTTTTTTTAGTTTTTTTTTTTTTAAAGATTTTATTTATTTATTTCACAGCGGGAGAGAGATCACAAGGAGGCAGAGAGAAAGGGGGAAGCAGGCTCCCTGCTGAGCAGAGAGCCCGATGCGGGCCTTGATCCCAGGACCCTGAGATCATGACCTGAGCCGAAAGCAGAGGCTTTAACCCACTGAGCCACCCAGGCGCCCAGCACATGTCATTTTATATAAGGCTTCTACCACACAGACACAGGCTGGGAGCTGTCCTGCCAGCAGCGAATAGCAACATGTAGCAAGATAATTAGAAAATAATCAGTTTTGAGTATTTATTACTGTTGCTTTTTAATATAATTTACTTAATGGTGAGTTTGTAGAATTTAATTTTTAGTAATGGTTGTTTCACAAGGAACTCACGAAAGTCCTTAAATTTTAATAATTGGTTTTCAGAAACTGGGTAGGAGCTGTCTCCAGCAGGGCACTGGGTGAAGGCTGGTGGCAATCTATGGGTCTAGCAATGAAGGACAGACACAGGCTCAAGTCTAGGAAATGAGACATATTTTCTCAGTGTTACTGTGAACAAGGGCTCTCAAGCTCTACTATAAGACCTGGCCTCAGGTGGGGGCTGGGGTAGAGGTGGCCCAAGCCACTAGATAAGGAGAAGCTATTCAAGACAGAAAGTGAAGGAGAAACCAAAGCTGAAATTACCTCTTACTCAAACTGAGTGTGAAATTAAAAAAAAAAAAAATCCCACCACCTTGTGAAGAAATCTCATATTAACTAACATAGTCTACAGACTCCTCAATCAGGAATATGAATTCACTCCAGGTGAAATGAAAGATAGAAAACTGCCTGAAAAGCATTTAAAATGGCTATATTTAGGGCATCAAAAAGTCCTTAATAAAGGACTGATATCTATAAAAAAGAACCAGGTGTTATGAAACAAAGCAGGCATGAATTCAATGAGAATAACTGGTAATGAAAGCTGAGACACAATGGCCATTAAAACAGAACACAAAGATAATTCTTAATAAATGGGATAAATTCCAAACTGGACACTAATCAGAGGGGAAATCAGTGAATTAAAAGACAGAATGGAGGCACTGAACCAACCAAAAGACAACATAGAGACTCAGACACAAGCAGTAAGAACATGTGGTTCAAAGAACCCAAAGAATGGATGAAGAGGTATCAATGGATGCTTAAGAGGAGGTGCAACAGGAGAAAGGAGAAAATAATAGTAAGAATAACTTGAAGAAACAATTGCTGGGGATTTTCCAAAATGAAGGAATATATGGTTCTTCAGATACAAAGTACAAAGTAGGGTAAATAACAATTTGTACTGATAGATATATCATGTTGATATTATAGAGCACCCAACAACAACAAAAAAACCCTAAAAAGATAACATGGCAAAAATACTATAAAGGAATGACAATTAGACAGCAGGCCCTCCCTCCCCAGCAATAACGGGATCAAAGAGTAATGTCTTCCAGGGCTGAGGGCAAGCAACTATGAACCTCCAATTTTATACCCAGCTAAACCATCATTCAAGTTAAAGGGCAAAAGAAATACACACTGGGGCATATGAAGACGAAGAGCTTACCACTTCCAAACCTTCACTGAAAGAATTATTAGGAGATACATTTCAGCAAGGAAGGGATGAAATATTAAAAAACAGTGATGAGCTAACACTGATAAAAATATTTTACTTAACTACCGATTATCTTTGAAAACCTCAAAATTTTTAATGTAAAAGTAAAAATGAAGCTCAAGAATGTCAAGATGGGAGGCTCAATGGATAATTTAAGCACATAAAAGCTACTGTCATGTTTGGAAGGAAGATGAAAATAATGGAAATAATTATATTTTGCTAGAAAAAATGCATAATTAACATGCTTCTTAAAAATGTTCAGGCACAAGCAACCAAATTAAAACTTTTGTGTTTTATCCTCAAAATTTTAAACTTTTGTGTTTTAAAGAACACCATCAACAATATGAAAAGATAACCCATGGAATGGGAAAGAATATCTGCAAATCATCTATCTGATAAAGATCTAACATCCAGAAAATATGAAGAGATGAATATGAAAAATATGAAAAAATTTTCAATGTCACCAATCATCAGTCCAATGAAAATCAAAACCATAATGAGACTTCACCTCATATCCACTAAGATGGCTATCATCAAAAAGATGGAAAATAACAGGCGTCCACAGGGATTGGAGACAGTAGAACCCTTGCCGAGTGCTAGTGGAAATGTAAAATGGGGCAGCCATTCTGGAAAACACTCTGGCGGTTCCTTGACGTGTTAAACACACAAGTCACACGTGATCCGGCAGTTCCACTCCTAGGCATCTACTCAGAAGAAAGGAAAACACATGGCCACATAAAAACCTGTGTGTGAATGTTCACAACAGCACTATTCATAGTAGCCAAAAGAGTGGAAACAACCTAAATGTCCATTTGAGCTGATGAATGAACAGAATGGGGCACATCCCTATGATGGAAGATTATCCAGCTGTGGAAAGAACTGAAGAGCACTGACATGTGCTCCAACATGACTGACCTCGAAAACACCATGCTCAGTGAAAGAAGTCAGATACAAACAGCCTCACACTGTAGGATTCCATTTATATGAATTACCTGGAAGAGGCAAATCCAGAGACGGAAGATTATTGTTGGTCAGGGGCTGGGGGAGGAGGGGACAAGGGGAAGTGGGAGTGACCACTAATGGGCACAGTGTTTCTTTGTGGAATGGTTAACGGTACGGGATCAGACAGTGGTGATGGCTGTACAACCTTGCGAATATATTAAAACTACTGAATTTTATACTTTAAAAGCATGAATTTTATGGTACAGCTCAATAAAAAAAATGCAAAATAAAAAATAAATGGGAAGGGGAGGAGGTGAGCATAACCCATGTGGTAGTGACCAGAGGTGGACACATGAGCAGGAACTCATGTTTACCTTAACACCATGTTAAAAACAGAGACTGACTCCAGGAAACATTTACAGATGTGTACAGACACAGGTCACTATGCAGACACATATTCCCTTTCTTGGTCTGCTTCTGCTGTCAGTGCCTAGAAGCAAGGGCACACGCGGGCCGTGAGCACACCCGGCATCCAGATCTTGGTTTCTAATACCATTCTCCCATAAAAGGTTCCTCGGAGGCTTGGCTGACTGTGCGGCTGGGGCAGGAAATACACAAGATGAGCCTGGAGCATCTGGTTGGGCCAGAAAGGAAGGACGTGCTCACTCACACTGATGGGGGTGTGTCAGAGGGACACAGGAATCAACGGAAAGAGTGCCCCACAGCCAAACCTTCACAACTGAAGCCACAAAATAAACTAGTATCAAATTATAACCCAAAGTATAAAAAATAAATCCATGAGTCCAAACTAATAAAAATAATTAAGTTAATGGGGGAAAAAGAGACAAAGTCTCCCATACAGAACAACACATAATTTCTGTCGATCTTCCTCCCTTAGGGAAGTGGAGCATAACTCTCACCCCCTAGGTGTGGAATGGACATGGACTTCCTTCCAAGAGTAACTTTAGAGCGGAGCCTCGGGCCAGACATCAACAGGGATGGGAAGTCAAGTGGCTAGGATGCACCCTTAATGCACCCCGATGAGTGTGATTCAAACCACACTTTACACCTGTGTGGTCTTCCTCCCTCCAGTCCAGGACTCCAGCACAAGAAAACCATCAGACCAATCTCCATAGACAGATGTTCCACAAAATACCTGACCAGGACTTCTCGAAACTGTCAAGGTCACCAAAAACAAGGGGATTCTGAGAAACTGTCACAACGCAGAGACCAAGGAGGTGTGATGCCTAAGTCAGGTGTGCTATGCTAGATGGAACCCTGGAGCAGAAACAGGGCGTTAGGTAAGCAGCAAGGGAACCGGATTATGGACCTTCACTGATAAAAGTCTAGCAATATCAGTTCATTAATTGTAGCAAACGTACCATACTGGTGTAAGATATTATTAACAGGGGAACCTAGGGGCAGGGTATATGCGAAGTCTCTGTATTATCTAAGTAACTTTTATGTAGATTTGAAATTGTTCTAAAATTTAAAAAAAAACATACAGATAATTTCCAAAAGAACTGAAATGGAATATGCAGCTTTCAACCAGCAAAGAGGTGGGGGAAAACAAATCGTAATGTCTACGACATACAAAAAAAATCATGAAATTTTAAAATGTTCCTGGCACCAAATGCTGGGTCTGGGGCCGAGGAAAGGGATCGCTCCTGCAGTGCCGGTGGGAAGGTCCATAGTCTGGCAGTTTCTCAGAAAACGAAACTTGCATTTACCGTATGACCCAGCAACAGAACTCTTGGACATTTATCCCAGAGAAATGAAAACTTATGAAGTATCTGTACACAGATGTATATAGTAGCTTTAGTTGTAATAGCCAGGAACGAGAGGCAATGTAAATGTCCTTCAGTGGGGTCTAGGGTGACACTGTGGTCCATCCACACCACGAAGCACCACTCAGCAATAACAACGGGGCGACCAAACGATACGCACAACCGGAAATGATACTCATTCCAAAAAGCCAAACCCCAAAGTTTCCATCCTGTACGATTCCATTTACCTAGCATTCCTGAAATGAGGAAATTCTAGATGTGGCTGCTAGGACTTAGGCACAGCGGTGGAGGGGTTCAGGGGTGGGTGGGGCTACAGGAGGCCGGCAGGAGGGAGCCTGGTGAGGATGGAACGGTTTGCATTTGACCAGGAGTCAAACGTAGGCATGTTGCATCTGGGGCCATAAATGTTCACCGACGCACTGATCGGTACGTTCATTTATGGGAGGACTGGATAAATCAGAGCAGGTGTATTTTTAAAAAGAGGTAGATTTACATGTGCTACCTTTGAAAGGCACCAAATCCATTATTAAATACCAACAAGATGTTACAAAAGTCTTGCGTGATCCTGGTTCTGTAAAACAAAGACAGCGTATTGCATAAGAAGGTGTGCGCACCTGTGTTTGGAGCCCCCCAGCTGAACTGGGATACATTCCCACTGCTCCCACTGGGGATTTCATGGGGAGGGCGGGGGGCCGGGATCAACGAGGGGCTTCACTTTCTCCTCTTTCGTACCGTGGTATGATGCCATCAGTGACCACGAACACGAACATCAAGGTGCAGTGAAGAGCGTGGAGGTGACGTGCCAGATGGACGTGGGCCGGGGGAAGAGGGATGGAACGGTGGTGCCACCACGCCCCAGGCTGCGCGCCCAGACGGTCCTCACCAGAGCTGAAGAGCTGAACAGTCCTGACCACACAGACCAGAGGACCGTGGAAGTGACTGCGTCCTCCATGGCCTTCCTGGGGTTTCAGAGCTTCATGGGCTGTGCCGTCGGAGGCCTATTGGGAGCCTGTGCCGTTAGACCGGGCCTCGGGGACGTCCTCATGGCCAGACAGAAGGCACTTAGTGTCGTTATTATTTTGTTGTGTACTAGATTATGTGCATGGAATTTGGCTCTTTATGCCTAATGCATAGTTGCAAACTAATATTCTGGAAGGAATGTTTGGCAATTTTGAAAATGACTCGCATTAGCCGTAATTAGCCGTAAAAACTCATTTATGTTCAAGTTTCACGCCATATTTATCAGTGTCCGCAGAGACGGGAGCATTAATGGGGCTATTCAAGTGACCTGCAGAACCTTCCGAGCAGATCTCAGTGGACCCCGGACAGCTGTGCTGGTCCGCAGTGCGCCTGCTATCCATCTTCCCGCCGCAAACCCCTCAGGGCCCGCCCTTTATTGTTAATGTCCCAAGTCACAGCAAGTGTGACCGAATGAGGGCTGTGGAATTAGCAAGGACACCTAGGAGGACAGCAGTAAGATAAAAGAGAGCAGGGCCACCGTGTTCAGAATGGCCTCCCCTCTGGCAAGAGAGACCCCCTCGCCCCCATCATTACAATCAGGAACTTCACATCCTGGGGTCCTGAATAAGGCGCTGTGGAACAGCCATGGCGTAACTGTACAAAGGGACAGTCAAACGGAGGAGGGTACGAATAACTCTCCATTCTGCCGGGTTCTAGTGCGGAGTTCAGGGCTCTGGGCTATTGCTGGCTGGCCCACTGAAAACCGAAACACAAGGGATGACACTGGAGGACAGACGTTGGGGGAGCCTCTTCCCCGGGCTGGAACCAGAGCTAGAAGCAGCCTGGTGGCTGATAGTGGGAGTGTTTACTCCCCACCTCCTGGGAAGTCCAGCAGTTCTGAGCTCGATCATGTCCTCCAAGCCCTCCCTCGAGTGCGGGCAGTCCTCAAGCAGAGGGAAATGGGGATGTCTTGGAAGGAGGACAGCGGCACGATGCTAGGGACTTTCCAAGCATCGTCTCGCTGAATCCTCACAAGGGAGACTCGAATCACCTCTTCTGCGATGAGAAAACCGAGGCCGGGAGAAGAAACAAAGTTACGCGTCCGGAAAACTCACCCAAGTGCTGAACCGGCCCTGCAGACTCTGGCTCTATCCTTTGGGGGCCTTGTGAGATGGATGATGACGAACACCTGTCTCACGGATGGCAGCGAGGTCTGAAGGAGAGCGTGGAACCGGGCACCCAGCACCCAGCACCCAGCAGGTGCTCATCAGCCCTTGGGGCTCAGCGCCCGCAGCTGACTGCCGGAGCAGGACACAGACACTGTGGGCGGCCCGGCGATGCGCAGTCTCTGCCCGAGTTACAATCCTGCCCCTTTTAGGCCCACAGAGCACGAGGACCCATCACTGCTCTCTATTAGCTTTTGATGGGGACGCACTGATTCGTGACTCAAAGCCGGTGAGGAATGCATTAATAAATTATGGTTTCCCTGACGGGGGATGGATTTTAGCAGTGTTTTCAAGGATTGTGCAGAATTTCCATTCTGGCTGTTCATGAGTCATCTGGGGCCGACATGCTTCTACGGTTCCTTAATTGAGTATTACGTATAGATTGTTTCTGAATTATGAACTGCTGTAAGGAGATGACGAGCATCTTCTTCGATTACCCCCAGAAGAATTCCCAAACCGAAGACAGCCCGTGTGCATCAACAGAGGACAGCTTCTGTGGCGTGAGCTTTGTATTTATTTCTCCGTGGTATCAAGTCATAAAGACGCCATAAAAGCTACTTTTGAGCTGTCTTGATTCAAATTCATTTCGAATCAATCAGAGGACGGCAATGCAATCTCCATATAATTTAATATTCTAATACTGGAAGCTTGCTTCAGATCAGTCAGGAAATCGGGATGTACCCCAGTGCAATTTTAATATTAAAAACTGGCTTCCTTAATACGTTAGTGTTACTTGAGCCTGGAGAGTGCACACAAATTTGAACTGGACTGCTTTTGTTTTTATCCTGAGCGTACATTTGTGAAAATAGTACGCATCTTTACATCGTCAGCTATGACAGTGAAAACTGGGTTGTAAATCATGAGTCCCTCAATTTATTCTGCCTCAGTGATAAGGGAAAAAAAACATGATTCATCAGAATAAAAACAAAAAAGTTGGTGTGAACGGAGAGAAAACAGGTACAAATAATCCGTGCTGCAGGTAAAGAATTTCGTAGGCAGGTTGCCAAGAGGCAGGCCCTGAGACGCAGTCCCTGCCAGCAGCTGCTGATCCAAAATCGGGGTCCGGCCCACGTGACTCATTAAGAGGTTCTTTACTTTTGGGTTAGGGTTTTGAGTTGGTTGCCACAGAGACGTTAAGGGACTTGCCTGGGGTCACACAGCGAGGATCAGGCTGACTCAGAAGCAGCCGCTCTCTATCCATTACCTTAGAGGTACGAAGTGCCAAGGATCACGACACTGCGGGTCCAGTAAGAAGGCTTCCTGGAGAGGGCGGCTTTGACCTAAGTGACACCCTCCACTTCTGCCCGTTCTGTGTTCACTTCTGCCCTGGGACTTGAAGTAGGATAATGAGTCTTGGGGTAGTAAGAATGATAGTAAGTGATATTCATGGAGTGCTATCAGACATTGTTGTGAAGAAGAGCACTCCACCCGTTTCTAAATCGGCTGAGCCCTTCAATTCCCCTAAGAAGAAGGCACGGTGATTACCCCAGTTTCGCAGAGGAGGAAAACAGACGCAGACTCATTCCATGTTTGCCCCACTGAGCCCATCCCTGGCAGGGCTGCGATCAGAGCCCAGGGCTCTGGCCCCTGAGTTGGCGCTCTTAACCAAACCCCTGCCAAGTGGAGGGAAAGTGAAAGCCCAGGAGAGACGGGCCATGTGAGTGAAGGACAGGAGTCCGGGGTGTCGAGGAGGCAGGGTAAGTAAACACCACACAGCTCCTGTTGACCCAACACCACCCACGGGCACCCCCTGGTCCTTCTCTGTGCTTCTGAATCCTTGCCAGACGTGTGGCATGGGAGAAATTCTTCTGCCAGTTGTCCAGGGGTGTATGTGGTGGTACTGGGATTCCAGATCAGTCGACTCAGCTGGAGGACTGACCACCAGCTGGAACGGAGACAAGTGAGGGGCCAGGCTCAAGTCCACATCCTCCTCCTCCTCGCGGCGGGGGCATCGAAGCATCCCGTCACTGCCAGTTTCAGCCTTTCGCAAATTCACACTTGCCCATCCCCAAGTTCCCATTAACTTAAGTGGGATCTTAGAGACATTTTCATGGAGCTTCTTTCGAGGATGACTTGTAACCTAACTGACCTAGGGTCTACAAACATTTTCTGTAAGGGGTCAGAGAGTAAATATTTTAAGACCATACAATCTCTGTGAACTACTCAGCTCTGCCTTCCTTCACAGCAAGAGAGCAGCCGTCATTCACAGTTATGTAAGCATGTGGGCACGGCTGTGATCCAATAAAACTTGACTAACAAAAAAGAAAGGAGGGCCACCCCTAGTAATTGCAGTAAAAAAAAAAAAGTCTTAAAAAAATACATTTGGGTGCTCAAAATTCAGCCACAACTTCTCAATTCTTCAAAAACTAGAAGTTTCTTTTTGTACTTCTCACAAAAAAAGAAAACAACAAAGAAAATAGTAATTTGTAGTTTGTAAAACTATAAATGCCATTCTGACCAGGGGAGACAAGTGTATTTGCCCAACAGAGAACAAGGCTTTGATGAACACAAAATTATTCTATAAACAATTACTCAATTATAGAATAATCCAAAGCATTTGTACTAATGGTCAGAAAGAGACTTCTCTATTTACTTGAAATTAAGAGTGTCCGCATCCTTCCACCTAAAAAAGTAACTCAGATCTAAAACATTTAAAAAATTGTGTGCTGACAGTTTTTGCTTGAAATTAAATGTCTAATGGGCTTACAGAGGTAATGCATGTACCAATAAGAGAGATTATAAAATTCAGCCACCATACTCAATAAATATACTCAATAAATATAAATCTATGTTGCTGAATGAACATTCTAGTTGTCCTTGATAGAGACAATGTGAAGTGGAAAGGGCTCTGAAGTGGTCCTGCTCAACAGAAACATAACGTGAGCCTTTTGGGTAATTTTCAATTTCCTAGCAGTTGATTTTTAAAAAGTAAACAGTAGCAGGTGAAATTAATTTTAGTTACGTTTTTTACCCAATATTTAAAATATTATTTCAACACATAATCAATATATAAAATATTACCAATTTTACATTATTTTCATACCAAGTCTGGAAAATCCAATGTGTATTTTATACTTAAGAGCCCACCTCAATTTGGACCAGCCACATGTGGCTACTATACTGATCAGTGACATTTTGGAGTGGGGCAGATGTGGAAATCCAACGCCAGCGTTGGCACTTTTTAACTGAATGGCCTTAGTTTCACTATCTGAAAAATGGAGATAATCACAGCTACCTTGCAAGGCTGCTACTATGAGAAACAGCTATACTGTGCCTGGCACACAGTAGGCTCCTAATGAATGAAAGCCATTATAATATCAATTATTGAGTCACTGAGTATGTCTTTAACAGAAGCACTGAATTATTAATATCACCTGACAAACACAAGGCCCTTTTGCAGAGCAAAAACAACCACACCACATGTACAAATAGACAAAGAAGGTAGCTCTAGGATCAATACTTTCCACATTTTACAAGAAGCTGAACTGCTTCTGGGTCAAAGAATACCTCCACTTTTTAAGTACAGCATCAAGTATAACTGAAGAACCATAAGCTTCATATATTTGATCAATTTTAACACACGTACACACCCGGAAACCATCACCAAGATCAAGATCGTCAACACATCCCACCATTCCCAAAAGTTTCCTCAGGCTCCTTGGGAATCACTCCCTCCCTCCATCCTGGCCCAGGCAATGTCTGACCTGCTTTCTGTTTCTATGGATTGGCTTGGATTTCATATAACAGAATCATATAGTATGTGCTCTTTTTTGGTCTGCCTTCTTTCATGTAGCATGATTTTGAAAGATTTTGAAATATTTCATGAAAGAATCATAAAGACATGATTTTGAAGGATTCCTCCATCTTACTGGATGTATCGAGTTCACCCTTTTTATTTTTTATTTAAAGATTATTTCTTTATTTGTGAGAGACAGAGAGAGAGCACGAGAGGGAGGGTCAGAGGAAAAAGCAGACTCCCCTATTGAGCAGGGAGCCTGATGTGGGACTCGATCCTGGGACTCCAGGATCATGACCTGAGCTGAAGGCAGTCGCTTAACCAACTGAGCCACCCAGGCGCCCAAGAGTTCATTCTTTTTATTGCCAAGTAATATTTCACTGTATGGATATCCTGTAACTTGTTTATCCATTCAACTGCTAATGGGCCACGGGGTTATTTCCATAATTGCCTCAGCACGTGTGATGAAAAGTGATTATATATGTTTGGGTTTATTTCTAAACTCAATTTTCTGTTCCATTAATCTGTTTATCTTTTAATACCAACTGTCAGCTTTGATCACTGGAGGTTTACAGTTAGTTCTAAAATCAGGTAGGATAAGTCTTTCAACTTTGTTCTCTTTTCAAAATCATTTGGTTTCGGTAACTTGCATTTTCATAGAAATTTTAGAATCAGCCTGCAGATTCTATCTAAAATAAAACTAAAGAATTTTGATTGGGATTGTGTTGAATCTATAGATAAATTGGGGGGAAATGCCACATTAACAACAGTCTTCCAATCCATGAACATGGTCTATCTTTCCATTTACTTAGGTCTTCTTTAATTAATGTCAGCAATGTTTTACAGTTTAGGGCAGAAGCCTTACATGTCCTTTGTGATGCCTCAGTATTTTGTTTTTGTTGCTATTGCAAATTGATTTAGTTTTACAATTTCATTTGACAAGTGTTTATTGGTGGTATATAGAAATACACTTGACTTGTGTCTATTAACGTGATACTCTGAGACCTTGCTAATTTCCCTTATGCTAGTAACTGTTTTGTAGATTCCTAGGATTCTCTAAGTAAACAATCAGATCATCTGCAAATAGGGACAGTTTTATTTCTTCTTTTCTGATTGTTATGGTTTTTCTTGCTCTTTGGAATGACTGGAACCTCCACTATGCTGTTACAAAGGAATGGTGAAAACAGACTAACTTTCCCTATTGCTGATCTCAGGGGAAAAATTTAGTCTTTCATAGTCCCATAGTTTAGACTTTGGATTTGACTGTCAAATTATCCTTAAAGAAAGAAAGCAACTTAAATTCCCACCAAGGGTGTGAGAGTTTGGTCACTGAGATTTCATTCCTTGGTGACTTTACAAGGCAGAGCCTTTCAACGACTAAGAGGGAGACTGTCCAGAACAACACACGTTTATCCAGAAATTCTGAGTAACTGCTCTCCTCCCTGTTGTTGTTATTTTAATCATGCTGGATAACCCCTGCCCTCTTACTCTTAACTAAGCCCTTTCATACGATTTACACTGGTGGATGCCGTCGGTGTCCCCACCAGGCCCCTTTCCATGCTGGTGCCCCAGCTGCTGCCGGGGCAGCAGACCCGAACGACTGAACCAACACCATGGTGGGGAGCACAGCCGACGAATGCATGACAAGAGAGTGCAGGAGGTCAGCCCCGAGACCATGTGGCAGAGGACTCCTATTCTAGGAAACATCCGGAATATTCTACGGTACATCTACGGCGACAGAAAGTAGATTTCTAGGGCAGGGAGGGAGGAAATGGGGAGTAGCTGCAGAATGACGCAGGGTTTCTTTATAGCGTCACGCACATGTTCTAAAATTGGCCGTGGCAGTGCATGCACAGCTCTGCGAACAGACTGAAAACTGCTGAACTGTACACACTTTAAATAAGTGAACTGTATGGTATGTTGATGGTAGCGGTATGTCAGTAAGCTGTTCTGGTGTGGTGGGGGAGGAAAGAAAGGGAATAATGACCCTGATAGTAAGAGCTATCATGTTTTAAAGATCTGCTATGAGCCAGGCACTATAAACAAGCCTCATTGTGTGTATGATTTTTAATTTTTCCACACCCCTAAAACGGATTGTTGTATGTGGGGGTTGGAGGATGCGGCCCCCCTGCCTCGAGGCGGGGGTGGGGTCCACCTCTGTGGTGTGATTCGTGCCGTGGAGCTCCAGCTTGATCAGGCTGAAATCCTGAGCACATATCCTTACCTATTAACTTTGTTCCTGGCCCTGTCCTGTGTCCTCACTTCCCTGCTCCTAGGAGCCTCCCTCAGACACTGACCTAACCTAACGAGGTCAGCTGGACCTCCTGACGCCTATTACTCTCTGTGAGTCCCAGCGCCGCCCAAGGGCTCCTGACCAAGGCCTTCTCCCACGGCCCCACCCACTTTACAAATAACAAAGGCTTCCTATTAAGAGCTGCAGCTTGCTCTTCTCGGTGGTTTTAAAGTCTCCTCTCCACTCTTTATCTTTACTGTGTTTCTGGCCTTCCAAAGGAACGCCTGCCTTAGCAGAGCAGCTGAATGAGCTATGGTGCGCACAGCCCAGCTGTAAGGGAAAGTCAGGCAGAGCCCCACGAACTGATACGGAATAACAGCCAAGAAAAATTACGTGAATGGAGTGCAAAAAGCATACACAGTAGCCCCCCTCTTGTGTAAGAAGGGATAACAAAACAAACACACAGGATGCATGCGGCTGACCCTCAAACAGCTCAGAAAAATATATCTATATATTTGCAAACTCACAAATAATAAAAAAAATAAAGCAACGGGGGTAAAATGCTAGATAAGTCTGGGTAAAATGAATACAGGTGTTTTTACTTGCGAGTTTTCTGTAAGCTTTAAAATACTTCTGAATAAAATATTTCTGAGTTTCAGAAGGAAAAGAAAAGCAGTGCATGCTTGCTAAAATAAAACCAGATGATGTAGAAACACAGAGCACAAAGAAACAGAGGGGCGGGAAGATCTCTTGAACGTTCTCTTCCCGTTTTAGTTCCGTGTGAACTGTCCAGGTATTTTCAACTGTCTATACGGATAACGCAGGTATTAGATACAAGTGTGTAGCATTACATGTTTATACAAATACACACGGTTTCACAAAAACGGGGTATGCTACCCATGGATGTGCAACTCGCTTTTAGTCACTCAACCCTGTTATCTGCTCATTGTTCCTGAGATAGAGCTCCTCTCAGAACCAGCCTATAAGCCTCTGAAAACTACTTCCAGTATGTCAAAATCTGGGCTGTCAGAGGATCATTCTAACCCGGGAGGTCAGGTGGGTTCAGCACCTTTCAGCTCTGCACACTGCTCAGGTGTGTGGACAGACTCAGAGTTAGCAGAGCTTCTCAAAGAGCCCCGGGGAGGGGCGCCTGGGTGGCTCAGTCGTTAAGCGCGTCTGCCTTTGGCTCAGGTCATGATCTCAGGATGCTGGGATCCAGCTCCACATGGGGCTCCCTGCTCATTGGGAGGCCTGCTTCTCCCTCTCCCACTCCCCCTGCTTTAAAAAAAAAAAAAGAGCCTTGGGGACCTGGGAGCAAACCACTCCCGGAGGGGAAGGCGTCTCACAGCCCAGCCACTGGGGCGGGTCTCGGGAGGAGCCCACCTGCACCTGTTTGCTCTGCGAGCGACTCCCGGGTGTGCGGAGCACGTGACCTGGCGGCAGGGCTGCATTGCGTCCTGCAGGAGCTGGGACCCAGCCGGCTGATGGGGGGTGAGCGGCCACGGAGGGTGGGTGAGGACTGCATCGCCGCGGCCCCAGGCGTTCCTGGGCGGGGCTGCAGCTGGAGGCCTGGGTTCGCGCCTCGCCCTCTCCTGGGGGCCCTACGGAACTCGCAAACATCTGGTTACCTCAGGCGTTTGCCCAGACGTCTGGTTCACGGGATGAGAAACATCTGGCTTGTCTTAGGATCCACAGCCTCCTCTTGGGAAGAGGAACCTTCCTTTTCTTCTCGCTTTTTTTTGGATTGGGTAGGAGTCAACAGCCCGGTTGTTGAACTGACCTTCACCCAAGGCCAATTCATTCATACTCTGTAACCACAAGAGATTTTTTCCTTTCTTTTTTTAAAAAGAATTTCCTGCCCTCCAGAAATCACACTTTTCCTGTCTCCACTCCATAACAATCAACAAAAATCATATTGTTCCCTGTTCAAGGCTCCTCTTAACTGAAACCACAAGAAGGTGAGAGAGGGGCGGGTGGAGCTCTAACGCTGCAGGGCACAGACCGCACCCAGCGCCGGGCATCTCCAGCTTCGTCAGCTCGGAAGTGGTTGTGCCACAAAAGCCCCAAAGAAGAGCAGACCGGGGGCGGGGGGGGGGGGGGGGGGGGGGCGGGGCCGGGCGGCAGGGACGCAGGTCCTGTTCATCACACGACATTTCCACTTCCACCCACCAGATCCACTTACGCTTCCATAGGACACGAGTGTCCCCCGCCTCTGGGAGCACCTGAGCTCGGACGACCCAGGCCACGGAGCAGCGCTGCGGGGAAACCACTCCACTCCGAGGCCTGCAGGTGCCCGGCTGCCCGCACAGCCAGAGCCGGGGGGACGGCTGCAGCGGAGCCCCACTTCCCGTCTTGGGCTCGAGAATTATGCTCCCACAAAATTCGAGCTCACTTCTTACTTATCTACAGGGGAGGATCTGTATGCTCAATGTTTTAACTGAATTCTTTCCCTCCCTGAGCCTCAGTTTCCCCGTGTGGAAGGCAGGACCAATACTGATCACCCTGGGGTCACTCTGAAGGTCAAGGGACACTCTGAGCCACGGCCAAGGTTGTGTGGCAGGAGGCTGCATGTGATGTACTCGGGTGGTGCTCAATAATTAGACCTTCCCCTCGGCATTCTCTAAGTATCTGATCAGAAGATCTTTTTTTTTTCCTCCTTTTGCACAAATCACATCTTTTTCGCTCTTCATAATTTCCTCTTTGTTTTTTAAGAGGAGATGGCGGGCTTGTGTGTGAGATGCAGCGTGGGGCGCACGTTAAGGTTTCGATCCAGAACAGACAATTCTCTAGATTTCCATTACCCGGCTTCCATGCCCTATCTTAAACACAGCTGTCAGGACAAGAGGCTCATTAAAAAGCTTGTTTTGACTGACGGCATGTTCGTGTATCAAACTGGAAATCCGTCCAAAAATACCTGAGGGAGGTGGACAGAGGTGGCAGCGAGCCGTGGAAGGGACACGTTCTGCAGGGTGTCGGAGATGAAACGGGCTGGGGAAAGAGGGCCCCAGCCTGGACTCGAGCCAGGGAGGCCTCAGAGGGGACCTGTCGCCGCTCAAATGTGAGGGCCTTAGAAATTCAGCTTCTGTCTCTGGACAGAACTGAGAAAGACAGACGGCCATCAGGCAGACCGCAGGACGGCACGTACCCAGTAGCGTGCTTTTCCATGAGCCCCGTAGACGGTGGTCTGCCCTGGGCTCTGTCCCTCCCCTTGTCTTCCCAGGGGATGACCACTGCCTCCACCTGACCTTGGCCACGCCACCTGTGACAGTTCAGAGCCATTTCCCAGCCCGAGTTCCTGGGCTGCTTCGAGACCTCTCCACCTGACTCACTCACTGCCTTCGCCCCCAGGGCCTGCTCCTCTTGTGGGCTTCCCCGGGCCAGTGCACCGGTCACCTGCTCAGGGACGCAGGCCATACGTCCCACTGCTTTCCTGCCAGAGCCCGCTCACAGCCTCTTCAGCTCTCCGCCTCTGCACTCTCCTCACCCTCCTGCCCTCCTCTGCTCCCCCATGTATCAGGACGACAGTCAGCTGTCAGTGGCTTGAACAAGTAAAAGGTGCACTTGTATTGATCCATGATGTACCTATTCACCCCATATAAAGAAAGGAGGTGGTGCTCAGGGTGGGTACAGTTTTGCTCAAGGATTTCACCAAGAATGCTGGTTCCTTCTGTCTTTTCTGCTCTGACGTCCTCAGCTTGTAGCTTTCTCTTTAAGACCGCAAGGTGGCTGCAGGGCTTCCAGCCACCGTGTCCAAGTTCCAGGCAGGAACAAGAGAAAAGAGCCAACAAAAAGCTTTGCAGGAAGCCCCACTTGCTAAGTCCCAGTGCTGGACCCAGTGTCCACACCAGGTGTAAGGGGGTCTGGAAAGGAGTGTTTCCAGCCTGACATCCTGAACAAACACTGGGAGGGAAAGAGAAAATGCATCCCGGATAGACTGAGCAAGGTTGCGCTTTCTCAAATGCAAAACCTGGCTGACAAAAAACCTTTACGGGCTTCTTTAACCCCTGAGGGTCCTGACCTGGCTCCTGTTCCCTGCCACTGAACCACGCGAGTCCTGTTCTACTCACGAGTGGTTTCAAGGCCGGCTCTGGCTCACGCTCCGCCCTGTGTCCCGAATGCTCCCCATCCTGCCCACATCTGCCTGGCGCACTCTTATTCGTCCTTCGAGACCCTGCCTGCTCCTGTCCTGGAGGAAATCATCCCTGGCCCAGCTGAACCAAGCTGGTTCTCCCTCCTCCCGATTCTTGCACATTCCTCTACATTCACCCTGGGGTTTCTGGCTTCCCACCTGGGTGTCCCCAACTGGTCTGTGAGGGCAGAGAGCAAATCGATTTAACTCGATATCCAGCCTCAGAATGAAGAGAACAGAACCGCGGCTCTACAAATGACTGTTGGCAGATGGACGGACAGATGGATGGACGGGCAGATGGACGAGTCGACGGTGAAGGAGTATATGAACCCCGAGGCACCTCGTAAGCTCTATGCTAGTACGTGCCGTGGAGGAGAAACTCCGATCTCCCCGTTTTATCAATATTACCTAAGGAAAAGCAGAGTTCCAGTATTTTCTGATACTACAAAAGAATTACCATGTTCCTTGTCAATGAAGGCCTGGTTATCGCTAACAAGAGGGTGGAAGACAGAGACAGAGAAATGAGCACTGATTCGGAATCTTGTCCGCTACTGACATGCCACACGGCACGCTCCTTCACCTCCCTGAACATCCGTTTCCTTGATTTTAAAGAGGGGCTGATTTAGATCCCTCGCGGAGTTGCCGTGAGTTTCAGAGACGATGTGCGTAACCCCCGGCGCAGGCTCGGTGCAGAACGGGGACACGGTGCTTTTCGGCCCCGTTTCTGAAACAAGGCGTGAACGTGGGCTCCTTTCTTCCTGGCTGCGGGAGACAAGGCTGGCTGCCGTCTGAGACCCATGCCCTTCCTTTTTGTCTTTGCTGAAAAAAACCCCAATTTTGCTCTGGGAAACGTCCTGCTCTGGGAGGTCACGGGCTTCATCCCCAGAGCCAGGGTCGAGGTGGCTGTGGCAATTCTCAAGGCCACCAGCATTACGGGCTGGGGACAGGTCTGTGGCCCAGGTGCTGGGGTCCTGGGAAAGGTTTTATTTTTTTTTAAAAGCCCCCTGTTCATTCTGAGCATCAAATCCGGGACTGTGGTAGCCTTCCGGGAAGGTCCGATCTGAGGAAAGGGCCACGTGGAGTGGTGGGTGGGGGGCGGTGCGCAGAATCACAGCAAGATCCCGATCCCAGAGCTGGCCTGGCTGAGGGCCTGAACCTGCCCCGGGTTCTAGGACACCAGAGGGTAAGTTTCCTTACCCTCTGCGCTGGGCGAGTGGAGTTTCCTGTTACAGCCAAGAGGAACTAATACTTCCCTATGCTTTGTAGAACAGTAACTCTCCTTTTGGGGTGACTGATAATCCACTTTAAACACTACATACATTGGCTTTTGGAGGCTCTTACAAAATAATGGACTTCTTCCCGTGCTCTCCAACAGGTCCCGGGATGGTTCCCGGATAGGGTAGGATTCCATGAGAGCCCGATTCTGTCAGTCACCTTCTCGACATCCCTTCTCTGGCTCGTGAAATTGCTTTCCCAAGCATCACGCATTCAGTGGGACCGAGGCGTGGACTCAAGGCAGTGCAGCAGCACAGAAGAGGGGCAAGGTGGCTAGGTGGCTTGGTCGCCGCAGGCCATGTCCGTATGACAATTCAGAGGCAATTTGGAAGTGAGAAACAGGCAACACACATTGGAGGCAGAGTGTGTCATTACAAGACCCAAAATGCAGTCGATCAAAAACAAAGAAGGGAAATCGCTTCCCTTAGACTTCAAGCTTTGTGTATTGAAGATTAAATGGGGAAAATGCTAAATGGTGTAATTTTTTTGAAACAAACTGATGGGTCTGTAACTATTATCCTTAAATATAAGCGTCAATGGTGATTGATCTTAAGTACCCGGACCACGGGCTGCAAAACTACAGCCCACTGTCTGTTTTCCTAAAAGATGTGTGAATTAAGAATGCTTCTTAGCTTATTACATGCTTCTAGGTAGGTTTACAGAAGCACCTACGTAATACCCTTGATTTTGCCTCTTGATGCACAAAGCCTAATAGTGTGTACTGTCTGACCATTTACAGAAACCGTCTGCCAACCCCAACCTAGATGTCATTGTAGGGATTCTTTCTATTTTTTCATTTCTTTGGGAAAACTTAGAAGATTCAGATGAGTACAAAAAATAACATTTATATTCCCACCGCCCACAGAGAACATCTTGTGAGATCTGCTTTCACAGTTTTTAAGAATGAAAAAATTGTAATTATAGGATTTTTATACAATTACAGCCCACGTCCCCTTTGACCGCCACCTGCTATTTCAGAGGCACCTGGCTTTAGCTTTCAGGAGGAGCACCTGTGGCCAGAGGGTCAGCGACCCTGACAAGGTTAGGACAGCTGTTCCTTCACCTTGGTCGGAAGACGGGAAATGGGGACAGTGATCTCAGTGCTTCTGTGTACTGATGGGTTGATCACACAGAAGAGCCTTCTTTCCCTTGAAAGCAGTCTCTCTAATGACACATGGGCTTGGCACAGAGGAGGCAACTCCCAACATCAACTGGACGGCCTGGGTGCCCCCGTCAAAGCAAACGTCTAATGGAGGGATTTCATGAAGATGCAGCCATCAAGCAAAGGTGGTTATGAATGAAAAGAAGGAAGGAAAAAAAAAAGGATACAGGAAGAAGGGAGGAAATGTCCCTGACACGGAGGCTATCCACGGCAACAGGTATGACAAAATTCTCACGTTCTTGTGGGAAACCACGCCCCTATCAAACGGGGCAAGCCAAGTCTTGGCACAGCTGCAAATGTGAATTACGGAGAGAGGAATTTAAATGTTAGAAACAAACGTCCATGCATCATGAAGTCCCCTCGAAGACATCTACACTGACTGTAATTCTCTGGTGGCTTCCCTGGCTTTTTCCCTTGACCGAGCTTCTTGAGGGTGGGACTGATGCTTACTGTTCGGTGTTCCTGCAGGGTGCAAACTACACGTCGAGGTGATGGTGACAATAGGCAAAGCACCCGACCCCAGCGTCAAGAGTTCCTGTCACTCTTCCGATCAGAACGCTGACCACCTTCAGTGAAATGGGACTGGAGGTCACATCTGGTTTTACCAAGACCAATTTCTGGCATGGGTTTCATAAATAAATAAAATGGGTAAGCATTTTTAGTTAAGACTGGGACCTGTCTGCGCACAAAGAAATTCGTGACGGGAGTTGTTACCACAGAGACAAAGCAAAAGGACCTAAGTGTCCAATAATGGCCAAGGAGTTCAATGAACACGGCATGTCTCTGTGTGGTATGAAATACCAGTGGTCTGGGGGACATTTTTAACGGCCCATGATAACGCTGTGTATGACATCATCTTCTGCTTCCAAGATGCTCACAGGATAAGATCTCAGCTGTACGAAAGGGAGTAATTCCTTACTAACGAGAAAACGTTAATGAACACGTCGTTTCTAAATGAAGCCCCTATGAAAGAAAAACAAAACAAAAACCCAACTGGTACAACCCGGCAGAGGCACCTTTGTGTTGAATCACAAATTAGGCAAAAGACATGGGAAGTCATAAAGCCAATGAAAGGACACGTGGGGAACGGCTGGAGTCGGGAGATGGGGAAGGCATCAACACGCAAGGCACGGGCGGAAGAAACACACAGACGTACACGCAGGAGCGTCCCCGAGAAGGGCGATCATCGCATTACCGATGGATTCAGAAAGAGACCCTCAGGAAAGCTGATGAAACCTGCAATTATTTTTCTGTCGTGCAGAAACGACCCTCGGTGATGCTGCTGTCAATTCACAATGCTGTTGAACAATTATTTTAGACTGTTTCGACCAAGGAAACCAAGTTTAACACCTGATTCACTCTTTACTCATTCCAAGAGTTGGTGCACGTTTGCAATAACCACCACCGTTTTATCAAATACAAGATGATGTAAATGGATTGCCGTGATCTGTCTCTCTTTGCAAGTTAATCTCAAACCAACCTTTATTTTTTTTTAAAGATTTACTTGAGAGACAGAGAGCAAGCACGCAAGCATGCCTGTGCTCAAGCCGGAGGGGTAGGGGCAGAGAGAGAGAATCCTAAGCAGGCTCCACACCCAGCGTGGGCTCGATCCCACGACCCTGAGCTGAAATCCAGAGTCATACCCCCAACCGACTGAGCCACCCAGGTGCCCCGAGACAAACTTTCGTTTTATTTCATCAGTCTTTGCTACGAGCTTCAGTCCCCACAGTTTAAGTAAGCTTTTTCTGGTGCGCATCATCCTTGGGTAAGAGTGGCGCTGGACCTGAGTCTACAGCGGGGCCCAGATCCCTCCCTGCTTCCCAGCAGCATCTCTGTCTGCCGAAGGCATGACTCACACACTCAAGACGAAAGGACCAGCTGAGGAGCTCACTCTGAAGGAAAGGCTGCTGCTGGCTGAGGCCTGAGGGGCCTTCCTCACCCGGGGGCGCTCCCTGCAGCCTCACTCCACGGACACAGTGGCTGTGAGCCTCCTCGGCGAGGCGGACCAGCTCCTTGCTGAGGGGCCCCCGCGGAAGGACAGGTGCCGGGCGGACGGGGTGGGTGAGCAGGTGCGACCCACCCCCACCCAAGCTGGCCTGGCAGCGGCACCTGGCTGAAGGTCTGCACCTGCACCCGAGGGGCGTCTACTCATTTCATCATATTCGCTGGGGTTGCATGGCCGCTGACAGGCCGTCACAGTAACAATGAACTTGAGCCATGGCTCTCGAAAATCTTGTTCACCTTTTCCCCTTTTCAGGAGAAAAGCTGCTCTGTGTGGCATCTGCGATGTGGCACGTGGGAGGGAGTGAGGTCATGGCCCTGAGGGAAAAGACAAGCACAGACCACAAGGCCCCACCCAGGCGGGGTGGCCCTGCTGGAGGCTTCTGGGCAAGGCAGCATCGCACCTGCCCTTGGACGTGACCCCTTCCACTTGGGCAACGTAACTGCAAGGGAGCGCCTCACCTGGCCACCCACTGGTGCCCAGACTAGCACCCCATGGAATAGAAACAGCTGTGAGAAGTTCTTTCCTTTCCTCTTCTGTGTCTGTAAGTTAAATTCAGAGCCAGAGCCAGAGAGGGGCTGTGTGCTGGTCTCCTGTCCTGTGTTGCACGCGGGGTCACGGGCTCCCCGGCCTTGTGTCAAGGGGCACGGAGCACCGTGTCTGCCCTGGGAGGCTTCCCCAAAGGGGTGTCATTCTTTCACTTCCAAGTGAATCGTTCATAGGCACGCAGTTTTGTTAAGACAAATTAAAAAAAAAAAACCGCTACAAAACTAAAGCATTTTCTGGCTTACTTTAAAGAACAGAATTCTGGATTCTCACTTATACCCTTGGCCATAGGGGGGCAAATGCCTCTTAAACGCAAGCAAGTCCAGTAACGAAAAATACTTGAACGAGTATAGGAAGTAAGAGTGTTTAGCTAAGCAAGGGGTATTTCAATTTTACAAAGGAATCCCACTGCTCATTTTAAAGTGACACTAATTGCTATTTTTAAAACGTGACCTAAAAAGAGAAGATGTGATATTTTGATTTCGTAAACTTAAACAGTCGCTACGGTTTCCCGTGCGCGGTGCCTCCTTTTTGAAACGTCGCAATGGGAGTTTTCAACAAGACCGGTCATTTTCAGTCTGAGCCCGGTACCCACGATACCGGAGGGGGGGACCTCTGTCTGTTTCGCTCCTTCCTACCCTCAGAGCCTCGCCCAGGGCCCATGCTCCGTGTTGAACGGATAAATGTCGACTTAGCTCTGGGAACCGGCAGCTCACGCTGACACGTGCCAGATTCTCGGTTTATAAATATTTACAATCAGGACTTGATTTCGACTTTAATGAGCCCAACTGTTAAGGATACCTCCGAAGTGAGAAATGGAATCCATCACTTCCCGCAAGATGCAGCTTCGGCAGTTGGTCTTTTATCTGGCTTTGTAAGGAATGAGACGCAGACACCGAATGGCGAGAGCAGGACGTTTCATGGTGGACGGGTCAAAAGGGAAAAGAGACCCAGCCTGGGAACATGAATTTGGGGCCAAATGTAAATTTAAGAGGGTAAAACTCCTCAGGCGGGTAGGCTCCCAGAAACTCCGGAGTCTGCGGATGCTTCACGAAGGATAGTTTATGAGGTCTCGCTTGAGAGTTGGTTAAAAAAACAACCACTAAGATAGTTTCCTAAAATGCATTTTAAAAGGAGAGCATCGGGGGGCATCTGGGTGGCTCAGTCACTGAGCAGATGACTCTTGATTTTGACTCAGGTTGTGATCTCAGTGAGATTGAGTCCTCCACTGGGCTCCACGCTTAGCACAGTCCGCTTCAGATTCTCTCTCTCTTACTCTCTCAATAAATAAAAAAAATCTTCAGAGGGCCTAAGATGACCGCCACTGTCTTGCAGACACATTGGCTAGATTCAGAAAACCTGACTGAAATTATGGCCTCACAAGTGTGTTTACCAACACATTAACTGGTGTGCTATGTGCTTCAGAAAAAGTAAGGAGAAAGTCAAATGCCATCACCAAGTTCCACAGGAATTTTCCATCTAGCTGAGCGCTTCCCGCTTTTTAAACTAGTACCCCCTTTTGATAAAACTAAAAATAACGTGTATTTCTCATCCGCCCTGAAAAATCTCAGACTCCTTGAGACACAGTCTGTCTTCCTGCACATCCCAGGAGCTAAGAGACGTTCTGTCTAGTTTCACTTCCTGCACTTTGTATTAGGAAAAGACTTGGTAACTCCTTTCTTTCCGGACCGACAAAGTCTCGTTAGCAGACATGCCTCTCCTTGCTTGGAAAGTCTGGCTCAGGCCCTTGCGAGAAGACCCTGCCCCTCCTGCCGGCGCCCCGGGGTGAGCAGGGCTTTGGGGAAGAGCAAGCAGTGGTGAGCAGGGCTTCAGGGAGAAGCAAGCAGATCCACCTGCTGTGGGCTCACGATCTTACAACAGGGAGTCTAATGACCAAGAGCCCTGCGCGGGGCACACACCACATCCCTGCTTCCCTGTGTCTGCTTCTCACACCAACCCTATGAGGTTGGAACCAGAAGCCCCACTAACGAGTGAGAATTACGGCAGGAAGATGCTCAGCAGCCTCTGTGAGGCCTCTTGGCTGCAGAAGTGGCACCAAAGGATTTGAATCCAGGTCTGTCCACATCCCAGGACTGCCTGCTGCCCTGTGATGTGACAGGGCCTCATCCCTCCTGCCCGCCCGCCCGCACATCACCCCTGCACCACGAGTTCTGCCTCACCCACAGGCTGCCAGCGCTATCATTTCCTGAGTATTTTTCTTCGACTTGAAGAACTAGTTACGTTTTTTTCCTAACACATGTTGAAAATAGATTTTGGTGTGAGATTTTAAGTATTAGATTTTAAGCGCCCCCATGTCCTCTCCACCCCGTACCCCCCCATCATGTCATGGGCCTCCAGTGGAATGTCCCTCCCCCAGGTGTGCCCTCCACTGTCGAGCCTGAGGCTTGCTCTGTGCAGACCCTTCGGTGAGTCAGGCGGCTGCCGCAGTGGGGTCCCCAGAAGCTTGCTGGAGTCAGACACACACGCGGTGTGCACAGAGCCTTGGGGGAGGGCACAGGAGTCCCATGGCAACGGGAGGACTTCTCTAAGTCAAGGGCGGGAAAGCAGGGTCTGCAGGCCCAGGCCAGCTTTTGTAAACAGAGTTTTGCTGGAACAGAGTCATGCCTGTTTGCTTACATATGTCTGTAACTGCTTCCACGCTACAAAAGCAGAGCTCAGAGGTCGCTACAGAGCCCACAGCCCCAAACGTTCACTGTGGGACCCTTTGCAGAAAACGTTTACCGACTGCCACGCTAGGTGATACGCTGTTCATCCAAAAGTCAGTTGGCAAACACCAGTCCACAGATAATCCTGACAGTGCCTATGATTCTCGTGATGAGTATGTGACTCCAATTTAATCCCATTCCACTTAACCAACATTTATTTATTGACGGGGCTGCGACAGTCGTGGCAAGGGGCTGGGCTCACAGAGGCGAACGAAGCTGGGCCTCTGTTTCTTGGAGGAATCAGGATATAAATGATCTCAATATAACTCAGTAAGATGTAGGATCTGATGTTTTATTTTTCCTGTAAAGTGGATCCTGGAAACCAGACCTTTTTGTTCCTTTAAACTTTGACATTCTAAAACCGTAACCATGAGCTAAGATCTCTTTCTCTCTAATTTTGTGTTGTTTTTTTTTTTTTTAAGGATAAATAGTGGAGATGAAACTATTTCTGTGAAATTGCTCATTAACTTTTGCGGAAAGATCAACTTATTGGAAGTTACTGTAATTGCCAAATTTGCTCTGGGCTCCTGACTACAGTTCTCCTCTCTTGTGCTGAGAATGGAAAAAGGAAAAGGTATCGAGACATCAAGGGAGACGAGGTCAGTTAAAGAACCAGACTTTTGGGCGCCTGGGTGGCTCAGTGGGTTAAAGCCTCTGCCTTCAGCTCAGGTCATGATCCCAGGGTCCTGGGATCGAGGCCCGCATCGGGCTCTCTGCTCGGCAGGGAGCCTGCTTCCTCCTCTCTCCTCTCTCTCTGCTTGCCTCTCTGCCTACTTGTAATCTTTCTCTCTGTGTCAAATAAATAAAAAATAAAAATCTTAAAAAAAAAAAAAGAACCAGACTTTTGTTTTTTAAGAGTGAGTTTTTAAATTGGAATCCATATTAACTGGGTCACATATTAACCTTTTGCTGAAAAAGGCACGAGGGACAAGAGACAATGGCCGGGTTCAGCCACGATTTCATTATCTGCTATCTGTCTTTGCAACTCAACTAGGTATCAGGTGAATTAAGGGGAAAACCAATTTTGACATCCCGTGGACGTGATGCAATTGATTATCCTCGGGCAGAGCAACGGAAGAGTGACTATAAGAGGTGCCGTGTCTGGGCGCCTGCCCTGCCCCGGTAACTATGTGCACTGGCTATTGACAATGCCTTTGTAGCCCACAAACAAGGTTTCTCATTGAGCTTTGCAAGTGAACACAGAATGCATCCGTTTCTAGGGAAACCTGCCCGGGGAAGCTCACAGCCTTCGATTCATAGAACGCGTCCCCGTGCACGGAGTGGCCCGTTTGTACGGTAACCCCCTCCTCCTCATTTACCTCATCCCGTTTGAAAAATTAATGCAACAATGAGAGATGATTGTTGACGCTCGTTATTAAATCATTTATTCATCCCACACAATGATTCAGAATGATTCATTAAGCTTGCTGGAAGGAAGCCGGGGTTTACCTCCACGGTGGTTTGTGGAGGGATGTGCTCTTTAAAAGGATATTTTGTAACAACACAATTATCATAATTAAAAGCTACCCTGATATTCTGATGAGCTTTTGACATATTTCTGAGGACTGGCATTTTCGCACGAGGAGCTAAATGAGACTGGAACAGCACTGGGAGGAATACGGCTGTGGGGGCAGAAGCTGGAGGCGACATCGAACGGCAGCATCACCCCAATTTTGTCTGGTCCTTTGCTAACGAATTTCACAAAATGTCACCTGAACTTCTGGCTTTCCCAAAAGAGTCTAAGAATTACATTCTGTCACCTGAGCAATCTCCTGCGTTACTGAGTCACGGGTGCGTCCGTTCCCCATGACAGCCCACCTCCCCGGGCTGCCCAAGCAAGCAGGTCACTCAGCCCGCCACTGAGCTGGTCCACATCTGGCCTCTGATCTCTTCCCAACGTTGCCCTTGCTTCGTTCCGGGTGTGAAAGGCCATCGAGCAAAGGGCCTGGTTTGATAAGCCACTAAAACTGATGGGCGACTGCAGGAAGGGCACCCATCTCTCTGCTACTGCCTGGTTAAGCAGGCGTAGGTGAAGACACTAAGGCCAGGGGCCAAGAGGACGCCTTCTCGTGCTGAAGGTGCGTGGTGGGTATGGAGGGGGGCCACGTGGGAAGAGAGACGTGGGTGCTGTGTGAACCTGGACAGCCAGCATGCAGATCAGGGCAGAGGCACACAGGTGGCTTTCCCCAGGAACGGGGGGCTTGGATGCTGTGGGATGTGTGCCCGGCACTTGAAACGCACCTTGGAAAAGCTTGGCCTGGGAGCTCCGTGAGAGCTCGGACCTGGTCTGCTCTGTGCCCAGTGTACGGTGGCTGCTAAATCAATAAACGGGCCGTGTCAGTCCTTCACTCGCTCCGCAGATACCGACGAAGGGCTGATGATGAGCTAAGGCCCGAGCCCAGGTGTCCTGAGTGCAGAGATGAGCACAGCCGCGCCCCCACGCTCCAGGAGCCGACCCAGGGGGCGACTGAGATGAGTCAGTGCGAACAAGTCCACTGGGACAAAGGGAAGCTGAGGAAGAACCCGGGTGGGGCTGCGGGCACCTCCTATGGAAGGTGCCGAAGTTGAGTAGCCGGCCTGGGTGAAATGGAGGAGGTGGAGACCACGGCGGAGACCACGGGGGAGAGTGGGGGAGCTGGCCTCGTCCTGGGGGTAAAGGGGCCCCAGAAGGGAGGGGCGTCCTGGGGCTGCCGCGATGACCCAGAACGTAGCCTCAAGAAGCGGACAGTCCAGAGAGATGTTAAAGGCACTAGAAGTATCAGAGCATCGTGGGCAAGGAGGCCCTCCTGGAGATGGCTCCGTCAGCGTTCTGGAGCCCGATGCCACGGAGAGCGGCCCGAGACCAACAGCCCCTCTGCTCTGTCTCACGCTGAGCAAGCAAGCTCCCGATCATCACGTGGCTTCCCGGGCTGCTCTGCCTATAGGAAGACTCGGCCATTAGGGCTAAGGGGCAGGCTTCAGTCTCGCTCTAAATCAACCTCTTGGCATCCTGCTTCTGGAGATCCATCTGTGGGCTGAGCCCACCTCCAAGACACAGACCAGCTCTGGGTGTGCGGGCAAACCCTGCCGGCGCCTGCAGGCCTGCGGGCCTGACGGGGAGGGGACTGGCGCACCCCAAATACAAGGCCAGGTTCCTGATGGGCGGGCAGCAGGCGTCCCCCGTGGGGCTGCCCTGTGAGAGCTGGGGGCTCTCTCTTTATACGTGTCTACAGGTCTCCACGTCTGCGGGTGCCTGTGGGCTGCATGCGCTCCTCCGATGATGGGAAACCCAGAACCACGTGCCACTCAAGGACGTGGCCGGCAGGAGCAGAGAACAAAGAGCAGTCGCGGGGATGGCATTTGCATCATTTAACATTTGATATGAAAGGAACCATTTTGCTGGCATGAAATGTTCTCTCTGGCATTATTCTCAGTTACAAAATAGTCTCCATGGTGGTGCTGATGCCATCCTGACACTTCATTTCCTTGTCATCGAAAAGGTTTTCTGCACCAACTCAAGCATGGCATGAAATTTCAAAGACCTCAATAGAAGTTTTCCAACTTCATCTCCATGGAACAGTTGGAAAATGTCTCCAATTATGCAAGCTTTTTGTAAAATGTCTCAAAAATACAGAAGGGCCTATTGTACATTTCACAAGTAAATGAGAACACATTAAATGCTCAAAGATGAAAAGAAGAGTGTCAAGGCTTTTTGTTTTTTGTTTTTTTTTTAAACCAATGCTCGCTCCCGGGTCAGGCCGCCACCTCCCTCCCCCTACCTCCTAACAAATAAACCGATGTATTTAAATGTTGGAAGCGTCAGAGGAAGTACACTCTGGAAAGATCTGAAAGGAGGCATTAAAACCAAAACAAGAGACGCAACAGTTGTCAGAACTGGAATCCTGCCAAGTCACTGGCCACACAGGGAATCGGCTGAGAACGACCCATTTCTCATGAGAACAACACTGCCGGGGCGGCCAGGAAGGGAGCTGGAGGGTGCGCGGACCGGTACGCCGTCAGGTGCGTGTGTGTGCACGTGTGTGTGCGCGCGCTTGTGTCAAATACGCGGTTGGCTGATAACCGACAGTGGGATACACCGGACTACATACATTTCTCTCTCCTGGTTCTGGAGGAGAAGTCAGTCCTCATCCTGAGAAAACTGCAGAGGCGACTCTAGGACCTGCCATGTCCCAGGACCTCCCAGGGTTGCATCCAACACTGGTCAAAGTCTCGCTCTTCAAGATCAACTGCCGTCCAGCCAGTGCCTGCTTCCCAGAAGTATGAGAAAAGATGCCCCTGGCATCATCCCTTCTGGAGCCGGTACAGCGGCAGTCAGAGCCCCTCAGCCCCCAGTAACTGCACACCTGCAGGACCCCATCCTCAGCTGCCAGAAACCGCCACAACTTTACTACTCGGTAGGCCAGGGGCTCCTGTAATGATCTACAGGCCCCCCCTCCTTTAATCCTCACGACCACTCTATGCCAAAGCTCCTTCGGCTACTCCCACTTTCCAGGTGAGTAACTGAGACTGGGAGGGCTGGGCGGCTTGCCCAAGGCCATGCTGTCAGTGGGGGGGTGGGGGGTGGGGCTGGGGACAGAACCCAGTTGGGTCCCCAACCCCATCCCCTCTACCCTGGGCCAGGCTGCAGGAGGTGGAAGAAGGATCCGGAAGCCTCCTCTCCAGACGGCCCTCCCGGCCAGCCCCTGGGGCCCCGGGTCTCTACCTGCTCCGGCGAGCTTGTCGGCCACCTCCTTCCGCACGGACTGGGTGAGGTTGAAGTAGTCGTCCTCCTCGTCGATGCTGCGGAGGAAGAGCGGGATGTGCTGGAAGACGACCGCGTGCTGGCACCGGCACCGGCCCGCGACACTCAGCTGCTGGTCCAGCCACTGGTCCTGCGCCTGCTTCAGGGCCGGGCATCGGGAGGCATCGTACCAGAACTGGGAGTTGAGGACGAGGAACAGGACGCCCCCAACCCAGAAGCTGAAATAGTCGTCCCCCCAGGTCCGCTGGAACTCTGCCACGGTCTCGGGCGTCGGGGTGTTGCCCACGTCGTGGTTGCCGCTGACCAGCACCAGCGGGATGTCACGGTCCACGCGCGCCAGCACCCGCTGCAGGTCGGCCGTCTGCTCCTTCCGCCAGGGCATCCCTGCAAGGGGGAGGGTCATGGCTGAGACGGCCGGGGCCATCCGTGTGCTCAGCGTCATGAAGTAAGAGAGCACAGTCTAGAAACACACCTGACCCGCACGTGCGAACCGCCAACAGCAGCTGTGTGTTAAAAGCAAATGAGTAACTAAAGTGGGAGCCTCTGGGTGCCCCCCGCCCCTCAGGATGGCTTGGAAATTCAGTGTCCGAGTGGCCCTCTGACCCAGCGTTGCTGATTGAGTGATGATATGAAGTTATTCTAACGCTAAATGTCAGTGAGGCTTCATTTCTTTTATTCAGATGAAAAATAAATATAAATAGTTGCTACTTTTCTGTCCCGTCTCGATGGGTCATCATAGGCATCCCTATTGTGTGTGGACCCAGCTTTGAACGTCAGTCCCAAACCAACTGCTATTTATAGTTATTCTTACCACACCTGTGGCCTTGCAGACCGTGTGAGCACCCTTACGGGGAAAACCCTTAGAATCCGAAAAGCCAGATCAACGGGCCCGTGCGTCTTGCCAAATCCCACTGCCCCGCCCACACAGGGGAAGAGGTACTTAGTAGTCCACTAACGGTGTGTACAAATGCAAGGGCTCAATGTCTTAATATTAAGTGTGTCTCCCCACACCACCCTGCACCCCAGACACCCAGGATTCAGTATGGCGATAATGTATTAAAACTTTAATGGGTGGGATTTGAAACAGCCACTTCAATTCCGGATCTGGGCTTTTTGTTTTTTGGTTTTTTTTGGCCTTTTGTTTTGTTTTGCTTTTTGAGCTCCTCAGTGCTAATTTATTCAACAAATATTTATCGAGTACTGACCAGGTCCAAGGCACTGATTCCGTTACTGGGGCAAGCCGTGAGCCAGAGACACAACCCCTTCCCTCCCAGCTGGACAGTCAGGTAACTGATCCAGGAAATGATGGAGGCTCCCGGTCCGTATCAGACGCTAATGAAGCATTACTGACCAACGCAGGTGGGGAAATGACAGGATTCCTGCGGCACGTCAGTCCCGAGGAACACGCTCAACGTGATGCAACGAGGAAAAGGACGAGAGAGAAGAGCAGCCCCGCTTCCCGCAGGAGGATGAAAACTCACCTGAAAAGCCTTGCAATGAACAGCTGAAAATTACACCCAACAGTCCGTGTCCGCCATGAATTTAAAAGAAGGCGTAAAGGTCTTTAAGAAACAACTGCAGCTAAGAAGGAAGGCCTAACGTAGACAGGACTTCGGTCTAGATGGTCATAAAATAGGCGGGCGTGAAGGAGGAACAGGCAGCACTCACTCAGGAAAGAAACAGAGGCAAGAGCCAAAACTGGTTCAGAACTTACAAGTATAAGAAATTAGCAGTGGCAAGACCTCCTTTATGGCCAAGTCTATGCCATTTTCTAAATGTCCCGTCTGAGCTTGTAGAGAACGTGCATTCTCTAAATGTTGACTACGGAGCTCCTCAACCCCCCTCGGTCAAACCAGTTTATGGTGTGACTCAAGTCTCCTGTGTCATTTGTCCTTGCTTGTGGCCGACTGATCCGTGTCCGTGTAACGGAGCCTTGGTTACGTCTCCACTGCAACTCTGAACGGATCCATTTCTCCTTGAAATTATGCCAAGTTTGGTGTGCATTTTACTTTTAGCTGTGGTATTAGGTAAGCGGTCAGAATTTTCCTATCTCACTGAAATAACTTTGTAATTCATTCTAATAAAATAAATGAGAAGAAAAGAGAGGTAGATCTACAGTGACACGCTAGAAAAATCTTTTCTATATTAAGTTAAAAAGGTAAGGCATGGAGGAAAAAAAAATCACATGTAAATTTTTAAAAGGCTGACAGATATTCCTATACTGTGAGTAAAACTTCTCCAAACACATAAAGAGAACTACAGTTTGGTTAAATCTGCGAACCAGGAGAGAGGGGTACTTCCACATTCGGTTTAAAAGATCTTTTCCTTCCTTTTTCCAAGCTTATGTACTATTTCCATCTTGTTTTGTTTAAAGTGTTTTCTTGGTTTTTTTGTTTGTTTGTTTAAAAAGGGGGTTTTAGCCCCAGGATCCCGAGGTTTAAAGAAGATTCGGGAGAGGCCAGTCGGGCAGCAGCATTTCCAAGCGCTCCCAGTATCTCGGACGAGTGGACTCTGCTGGGAGAAGGTGTCAGCCGGCTGACCTGCCCAGGAAGAGCTCCTGAGGGGAGAGGCAGGTCCGGCCTGGCACGAGGAGCCAGGAACCCCTCCCTCGTTGGTGCTGGCCGTTTGCCTCCAGTGCCGGCCCCCTCGCTGGTTTGGGATGGCCCAGGGGCTTCTGGTTTGAAGGGGCCATGGGCTGATGCCGCTGCTTCTTTAGCTGAACCCAGACTGTGGGCATCTGTGTCGACCTACATTATCCCCTCTAAGACCCCTCAGGCCAGTTCTTTGCCCAAGTCAACAAACAGGGAGGACGAATCCTTTATGGCCTTGAACATGATAAACCATTTCAAAGGGACTCCATAAACCAAGGTTTAATTCATCGCTACTTTCCTTAACCAGTGTTCTAAAAACCCCAAAGCTGCCACTAATGTTCCCTTTTTTCCATTCATACCTACTTGGGGACAGCCAGTGCTAACCTGGCACTTACTATGGGCGGCACTGTCCTAAGAGCTGTACTCATATTAACTCGGTGTGACAGCCGGTGGGGGCGTCAGGCTTTGAACTCACTGTTCCAGCTCAGACTGCTGGCCTCTCGTTCCAGTGTCCTGCTCACACACTAAGGTCCTAGCTTCCTGGGTGACTTCTCTCGGCTGTCCTGATCCGCGGGACACAGATTTACAACACAGTGGGGTGCACCACGTCTCCCATTCCTCATTTTCAAAGGGCGTTTCATCAAGACGCTTTACATGCTGATTGAGTCAGACATAAAGAATGTTCAATGAGCTAATGACCATATAGAAAAAAAGCATCTTAAAAGAAAGGCTTACTCAAAACTTGGAAAGGAGACCCTGTCTACAAGCAATCTACAGGGCGGAGCTGTGAATTACACACAGTAACAGGATGTTTGTTTCCAAACTTCAGAGGGATCCTGCTTTGGGGGAAATCACAAATATCCCCCAATAACCTGTTAAAAAAAGATGAAACCCATCTTCCCTGGAGCCCCTCGGTCAAATATGAGCCTCTCCTGTGAGGTTGTTCCAGAACATCCTGAACCCCTCACACGGAGGCCTGGTGTGGAGGTGGAGTCTAGTATACCTGGGTTTGGTCCTTGCCTCCTGTCCCTCACAAGCCATGTGGCCTTGGTGAGTCACGTGATTCCTCTGAGCCTTGGTCCCATCCTGCGTGAGATAAGGGTGATAGGCTCCAGGGCTCAGAGGGCAACTGTCAGGATTCACACCGAGATAATGATTTCCAGAGTTCGGAATGAACAGGAATGCAAAAATGTTAGCTGTCTTCCCTCCACCCCCACACCCGAATGTACTGAATTCTCCCTTTTCGACCGGTGACTCACAGTGTGCACATAGCAATCAACAAATCATTTCTGAAGGAAAGAAAACATTCCCCAGGGATATAAATAATTTTTAGGTAAGAATGTAAAAATGAAGGAGTAACTTCTCGATTACAAAAAGCCAAGTTTAAGGAAAACATTTGCATTATTTTCAACACACTTGCACTTGTGTAGGTCAGAATTTCTTTAGGGTCAGAACATCAAAAATCCCTTCGTATCAGAGCATGGCTGACAGTACATCTTAGTGCAGCTTCCTGAGGAAGTCATAATATTAGAGCAAAGGCCAAAGCCAAACCTCACCAGCATCAGGAATAGAAAAAATGTTAACTGAGCCAAGGATAGAGTTTCCGTGAGTTTCTTATGGATCAAGTGGGGCTCTGCACTTCACAGGAAGGGCAGAAACAGAGGCAGGAAAAGAAGAGACACTGGTGAAGGAAGAAAAACTGCAAGAAATGACTCAGAAGAGAGAAGGCAAATCCATTAAAACTTTAGGATTATACGTTCTAGTTGTGTGCAAAATGTTGGAAGTTACTCCCTCACTTTTAAATTCTTACCTAAAAATTATTTATATCCCTGGGGAATGTTTTCTTTCCTTCAGAAACGATTTATTGATTGCTATGTACATTCTGATAGGGATTGCATTAAATCTGTAAATTGCTTTGAGTGGCGGGGACATGGTAACAATATTGGTTCTTCCAATCCATGAGCATGGAATATCTTTCCATTTGTTTGTGTGAACTTCACAGAATTAGAACAAATAACCCTAAGCTTTGTAAGGATCTACAAAACACTGAATCGCCAAAGCAATCTTGAGAAATAAGAACAAAGCTGGAGGCATCACAACCCCAGACTTCAAGTTGCATTACATAGTTGTAGTAGTCAAAACAGTACAAAACTGACCCCAAAAGAGACACATAGAGTAATGGAACAGAACAGAAAACCTGGAAATAAACACACACTTCTATGATCAATTAATCTATGACCAAGGAGGAAGGAATATACAATGGGAAAAAGACAGTCTTTCCAACAAATGGTGTTGGGGAAACTGGACAGCTATATGCAAAAGAATGAAACTGTACCCCTTTCTCACACCACACACAAAAATAAACCCAAAATGAAGTAAAGACCTAAGTGTGAGACCTGAAACCATAAAAATCCTAGAAGCACAAGCATTAATTTTTTTGACATTGGCCATAGAAACATTTTTCTGGTTGTGTCTCCCGAGCCAAGAGACACAGAAAGCAAAATTAAACTATTGGGACCACGTCAAAATAAAAACCCTCTGCACAGTGAAGGAAACCATCAACAAAACAGAAAAGCAATCTACAAAAAGAGAGAAGATATTTGCAAATGATATATCTGACAGGGGGTTAAGATCGAAATTATATAAAGAACTTACAACACCAAACCCCACCCCCCCAAAGTAATCTAATTCAAAATGGGCAGAGGACCTGAACAGACATTCTTCCAAAGACGACATCCAGACGGCCAACAAACACATGAAAAGATGCTCAGCATCACTAACCATCAGGGAAATGCAAATCAAAACTACAATGAACTACCACATTACACTTGTCAGAATGGCTAAAATAAAAAAGACAAGCAGTAACAAGTATTGATGAGGATATGGAGAAAATGAAACTCTCCTGCACTGTGGGTGGCAATGGAACTGGTGCAGACACCATGGAAAACAGTCTGGAGGTTCCTCAGAAAATTAAAAATAGAAATACTACACCATCTAATAATTCCACTACCGGAAATTTATCCAAAGGAAACAGTAATTCAAAAAGATATATGTACCCCTAGCTTTACTGTAGCATTATTTAAAATAGCCAAGATATGAAAGCAACCCAAGTGTCCACTGACTGTGAATGGATAAAGATGTGTTACACACACACACACACACACACACACACATTACTCAGCCATAAAAAAGAATGAAATCTTGGCCTCTGCAACAACATGGGTGGGCCGAGAGGGTATTATGCTAAGTGAATTAAGCCAGCCAATGAAAAACATATACCCTATGATTTCACTCATATGCGGAATTTAAGAAAATAAGTGAACAAACAAAAAAAGGGACAAGTGAAAAACCAGACTCTTAAATACAGAGAACTAGTGGTTGCTGAGGGGAGGCTGGTGGGGAAAGGGGTGAAAGAGGTAAAAGGAGTCTGAACACACTTACCGTGACGAGTACCGAGAAATGTACAGAATTGTTGGATCACTACACTGTATACCTGAAACTAACAAAACATTGCGTGTTAACTATAAATAATAAAAAACAAAAAGATGAGAGGAGGAAGATTGTCCTGGGCGGGTCTCCAAGGTGGAGGAGGGGCATCTGCGGAAAAGTGGGTACTGAGAGAACACGGACCCCGATGTCAGCACACACCTGTTGACTGAGAGAAGAACTCTGGATGGGACTGATGGGGGCAGGCTGGAAAGCTGTGACATGTTCAAACTATCTATTTTTAAAAATTTTGGGGGTGTGTGTGGGTGGCTCAGTGGGTTAAAGCCTCTGCCTTCGGCTCAGGTCATGATCTCAGGGTCCTGGGATCAAGGCCCGCATCGGGCTCCCTGCTCAGCGGGGAGCCTGCTTCCTCCTTTCTCTCTGCCTGCCTCTCTGCCTCCTGTGATCTCTCTCTCTGTGTCAAATAAATAAATAAAATCTTTAAGAAATTTTTTTAATGCAAGGAGTTTAAAATAAAACTAGGAGGTAATAATCATTATAAAGATAATTACAAAATAATTATTTATATCATTCGTTATTTTTGAATTTTTAATAAGATGGGGTACCATGGAAATGTGTAACCTATTACTGTCAATATTCATTAAGGCAGAGATGGTTATCTTCTTGTTTTGAGAATAGCCTTAAAATACCTTGTTGGATAAAATCTTTTAGCAAACTTGGAAGAGAAGTAAACATCCTTAACCAGATAAAGTGCATCCACAAAAACCCTGTAGCTAATGTCACGCTTCATGGTGAAAGACTGAATGCTTCCCTCCCTAGGACTGAGGACAAAGCAAAGATGTCTGCTCTTACCACCTGCATTCAGCATCACACTAGAAGCTGTGGCCATTGCAGTAAGGCAAGAAAAAAAGAAATAAGAAGCATACGGATTGGAAGAGAGAAAATAAAACTGCTTGTTCTCAGAAAACACAACTGTCTTCATAGAAGACCCCCCAAAATCTATTTTTTTTAAAAAAGTTTCTAGACTAATAAGGGGAATTGGCTTAGTTGCTGGACGCAAGGTCAATATATAAAAATTAATTGTATTTCTATAGACTAGCAATGGAGAATTGGGAGGTATAAAGAGAAATATTTCAAAGATACTTAGGGGGTAGAAACAATAGGAATCCCTGTATTCATTACGAGAAGGAGAGGAAGGACTCGAAAATCATTCTCCATGTCTCAGCAGCTGGGAGGTTAGTCATGTCATTTACAGACATGGAAAAGACTGGGGAACAAATAGATTAGACGTAAAAACTGAAAACTCCTTGAATATAAAACTTGCTGCACTGATAGAGATGCAGGCAACGAAAGGAAAAAGCAGAGAGAATGGACTTCATGCCAATTAAAAATTTTGCATTGTCAGAGGCGAGTATCAAGCACAGAGTGGGAGAAAATATCAGCAAACCCGACATCAAGTGCGGCATTAATATTCAGGATATACAGAGAACTCCTCAACTTCAACAACAGATTCGGGCTCCATCTTCTGAAGGGAAAATAACACGGTGCTTCCCTTCCAATATGTCTCAGCCAGAAGTGCAGGCAGACACCACAGAAACTGAGTGCTCACCTGCCAAGCACAAGACACCGCGATAAACATATTTTGTTTTCCCCTTTGGGGATCAAGGAGAACAGGAGCTGCGTCCAAGCTCAGAGTTTAACCCGGCTGCAGAAAAAAGAAACAAGAACAACAAACAGTGAACCCACGTCTTTCTCTTCCCCATCCCGGCAAGCAGAACGCAGCGACGGCAAATTCCACCCAGAAACTACTGATGAAAACCATCACCTCTGAGACCTTCCTGACGTTTTCCCTTCACTGTGGAGGCTGTCCGAGTAACAGATGCTGCGAAGATTTCAACAGTGCTATGAATCTATTTACTGTTTCAGTAAGAAGATTTCCTCTTCTTTTTTTTTTTTTTCTTTGAGAAGCAAACCAATGTTCTCTGTAGCAAAACGGCAAGGAAGGATGCTGCTTACAGAAAATGAGATTTCTACTTTCCCTAGTCCCTGCAGGCACAAGAACTTAAATGAGAGCTGGCAGTAATACACTCAACCACCGGCAGGAAAATTTGAGTACCAGGGCCACCTCAGCAAGCACAGACGTAACGGCGATGTAACGGGCTGCTCATCCTGGGGGCCCCAGACTGGACTTTCCGGTTCGACCAGGCAGCGGTGAAAAGAGCACACTCAGTATGGTGCTCGTGTAAGCACATGCTCGGCAGTTACTCGCAAACCAAATTTTTTTTTTAATTTTTAATTTTATTCTATTTATTTTTTTTAAACCAAACGATTTCTCCGGCTGAGGCCGGGGCAGGACAGGAGGATGAACCAGAGCGCGACGGGGAAGGAAGCCGTGTGAGGAAGAGGGCTGGTGCACGCGGTCAGACCCCTTCGCAGCCGCGCCGCCTTCTTGGCCTGGCCCGGCTCCCGGGCTTGCTTCTGCCGGGGGTTTCACACGGCCCCGGGGCCGGCTGCGCCGTGAGCAGCAGTCTCCACGAGCATTTTCTCCGCCCCGTGAAGATCCTTGGTGGATCTGTACGAATCTGGTCTAACATGGGTCGGCCGAGGGCAGAGATGCCGGGAAGAGACTGAGATGTGCGCAGAACACCCCCTCGTCCCTCCTCTCCCTAATCTCGCAGTGGCTGCTCTGCGGGGCAACCTCAGGACTCTCCTTCCTCAGTCCAGGCTTTCTGAGAAGAAAAGAAGGTTCAGCAGCTTCTCCATCCAGTTGCAATCCAACTACTACACACACACACACACACACACACACACACACACACACCCATTCCTCTGTGTCTAAAGTCTCTTCCTAACAGAGCTGTGGCCAAACGTGAGGTAAGCAAGGGCACAGCTTGCTGCTCACTCTGTGAAGCCACAAAGGGTAGCTGCAGCTGCCTGTTAGGGGCTCAAATGCTTCCCCCCAAATCCACACGCTGAAACCCTAACACCCGATAACTGCATACGGTGTACAGGCCCTTCCCGGGAGAGCTGGCCCTCTGTCTCCTTGAATTCCTCTTTACCTACGCTTCCTGCATTACAGCGAAGGCAAGACCACGGTTCCTCCTCCCTGGCTGTCGCTCCCTGCTTACAGTGGCCCACAGGCTGGCCCCACGTGCCCCCAGTGGCTTCTCTGTAATCCGTCCTCACGGCCAGGTCACCAGTCCATCGAAGTCTCACCTCGCCCAATCACAGACGACTCCAAGTTTCAGATTCTTAACCTCATCTTCTTACCCCTCGTCCCCTCTGACCCTCTCCTCATCCCTGTGATGGTGCAAAGGACGGATGACTGTGCGGCATCTTGTGCAAGAGACGTGTTCTCAAAACCCGGCCCAGCAGAGCACCTGCCTGTCCCAGAAGCACTCCTGACACAGAAGGGTGTCGTCTGTGCTTCCGAGCTGAAGTGTCCCTGACGTTCTGCAAGAGCACACGAAGCTTCGCATCGACTCACCACCAGCTTCACCGGCTCTCAAATTGACACGATTCTGGACAGATGTTTAATTTGAAGGGATCTGTATGACTTTAGAGCTAAAGCACAAAGAGGCTTTTCTTTCTTTCTTTCCTTTTCTTTTCTTTTTTTTTTTGGTAGCATGCTATTTTGGATTCACAGAGCATCAACTCATTGTTCTGTCACCACGGTTTACAGAGGAGCAAACCAGGGCTTCCTGCAGTCTCAGGGAAGGGAACCGGGAATGGGGACCCAGAACCGAGCTGCACAGAGCCCCGGGCTCAGCCCTGCAGGGCTGGCCTGACAACTGGGAACTGGTCTGGCGGTTGTTAGTGAGGATTCGGGGAGTGGGAGACAGGGGCCTTCAATCTCACTCTGTGACCCACCAGCCGTGCTCCTCTGGGCAGCAATCAGTTATGAACGTGCCCCTTGCCACCATTAGTGAGTTTCTATCTGCCAGGGCACCAACGTAAGAAACCCCAGCACGACCACCGTCCTGTCGCCGTGACGCTTCTCACCTAGTGGTGCGCTACTGTCGTCTGTCCAGACGTGAGTAGCAGCAGAAACTCGCTCTATTTTCAATGAATGGAAAATGAAAACAATGACATCACAGGTATGGGGCCGGGCATCTGGGGTAGTGTGCTGAAGGGGACAACGTGGGCCCTTCTTCACGGAGCTTCAGATGCACACACGAGGCTTCGGCCAGTGCCGGGAAAGGGAGGACACTTCCGTTGATGCTATGGACCATCCTCCCAGGACCCGTCAGGGAACTACCGAGGACAAAGAGCAAATAACTCTCACAGCCTTGCGACAACAAACTACGTGACCCCTGGGCTTAAGAGGTACCGTTAGGACATCCGAAAGTGTGTCTGATATCAGGGGCTTCTTGACTTGCTGAAATGTATCCCGGGCAATCACACACACAGGCATTCCAGCCAGTGGTAACAGGGAGGACAGAGCAGCAAACTCTCGGACCAAATCATCAGAACTGCCAAAAGCATCAGGGAGGTCACGGCAACTGGAGGGGAGACTCTGGATATCAAAGCCACTTCCATTCAAGATTTCCACTCGCGCAGAGGAATTTCGGCTCCTTGATAAAGATGACGCTCTACACTTTCCGAGTTCATCACAATGCTATACTTAAAACATTACAATACAGATGTGTTAATCCGCAAAGGTTTGCTGCTTGGTAAATTATCCCCCTTGGAGCATCTGGCAGTATTTTTTTTAAAAAGGGGGAAAGACACTAGAGTCATAAAAATTTTTAAACCTCCTAGGACGGTTTTCACTTTGCAAATGTATTGTGTGCAACAGTTGGTTTGTAACTGACTGCTTGGGCTGCAACTAGGATCTGTCACAGAAATAACATTATATGTAAGCGGCGATGCAATCTCAGGCTCACCCACAAAACCTCGTTAATCCCCAACACAGATGAATGTACTCACTGAACTACGTAAAAGTTAGAATCATGCTTCTCTTGCCGGCTGCAATGTTTACCTTCCCAGCAAAATATTTGGGATTTCTGTTAATGTTGCCAGTTTCTGCGTCTTTCCTTCCTTTCAAAAATGCTCCTACCAGTGAGCATAAGAACCTAACCATTATTTATAGCCATAGGTAACAATGATTGCAAGGGAATTTAATATACTAGAAGAGAGAAATGTATTATGTGAAGTAATGCGTACAACTAAATGCATCTGATTAGAGGTTCGGTAGAGGTATAATTATGTGGTTATCTATACTTGGAAATATTATTTGTTACATTAATGGAAGGAAAATATACTAAATTAGGGGGGCTTGGGGGTAACCTATCTCTGACAGATGGAGAAGCAGAGGAAATAAAGATGAAGGGTCTTCAGGCTGAATATATTCTTGGGACCCCAAAGAAAGAGTGAGGTCAGCCAAGGTCACCGTTCGAATTTGACCAAGTGAAGCAAATAACTCTCCTAGGAGACTCAAGCTCACTCTACGAGTAGCAATAAATACGATGTCGGCTACCACTCACAGAACTCTTACCATGTGCTAAGCATGGGCATGACTGCACCCTGATGCACCTGTTACTATACTGAACCCCCGCTACGTGACCAGTTGACCTGCTGGCCAGGGGGCTGGGGCCCCTCCGCAGGCAAACGTTCTTCTAATGAGTAAAACCACATCAAATCAAGTGAACTACGGTCTTGCCGGTTCTGTGAGGCAAGAAGGTTAGGTAAAGGGGGCAAGGAGAGGATAAAGGGTCAGCTCCGGTGGGGAAGGGCCTGAGCGGTAAATGGATGGGACAGTCACGCTCTGGGAGCTGCACTGAGATGCTGCCATCACGTCTGCGGGCACCGTCACCACCACTGTGAGCAAAGAAGGTGTGTGGGACTCCTCGCCGTCATCCCCCCCTCGCCTGTTGTCATCTCTGCACTGGAACGGGGCCCCAGAAGGAGCCCGGGGGGTGGGTGGGGGCCAACATGCATCCTCAGCTCTCTGGGGGAAACTCAGTCTAATTTCCAAGTCAAGGTTCCGCTGTGCCTCGAGTCTGAAATGCTGAGGAAGTCTCGGGGTGCAGGGAACCCCTGGAACGCAGGCCTGGGAAACTACAAGGTCAAATGTTAGGGTATTCAGATTTGCCTGGACTTGAACAAACTCAGGAAACAAGAAAATTAAGGGAAAGAAGCGCACAGACTATACATTCATCTGTGTTCTTTACTGATTTTCATGTCTGATAAAGACACGGGATCAGACTCATCTTGTCATTCTGCTGGAAATGAGGAATGGAGAAAACAACGTCTGGAGTAGCTATGAAAGGCTGAGAGCCATGAAACCTCGTTTTTCTCAAACCTGTCAGCAGAAAGGACTCAGAGAAAACACGAGAGTGATCATGTCTGGTGAGACTGTGAGCTAAAAGCCATCTTCAAGCCCTAAAGGTTCAAGATGGCACACTGAAAACCCATACTTAGCTCTGTTCCTGCCACACACCCTACCGCAAAGACAGCAAACGCTCCAGGCCTAAGACAAGAGGAGAGGAAGAGCAGCCACAGAAATGTGGAACCCAGAAAGCAGGTGGACAAGGGGGCCTAGCTCACTCAGAAAGTTCGATAATCAGCTCAGAGTGGGGAAAGTTAAGAAAGCATCTGGCTTGGCGCAACCCTACGGAAAACCCTCTGGAGAGATTTACCGAAGCTCAACCTCCATTTTCGTGATGACCCAGCAATCCCACTCCCAGGACCGTTCCCGAGGAAGGGAGTGCACAGGTCTAGTAAGAGCCGTTAGTAAGAACGTTCACAGCGGCGGGATTCATCGTAGTCCCCGGAGCGGAAGGACCCGGACACCATCTGTGTGGAGTGGGCAGGTCTATGGTGATATAATCATTAGACGGATACTGTGGTGCAGTAAGAAAGAGCGGAAGGTGGATGGATCGCAGGTGTTAGGTCCAGTACGAGAAGCCAGAAGAGTACGTACCATACGATCTCATTGCTACGAATCTCAAGAACAGGCCAAACCAACTGGGAGAGACAGACAGGTTACTGCTGGAGAAGAAGCACGAGGGAGCTTTGTGGCAGGTGGCGAATGTTCTCGACCCTGATGTGAGTCGTGGTCAAGGGTGGATTTGCCTGTTTAAGGTCTTCACCTCAGAATAACTGCATCCTTTTTTATATTGTACCTCCGATTAACAAAGAAGTAAAGAAAATAAACAAAAGGGGGAAAGAACCGGATTTGTGTTCGAGCTACCCCGAAGGCCAAAGAATGTACAGTAACAGGTGTCCTTGGAAATGAGAGTAAAAGAGAGCCAGGGTGGAAAGATGCCCTGAAATCCCCCAGAATGAGGGACCACTGCCCCTCGTACTTTGGTAGATTGGGGGGGGAGGTGTTCAGTTTTTGTAAAGAGTAAAAAGGGATTCTGAGAGCCAGCAGACACAGTTGGGGGTAGAGGTACCATAGTGGAGGCGGGAACATTAAGATAAAAGGTTTGGCGGCAATTTTGGGAGCAGAGCCTTTTTCCTCTATGTGTTCTAAGAATGAGAGTGGCCAGGTGGGACCCTCCGCCCAGCAAGAGGCAGGAAGACTCTACCATGGGGCATCTGAAAGCCCAAGAGAAAAAACCTACAGGCACTGGCTCTGGAGAAGTGACGGCGGGCGGGGCGGGGGGAAGGCTTTACCGCCCTATGGTGAAGATCATAGGACACAAGCCCAGCCCCAAAGGGTCCAATCAGCTTTTCAGGGCTGCTCCGTTGTGCATTTGTGACATACTCAAACAGGCACAGGCGGCCAATATGAAAGACACCCCAGTTGGAGAGGCTGTGGAGAAAGGGGAACCCTCTTACACTGTTGGTGGGAATGCAAGTTGGTGCAGCCAGTTTGGAAAACAGTGTGGAGGTTCCTCAAAACGTTAAAAATAGAGCTACCCTATGACCCAGCAATTGCACTACTGGGTATTTACCCTAAAGATACAGATGTAGTGAAAAGAAGGGGAACATGCACCCCAATGTTCACAGTAGCAATATCCACAACAGACGAACTGTGGAAAGAGCCAAGATGCCCTTTAACAGATGAATGGATAAAGATATGGTCCATATATACAATGGCATATTATGCAGCCATCAGAAAGGATGAGCAGCCAACTTTTTTATCAACATGGACAGGTCTGGAGGAGATTATGCTGAGTGAAATAAGTCAAGCAGAGAATCAATTATCATATGGTTTCACTTACTTGTGGAACATAAGGAATAGCATGGAGGACACTGGGAGAAGGAAGGGAAAGATGAAGGGGGTAAAATCAGAGTGGGAGATGAACCATGAGAGACTGTGGACTCTGAGAAACAAACCGAGGGTTTTAGTGGGGAGTGGGGTTGGGGGGATGGGTTTGACCGGTGATGGGTATTACAGAGGACACATATTGTGTGGAGCACTGGGTGTTATATGTAAACGATGAATCTTGGAACGCTACATAAAAACTATTGATGTACTGTATGGTGACTAACATAATCAAAAAAAGAAAAGGAAAGAAAAAATAAAGTGTCATTACAGAAAATAAAAAAAGAAAGAAAGAAAGACACCCCAAACAATCAAATAGGGGGACACAGAGACTATTTGGAGAAGGAAAGGAAAAACTATCTTCAGTATTCTCAGGGAAGGAAAAGATACTGCACCCATCAAACAATTATAGGAGTAATGACCAAGATAGCTCTTGAAAATTAAAACTATGGTAGCAGAAATAAAAATCTCAGCAGAAGGCTTAGAAGATAAAGTTGAGGAAATACCTCAGAAAGCAGAGTAAGCAAGGAAATTGGGGGGGGGGGAGACAATATTTGAGGGCCAGTATAGGAAGTCTAACATCTGAAGAACATAAGTACCAGAGAGTATAGGAAAAAAATCTCAGGGGGAAAATCAACACTGAAACAATTTGACAATATTTCAGAACCAAAGGCCATGACTTCAAATAAGTAAATAAAGCAGATTCACACCACAGTATATCACCCTGTTATTTCAGAATCTCAGATACCAAGGGGAGATCCTACATATATCCACTTTCATGTAAAGGATCAAGAATCAGAGGAGAATTAAACATCTTAAAATCCAGGCTGGATGAGCAAAAGCAAGGAAGCTGAGCTTTCAAAATGCTGAGAGAAAAACGACTCCTTACCAAACGTTCTATACCCAGCTGAAGTACCACAATCTCAATTTAATGCGAGGCTAGAATGAGGATATTTCAAATATAAATTCTCCGGAAGCTACAAGAGCATGTCATCCACCTAAGAAGGAAGGAAACTGGGCCCAACAAGAGAGAGGTGAAGGCAGTCAGTTTCTAGAATGGGGGGGGGGGGCGGGGAATCTCAAGACAGGAGCTGTTAGCAGGCTTGGAGTAACCAGACAGGAAAAAGAATGTTCTCCTAGACAAAACTCAAAATGCTGAAGCTGACAGAATGCCCATTATTTTTAAATTTTTTGACCAGAAATCTGTGCACTTTCACCTGAGGTTGACTTAGTACATTTAAAAAATTAAGGGGTGCCTGGGTGGCTCAGCCAGTTAAGTATCTGCCTTCAGCTCAGGTCATGCTCTTGGGGTCCTGGGATCGAACCCTGCATCCGGCTCAGCAAGGAGTCTGCTTCTCCCTCTCCCTCTGCCCCTCCACCCCGCTCGTGCTCTCTCACTCTCTTGCTCTCTCTCTCGAATAAATAAATAAAATCTTTAAAAAAAAATTAAGACATTTTGGGACAACTGGCTAGCTCAGTCGGTAGATCATGTGACTCTTGATCCCAGGGTTGTAAGTTTGAGCCCCATCTTGGGTGTAGAGATTACTTAAAAAAAATAAAATAAAATCTTTAAAGTAAAAATTAAGACAGTTTTTTTTTTTAAGATTTTATTTATTTGACAGAGAGCAAGACAGCGAGAGAGGGAACACAAGCAGGGAGAGTGGGAGAGGGAGAAGCAGGCTTCCTGTAGAGCAGGGAGCCCAATGTGGGGCTCGATCCCCGGACCCCGGGATGATGACCTGAGCCGAAGGCAGATGCCCCACGACTGAACCACCCAGGCACCCTAAGACAGTTTATTTTAAAAACACAAAAAGAATCTGCAGGGAAGAAATCACGACCCACAAATGTGGCTCAGCTGTGAATAATGTTTAAGGTAATGCATAAAGAGATGAACTATTATAAATACCCAATAATGATATGACTAAAATTAAAATTTAATGAAGATGCAGATTCAATAAATAACAAAGAGCAGATCCAGAAATGGTAACATAAGCGTGTTATTTAGGACTACAGAAGTGGTTATCAACATCATTAGCCAAAATCACTGCCGAGTGCTGCTGCTGGGAAGGGGCCACGGCCAGGTGAAGAAGAGTCATGAGCTGTCCCTTCTCATAACAAACACTGATTTGACTCATTACTCTGCATGCCTATATAATGTTGACAAAGATGAAAAAGTGAACCAAAGAAGCAAGACTTTAAATCATAGCACTATTTTTGGTCACTATAAAATAGCAGTTCTATAACCTATAGAAACTATTACACAATAATTTTTGTAATTAAGAAAATCACTTTCCTGTCCCAAAGGTATTTCAATGTCTAGAATGTAGTTCATCTCCTCCACGTGGCTACGGGGTTCTCATGAGACCCCCTCATCAAAGAAGACGAGGTGGTGGGGCTGAACACAGGGGATCACGAACCACAGTGTGCACCCCACAAAGTCATGAAGCAAGTGACAGCCTCAAAGCAGAGATCGGCCAGGGCCAGAGACTAAAGGGCTCCTCTGTCTTACCTTGTGCTCAACTGCTCTCCCATGCCTGCCACCAGACTTTGACATGAGGCAAGGCAGGAAGATGCAGGACAGGAAATGGGGTGCGCCCTACCAACAGGTGGAGAAGTGGAGAATGTTGTCTGGAGGGTCAGCTGGGGAGACATCAAGTCGCTGCTGTTGCAAGTATACGGACGTCTGAGGGACCATGGGTGCACCTCCTTTTCAAGGGCCTGAAAATCAGCCACTCTGGCACACTCCACTGAACAATTACTATTTTTCCCTTTCCCTCCCTTGGGCAAATAGAGACAGTGAGAAGGCACTGACTGTAAAGCAATTTGCACCAAGATCCAGGTGCCCCTTCCCCAAAGATGAATTGCACATGGTGTAACAATATGTATAATTATACTGCCTGCTTAAAGGGTCATTATGAAGATTGAGTGCCTTCATCTTTGCAAAGCACTTAGAACAACGCCTGGCAGACAGCAAGCCCTATATAAATATTAGTTATATTAATAAAATAAGGGAAGAGAACATGGTGTGTTTGCAAAGGCGCAGTGGGAAGTCTCTCTCTGTCCAGAAGTTGTGCTCATGTGCTGAGGAACAGGTGCTACGACAGATTTAAAAGGGGCCTGCCCCTCCTTGGCGCCACACTGAGGAAAGGAAGTCGCATTTAGATGAAACTGTCCCTAGGAGTGGGGGACACGTAGGCCTGCACATCCTTCCGGGCAGTGTTTTGGCCCTAGGGGGCGTGTAAACGGACCAGAGCGCCCACCGTCTGGGACACANGCCCTAGGGGGCGTGTAAACGGACCAGAGCGCCCGCCGTCTGGGACACAGGACGACCTGGGCCCTTGCAGCGTCCCTGAGCTTGCTGCCCGCGTTCTGACTTTGTGGGAGTGGGCTGGGCATACGGGCTGCGGGGGGCGGGGGGGGGTGTCCCTGTTAACTCTAAGGTGCCTTGGACCTTCAGAAAACCAACTCTGATGCCAGCAAAGGTCTGAAACTAGGTGCAGCACAACCAAATTCTGCTTAGCACTCTCCACGCAAGAGGAGAAGGTTTAAATACCTCTAGATTTTGGCTCTCGGTGTCTGGAAACTTCCAGCTAGTGTATTAAAAGAAAGTGAACGGTAACCCAGAGCGAAAACTGCAAAGGAAACAGGGGAATGACTTAGACTTATGTTCTTCGCATTGGCTGAACAAGCGTCTACTGAACACCCACTCCGCCTGGGCGCTAAGAGCACAGATGAACACAAAACACATAGCTTCTTGCCCTCCTGGAACTCACCCGCTAGTGGAGAAAGACTCTCAGTACAGCTGGGACATACGATGTGTCGGACGTGACAAGGCACTAAGTGCTACGGAGAACACCACCCCAGGGCAGGTGTTAGGGAGAGCTGCTGGGGACGGCAAGAATGGCAATCTCACAATCAGAGACAATCTCAGCCAAAAGGGGACGTGCAAGCAAAGGCCTGAGGCTAAGATAACAAGTATCTGGAGGGAAGCAGCTCCCGCCCAGGAAGACAGGAGAGGAGGTAGTGGGAAGGGCTTCCAGGAAGAGGAACGGTATGTGTTAGAGCCCACCACGGAACTGAAAAGCAGTCAGGATGGCCGGGAGCCAGAGCACTCTGAGGAAAGTGACAGGAGACAGGGGCAGGCAGGGCCGGAGCAGGCAGAGCCCTGTGGCCCGCCGTAGGGACCTGTCTGGACTCAAAGAGCAGTGGGCAGCTGCTGAAGGGTCTTGAGCAGGGATGGGCATGGTCAGGACGAGGCTTCAACCCGCCCCACTGGCTGCAAGGCTGGTATTGGCCACGACTCTTTGGAGGAATGAAAGGGAAACGGATATAGAGTCTGTGGAGTGCGCCCCTGCCTTACTGAGGATTGCTGTGAACCACGTTGGGCTACAGCGGCCGGCCGGCTGGCTGGCCAGGCTGTGAGAAGAAAAGGGACACTGAAACTGGGTACCAAAGGGGCTCGAGGCTCCCAGCGTGGGGACCAGATACGGAACAGCAGAAGGAGAAGGCTGGAGGGAACACCTGAGTAAAGTTCCTCCTCGTATTCACCCTCTCAGCGTCAGGGACACCTGCTGCAGGACTCCAGGATCTGGTCATTTTTTAAAATATAAACATTGCCGGCATCTCGTCCTACCAAGGAAAAGTCACTGTGACAGTAAGAATGACTGATGGTCATCGATGATAAACTGTGAGCATGGATGCTGATGCAGGTAGAGGGCCTGTTAGCAGACGGGCCAGGTCTTGAATGATCTTCCTTTAGAAAATGTTAGCAATCCAAGGCTCACATCATGATGTCCATGAGGTAATCCAAACACCCATCCATGAAGGATGCGACTGGTGGGAGGTGGTTCTTGAAGCCATGGATATGGAACGCCACCCTCCCATTACAAGTAATTTTCTAGAAAGAGCCAGACGTAGAGATGAAAGCGGGAATAAAGGAATGTGCAAGTCAAAGGCTGCGCTCACTTTCAGTAAGGACAGCCTTGGACTGGTCTCCCCGTCATGCCACCCACCGCGGCCCCCGGGCCCCTAGACCCACAACCTCCTCCTCAACACAAGAGAGGAATGCAAGGCTGGTTGGTAGTCACAGTATTCTCAAAGAGACCAGCCTGGGCATCCTCACACCACAGGGCACCCACAGAGCAAGACAGGGAGGGGTCCTCAAGTTCCTGCCAAGGCTTCATCAGTCGTGCGCCTACACACTGGACTCCCGTGCACCATGCTGTTCTAAGACCGACGGGCTTCCTGTGACCAGACAAGCCAGTTAGTCATCTGCAGAGAAACTGTCAGAGTCAAGTCCCAGGGAGGCAGCCATGATTTCTGTGCTGGCAGCAGCCATCTGCAAACCCTAGAAGCATTTTAGGCTTTTTGACAATCACAGTGCAATCACGTGCAGGTTCATACAAATATAAAGACAATGAAAGGTCACAGATGAGGGCTTGAAACTGGAAGATTACAGGGTACCAGTTCCCCAATCTTCTTATAACACAGAGTTGGAATACGCCCTGCAGATCTGCTGCTAAAAAAAAAATAAAATAAAAAATAAATTTAAGGGCGCCTGGGTGGCTCAGTGGGTTAAAGCCTCTGCTTCGGCTCAGGTCATGATCTCAGGGTCCTGGGATCGAGGCCCGCATCGGGCTCCCTGCTCAGCGGGGAGCCTGCTTCCTCCTCTCTCTCTGCCTGCCTCTCTGCCTCCTTGTGATCTGATCTCTCTCTCTCTCTGTGTCAAATAAATAAATAAAATCTTTAAAAAAAAATAAAAAATAAAAAATAAATTTAAAAAATCACTCCTTGAATTATGCATTTGACTCAGGAGATGATGTCTCCCGAAAAAAAATATGCAAAATATATTTTTCTAAAAAACTGAATAATCTAGGGGCGCCTGCATGGGTCAGTCAGTTAAGCATCTGCCTTGGGCTCAGGTCATGATCCCGGGTCCTGGGATGGAGCCCCACACCGGGTTCCCTGCTCAGCTTCTCCCTCTCCCTCTGCCCTCCCCCACCTCCTTGTGCTCCTCTCTCTCAAATAAATAAAGTCTTTAAAAAACACACACACAAAAACCCAAACCCAAACTTCTGTTCTGATGGGTTCTCATATTTGTGGCATACGTTACTTGAGGGAGTAGAATAAATTATTTTCCCGGCCTTGAAATGCAAAACCAAAACAAACATGACAAAAAATACCATCTCCATACACACTTGAGAATTAGACCTGGCCGCAGAAGAAATTACAGTAATCCCTCCCCAAACACGTGTTGCGGTTGCTCAGACTCCCAGACACGCCGCATCTCTTGGGGAGAAAGAAGGAACGAGGAGAACACGTGTTTTCACACTGTTGCCTTGATACATCTGGCCTTGAGGTCAGCCTCCCAGTGCTCCCTGGGCAGGAAGAAATCAAGACCGACAAGACGGGCCCGGGGAAACAGGAACCAACCACGTGAGCCACAAAATAAGGAAGACCCTGGGCATTTAGAAAGAGAACACACGTTGCCGGAGTAAAGAGATCAACGAGACGGGGAATATATTTTGGCATGTGACAGCACAAAACACAGTTACAAAATCTTAAAATTAAGAGACCAATGCTGAAGCATATCTATCAAGAAAATGTTTGTCCTGAGGCATGTAAAATAATATTCAAAGTATTTTTACTCAAGGGGCCCTATTTTATTTACTTATTATTTATTACTTAAGGGGCTCTGTTTTATTTTAGTGCACATTTAAAAAATATGAAAGATGGCGTACTCTTAATGAAGGGACATTATGCAGCCATTCACAATGATGCTTGTAATAACAAAGAGGCTTATTTACGTTACGTGAAAAATCACAGTGCAGCAAACTGCAAATAATGTATGAACTCAGCTATGCCAAAAAGAATTTTTTTAAAGATTAGAAAGAAATATGCCAAAAATGTTAATAGTTATTGCCTCTGGGTGGTATAGAATTATGAGTAATTTTTCTCATTATTCTTCTTCCCTAATTTCTCTCAATTGCGCATCTATTATTTTTACAATCACACACACACAAACACCACACACACTATTAAAAAGCACGTTGCAGGGATGAAATGTCTGAGTATTTTAGTTCATAAATGCACAGCTATAAGCTGAGGGCATGAATATAGATGATCACGGTTTCATTTATTCTGAAACAAGAATGCTGGGATTTTCGGGAATAATGAAGGGCAAAAGCTCCTGGCAAAGTATCTCACCTACTTAAACAGCAAGATTAAACAAATGATTTAGAATCTAAGAGTGTGGACTAACTGCTGGGTAAAGGCTTATTAAGTAGGCTACCATCCCAGACCTGGTGCTAAAAATTACAACCCTGCTCAGGGAATGAAAGTCACCTTATTAGACCCAAAGATACAATCACCCCAAATTACTGTTGCAATATTATTAAACTGTTTCTGCCAATACATGTTTAAGGTAGAAGCCAAACTCTGGCAGGCAACCGTCGGTGCCCCCCGGGAGGAAAAGTTCAGGCGCACGTGGAGATCTGATGTGCGCGTTCCAGCGAGCAGGGTGTCCCTTTGGAAGGCGAGAGGGTTCTGCGGGGAGGGAGGTTTAGCTTTGAGGCTCGGTTCTGCCCCTTACTGAGCTGCGCAACCTTAGGCAAGTCATTTATTCTTCCTGAGATCCTGTTTCTAATTGCAAAATAAGGATAATAACGTCTACTTGCTAGAGCTGTCATGAGAAGAAAGAAAATGTGTGTGCAGGGTATGAGTATAGAGACTGGCTGACACCGGACAAGGGATGAATGAATGTACAAACAGTCAAAGCAAGTGAGGTTTTTCCTACTTGTCCACTAACACCATAGTACTTGTTCAGGTAAATGCGGGGGGAACAGGGGTGGGCAGATGACTACAGGGAGGCTGGCCTAACTCCCATTTCTTCCCTTTTTCTCTCTCGTTCCACCTCCAGTATGGAGGCTGGAAAAAGCTACGCACCTGGTTTCTGGGCTCCTTTCTGGCTAGGAGGAGCAAAGTAACAAAGTGACACAAGAAGAAAGTGCCTGGGGGGGATTCCAAGGACACTGCTGCTTTCTTGATGACAGGGTCACAGGTCAGTGGTAATGCCTCCCTCCCTTCCTCCTGCTCTTAAACATGCAGGGGATGGCTGGGCCACAGCAGCCACCTTGCAGTCATGAGGAGAGTCACAAGAACACAGCAAAGACACTGATCGTGACAGTGTTAAGCAATGTTACTACCGGCAGGTGCCGACTTTTTTTAGACTTGTTATTATGTGAGAAAAATGAGCCCTATTTAATTTCAGCCACTTTTCTTAGAACCCACAGCCAAAAGCATTCTTAAAGAATACAAATCAGGAGTGTAATTCCGTCTCGTCCTTGCTCTTGAGGAGCTTACTGTCTACGGGTGATAAGGACAAAAAAGGGAGCTCACACATAAATGCCAACTTAGAATGTAATATTAGTGTTACGAAGAAGGGGGTACCTGAAATTCTGTCCTTTGTACTTAAGGACAAAGCACACTTCTGAGACAGTGGGGAAGGTCGGGGTGAAGGGGACAAAGGAGAGACTGCTCAGCACCGTGAACAGCAGGTGCAAGGCTCCAGGGCAGGAAAGGAATGCGGAGCGGGAGGGCGCTCAACAGGACCGTGGGCCGGTGCAGAGAGGGTGCAGAGAGCGCCGGGCGCTCATGGCAAGATCGGGCCGTGATGGGGAGATGGGGAGGGTCAGACCTCTCCGCACCTTATGTTTCTTGGGAGTAGACAGGGTTTTCTCGCCCCGAGAGCAAGGGGAAGCTATGTGAGTGAGTTTGGCAAAGGCGAGGCACGTTCAGACGGAATCCTGGTGGCTGAGATCTACCGCTGGGTGTGTGTGGTATACACAGAGACTGAAGATTCTCATCTGCGGCGTTCTGTGCATGCAGGACCCCTTCTTCCTTGTCAACACAAACCTAATCTTGGTCAGGGCAGCGCTGTGCTGGGCCCTGGTGACAGACTCTGATGGGACCATGCCAATGAGCACTTTCTTTGTCCCTGTTTTCTAAGATCCCCTGGAGTGCAGCAACAGTCCAGCTGGCCCTGATCTGACTGAGGGCACCTCCGCAGGATTCCGCCTGCTGGCGGGGCGGGCTGTGGGGGTGGAGGCGTGTGCAGAGGCCATGATCCTAGGGATGCATTCTAAGTGATGTACCTGCTATCTACAGAGAAAAGGCAAAGGGCCCACCCCCATTTAACAGGCCTGGTAAGGAATCTGCTTCATCGGTCTAAAAAGCCAGCACTATATTAGGCAACATTCCCGCTTCCAAACCAGGAGAACTGCCTGACATGGGAATATAAGGGGACCCAATTATGACAAAACGCGACGATAACTTATAATAAAGTGGACAGGAAAGCAGACAGGGTAAACCATGTATGGAAGCAGCGATCTTCTGAAGAGTTTGATACTAGACTTCGAAACGTGAGCAGAAAAAAATAATTCTTCTTTGGATGCTTTTTCCGTAAGGTAAGTGAATCGAGACAGACTTGTTTATGGAGAGCTGCGGACAAGTACGGAACGGAGAGAGACGGCAATCGTGACGGGTGATGACGGGGTCTCCGCTCACTGTGGGTATGGCTGAAGACATTATGCTCAATTTAGAGCAGTTTCTGAAATCTGTTTCCCTTCATGAGGGGAAAACGTTAGTTGTACACAGATCTGTTCACACAAGCCACTAGAAAAACCCACTATGGAAAGGCTGATCTGACACGTGAATTTCTAAGGGACAAAAGACACTGAACAGACAAATTGGACAACGGTTCGAGTTTTAGGGGAGGCTTCACAGTTAACTGTGCAGCAGCTCACAACCTCTAGAAGGTGGTCAACAAAAGTCAACAGGATTTAAGACACGACAAAATAAGAGACGTTCTTAGAAACACATGAACAGAGAAATATATAGAACTAATGATACTTAGAGAAAAAATATTTCAAATTACTGCAGACGGGTCTTTCAAAATGTTACGAACCAGGGAATCACTTGTGATGTAAGCAATTAACCAATAATGAACTGCTCCCTAAAGAAACAGTATGAATGAAGGCAACTGCTTGAAGAGTCGGCTTGTTCTGTTAGAAATCACATGATGACATGTCTCAGTTTGGGCTGCTATAACACCATGTCACAGACTGGGCGACTTACACACAACAGAAACTTCCTTCTCACAGTTCTGGAGACTGCAAGTTCAAGATCAGGGTGCTGGCATGGCCAGGTTCTGGTGACCTTCGGGTTGTCTTCTCACTATGTCCTCGCACGGTGGTAAGAGGGGCCGGGGAAATCTTGGGGGGGTCCCTTTTATCAAGCACTAATCCCACTCACTTCCCAAATGGGATCTAATCACCTCCTAAAGGCTCCACCTCCTAATACCATCCCACTGGGGGCTAGGACTTCAAAACAGGAATTCTGCAGGAGACACAAACATACGGGCCATAGCGAGACATGAAGGTGGGAACGCGAGGCATGCTAAATGACCTTGGGATTTTAAATTCTCAGACATAAATGAGGGAGGTAGAACATTCTTAACTGAAGATATTAGAGGAATTATAAATATTCCAAGATGATAAAAAGAAAACTTTTTCCCCATATCTATGTACGGTTGGCAGTCATAATTTATTTCACTAATTGCAAAAACATAAAATATACCCGCCTGAAAGATTTATTGCTGAATATTTAACACCTTCCTCCAAACTACCATGGCACTTTACCTGCTCCTTTCTTAGGGTTATTAATTACCATTCATTGGGTGGCACAGGGTACGTGCCAGGAATTGTATAAACCACCCAAAAGGGAAGGGAGCTTAGGTGCTGTGATCAAGAAACTGAAGTTCAAGAGTAGTTACAAACACTGCCCAATATCTAAAGACCGCTCCGAGGTCTGATGACTCTAGGAGGGCTCATAAGACAGAACTCTGCACACAGTCATGCTCACAGCTGGGATTTATCACAGCAGAGGGGACAAGGACACGGGAAATCAGCCACCAGCTTCCCCGAGCCCTCTCCCGCGGCAGGCACAGAGGACATGCTTAACTCTGCTGGCAGCACGTGTGACAGGCTGGCTATCAAGAAAATGCCTTAGAGACCCCGTGCCAGGCCCTTTCTTGGGGCTGGTCATGCAGATGGCCTCTGCCGGGCACATACACCATTCCAGACTCACAGGACAGAAGTGGGGTTCCACACAAGCCACATGGTCTACACAGTCGAGGCACAGGGAGGGCCTTGTCAGTTCCGGGAAGGCCCCGAAATGCTGGTTCCCGGATGCCAGCCAGCCATGGGGACAGGCCTTCCTGTGGGCACATCTCTGGCCTGCCGTGCTAACTCCCATCTGCACAGAGAGACGAACCATTACATGGGGCTGGGGCAGCTGGAGATCACAACTAGAAAAAAAATAAGATAAAACTGGATCCCTATCTCATCACACACTAAAATCAATTCCAAATAAAGTCCAAAGTATAAGGACCTTATTAAGCTTTTAGAAGAAAATGCAGTAGAATATCTTAATGACTTCAGGGTAAAGAATGATTTCTTAAAATAAAAAATGCACTGACCGTAAAGGAAGGTGACAATCTGGACTACATTAAAGCTTAAAACTTCAGCTCATCAAAAACAGCATCATTTTTTAAATGAAAAGATAATTCAGTGTACGAAAAGATAGGAACAACTCATATATGCTGACAAAAGATTAATCTATGAAATGCATACAGAGCTGTTCCAAGTCACTAAGAAAGAGATATATATATATATCTCAATGGAAAAAAACAGGCAGACAAGAACAGACAATTCGGAGAGGCAGAAATCCACGTGATCCGAAAACACTAATAGATGCCTCACCTCTCCAGCAATTACAACAAGGAAATTCACAAGCACACGGGACCTACTTCTGCTTCCAGGCAAGGAGGAGGAACGCACAAGGGACTTACCCTCCTGCCTGGAACGAGTGAAACACTGGAAAACTCGGTGAAGCTCTGGTGCTCAGAACACCGACCTGGAGGCCATGGCCGCCGGTGAGCACGGGGGGCAGGAGCAAGTGAGGTGGGCCCTGCCACAGCCCAGACGCCGTGGGCAGTCTCCAGGAGGTGCCGCAGGACAGCAGACCCAGACAGAGAGCCCGCTGTCTCTGAGCTAAGAGTCCGGGCATCGGGGGTCAAGAGTTTGAGGGTAGAGGATGAGCAAGGACAGAGCTGCTTTGACCGAGAACTCCAGGGTCCCCCTCGGGGCCGTCGGTGAGAACAGATCGGCGGAGGTGAGGGCACCATCTCGGGCCAAGGGATGAAACATCTGAAAGACGCAGAGGGACCGGTCCTCAGGGTCCACACAGGGCCGGGCCTGATTCCCATCCCCACCGGCCAGAGGGGGAGAGCCTCGTAATTCAGGGGCCGTTGGGAAAAATACTCAAAGGGGTTTGCTTCAGCGGTGGGGAAAGATCATCCCCAAACCAAACTCGGCTCGGGCCCTGCCCGTCAACTTAAAAGCAAGACTGAAAAGGATGAACTGTTCCAAACAGATGTGCCCCGAGAACGGCTCAAAAATATTAATAGGAAGACAGAAATATCCAGCATCCAACAAGGTAAAATTCACTGTGTCTGGTGTCCAACCCAAAATAACCAGAAATGCAAAGAAGTAGGAAAGCAACACCCACAGCGAGGAGGAAAATCGAAGGACTGGCTAACGGAATGGGACAGAGCACATGCAGCAACCCAACACCGCCAACGCCTTACCTGCCGACCGACAGCACGGCGGCGAGGGCTGAGCAAGCTGGGGTGCGCTCGTCCACAGGACCGCTCCCCGCCGGTGGCACACGTGAGCCAGCGTGCTCCACGTCAACCCAGGGGCCTCCCACGCACGGCTCAACCCCGCACACAGCTCACGCGACCACCTACATCTCCATCGAGGTTTAGAAAACACACAAAATAAGCCCAGGTCTTCCCGGGGGGGGGGGTCCTATACATAGAGGGAGAACAGGAAGAGACCCCCATTTCAAGCCGCCTTAACTCGGGACAGTGTCTCCCTCAAGGGCAGAAGGGGCTGGCGGCCCACCTCGCCGCCCTTCTCTCCTTCCTGCCGGACGGCACCTGCTGGAGACCGTGCTTTCCACGCAAGTCCAGCCTCTGAAGGGGAAGTCGTCAGGGGGCCCTGGCCTTACCTCGTGGCCGGACGTCCGACGGGAGGGCTGCTGCAGCTGGAAACGCGGGCTGTTCCCTGACCGTGGAGCAGCCGGGGGCCCCGGGAGCGCTCACCCCAAACTTCTCGTGGCCGGAGGCGGAACGAGCCACGCTTACTTGGGATTTTCTGTCACATGCCCTTAATCCCTAGCAAAAGTAGCACACAGGCGGCTTCAAACACAGTGTTCACGTTTTACTTCAGACGCTGGCTGGGAGACACATGTATACTCATTATGTTCATCTTTAGGCTATTTTTGGCATCCTTTAGGCCTTTCAGTTTGGGGTTTGTTTTAATGCTGAAACATATAAAATGTCAAAAATATGGAGCCCAATACCTAATCCTCAGAAAGCGTTGAAGGACTCGGTGATAATGAGAAATGTCTTTTGAGGCAACTCAGCAAAAGAAGACTGAGTGAGAAACAGAGAGGAGGCTTCCTGGAGTCAACCACGCCCGCAGACGGCAGTGCCAGAGTCCAAGGTCCGCGTGCTTCCCACTCCTCGGCTCTGCCCTGAAGACAAAGGTTTCTCCTGATAAACTGGCTCTGGCTCGTGACATCAAACGCAAGAGGGGAGCAGAGGGAAAGGGCTCTGACGCAAAGGCTCCCTCTTTAAGAAAACCCTACTAGTAGAAGGTCTCGGGCTGGAACTGGATTTTGGGTGAGAAGCGCCCTGTAGGTCTTGAAAGGCCTACTTGACTGTTTGTGTGTGACCCAGACGTGCACCTGAGTCGCTCGCTGCTCGGGTGTGAAGGGGCTGCCGTGTTGGGTGAGAGACTCTCACAGTCCCTATTCCTCTACCACACACACGGCGAAGCTCTGCTCGATCCCGACAGCCCTTGCGTAACCCTCCCTAACTGCCTTCTGGTCAACCACAGGGGTCTTCGGATGGCTGGGAATAAATCAGTTGGGTCTGTTTCAAGTAGATCAAATTTATTAAACTCTAAGAATCAGTTACTTGAGGGCTATCCCGGCATTCGAAAATTCCACTAGTGTTAAGCATCCACCAAAGGAAAACATTTGGATCTGGTGAGAATGATGTACTGAAATCTATCTCTGTAGGACAGCTTTTCTTCTGTTTTGTTCGACGTTTTCCCCTCCCGATGCTTACCACCGATCCACTGAGTCGGACCAGAAGGACTGCTGCGCCCCGCCCCCCTCCCCCCACAGGTACATGAGGGCCACGGCCGGCGGCCACGGGAGCAGCGGATGCACCTGGACAGCGGTGCTGTGGAAAGATCCCCAGTAAGCTCTGCCTCCCAGGCCCCCAGGGCTGATCAGGGCCCTCTCCTCTCCAGATGCCTGGTTTTCAGTCTCTCCTTCAATCCTCGAATCACCTCTGATCTTTTCCATTAATCCATTTTTCCCCTTCAGTCGGCCACTGGTTTCTGGGGCTTGCATCCAGAAGACCCTCTTCGCCCCTCCGGGAAAGATCCAGCTAGAAGATTCCCGCCCCACACCGCACACACGGAGGGGGATGAGGCCAGCAGCCACGTTTGCGCACTGTGACCCCCTGTGGCTGGCGATGGCCGGCTGGTCTCAGGAGACATCCGATCCCACCTGAGCCAGTCACACGCTCTCTTCCGGGCGTTGGAAACGGGACCTTTCGAAATCTACGCACGTCACTGAGGAGAGGAGCTATGACACGACATGAAGGCTGGGCCGGGATCATCCTCTTCGCGTGCCCAAACTGAGAGAGCTGGTCTTCAGATGGGGGGAAAGGACGCGGAGAATGCCGTGGGGCCCCAGGAAGGGGCAGAAGTCGGTGGCCGCTGCTTCTCCCGGCTCTGTGCCCCCACGTCTCCCCGTCCTCAGCTCTCAGGGCCCTCCTACCCTCCCATTCGCTGAAACCCTCCTGACCACCACCCCCTCCCCGACACACTTTTTTTCCCCCTTAAGTGTGAGTAGATTGCTGTTTCTTACAAGAGAATCGCCTTTCTTCAAGATCCTCATAACCCCCTTTCCTCCAGGGTCCCCCTCCCCTACTGTGACGGGCTGATATGAACACGCTTCCTAATTTTCACAAGGAGTCCGCTTGCTTCATGTTCCCTGGACCTTCCGCATTCCCAGTGGGAGCCCCCCGCCGCCTGCGCGCACTCCTGCAGAGTCCGGTCTTCGGGAAATCCGACCCTATTTGCTGACCCGCGCAGGGAAAGAGCAAGTGCAGCCGTTGCTCTCTCGCAGGCTGGGCAGACGCTGGACGAGGACGGACCAAGACGGCCACGAATGCGGCTCTGGGTTACCGAAAAGTTCATCGGGCTCGTCTCCCTACAACGTGTGCCACCTCCCCGGGGTCCCTTCCGGCTTTGCTCCCTGGCTGCCCGTCCGTCCCCGCTCGGACCGTCTATCTCCTCGGGTGGCAGTCTCGTCAGGCAGGGGACGGGGAGGTGTCTGGTCTCCGGAGCGCATCGCAGTAACAAAGAGCCACACCCGGGGGCACTGCGGCCTCTGAACCCAACCACGGGACGTTTAGGCTCTGGAGGAGGACAAGTGAACTAATCAAGGTGGGTTTTAAGGCCCGCGTTGTCCCTCGATCATTTTGACGGGACCTTTTTCAAGCCAAACCCAACCCAGAGGAAGCCCTCGCCGTTCAAGGCCACTTTCACAAGCAGCTGCTCACTGGTTTTGGAGCTGCTGTGCACGCTCACAGGCACGCACGCACGCACGCACGCACACACCGGGGCCGCTCGTCCTGCCGAGCAAAGGGCCCCCCACGCTACGGCCACTGTTCCCGATACACTGTGGGGGTGTGGGGGGCTCACAGTGTCTCCATCTGATCCACACGAACCTAATTAAACACACTGAGGCAATGAGTGCACACACACGCGGATCCCTCGCCCTACAAGAGGAGACACTGCAGAGACCTCCGAGATCCTCTGCCGCACACAGTCTATTCATAAAAATCTAATTTGCACAGGACCTTGTCTACTGCTGGGAGGCAAAGGCCAGCAGGAAGAACACCAGCTTTTCCTGGACCTTACAGAGGACCCGTCAACATGCGGCAGGAAGCGGGGAGGGAGGGGGGAGACTCACGAAAGAAGTCCTGTGCCCAGGAAGCTGCAGGGCAAGGGACAGTTTTCTCTCCCTGAGGTGGGAGGCGCAAACAATGGGGTCAAACGCCTCGGGGGGGTGTCTGTGGGCAAAGGAAGTGCATCATTTCTGGGACTGTGACAGTGACCCTCATGGGTTAACCACTGGAATTCTCTCCGGGTGACCCTTCCGCAAGCATTTCAGTCTATGTCTTTATGCATCTACTAGATCAGGTATTAGATCGTTCTTACGACAGATATCAGTATGTTCGAGAAGGCTCATATCCATACAATGACATCAATTCATTCTCTGTTGCCATGTCATAGGACAACAGCTAGACACATTCAGTAAATCTGGCAGAGATGTTCGGAGCAGCATGACATACAATCCAGGTTAAGTGACATATTTAAATTGCATTGTAGGCTCTGCAGGGTGCCTCAAAGAAGCAGAAGTTGGTTCAGCTGCAGCGTGTACGAAATGGGTACAACGCTACATGCACGGGACGGACGACCGGGCAAGCGTGGTGTCCACAGTGGCTGAGGACACAGACAGCTGTGGTTTTGAACAGGAGCCCCCCGGACGGGAAGTCCCAAGGGCAGAGACCACAAGCGAGGGGATGATCTGTGACAGAACAGGGTGATCTGCAAACTGCTCCAGGGGAAGGAGCGGCAGAGATCTATGTATTTAGCAACAGCTGGTGACTGTCCTGAGTGATACCAGGAAAGCCAGGCAGCAAAATAACAAATCAGACAAAAGTAAGCAATTAAAGGGTGCTTAGCCAAGTTTAGGGTACAACTTTAACCCTCGAGACCAAAGCTGTAGACCTTGACTACAACGCTCTCCCAAAATATGTCCCCGGTGGGTTGTTTCTTCCTACGGAGTGGTGAGCATTTATATGCAATGCACGTATCAACAATTTCCCATGTTTCACGTCTATAATCTTTAGTTACACTGCCCTGAAAAGTGTTTATCTTCACAAACGACAATCTGGGTATAGAAAGCCTGTATGATGGCATGCTGGGGGTGGCCAACCATCTCGGTTTGCCCAGAACTCAGGGGCTTCCCAGGACATGAGACGTGTCAGTGCTGTAACCAGGACAGTCCCTGGCAAAGCCGGCTGGGCGGCCGCCCTAATCTGGGGTAATACAGAACCCCAAAGTCTAGCTACAAACATTAGCAGATACAAAGGGCCCCATGCAACGCCGTCTGCCTAAAGGGGGTGCCTACCTGAACTGTACAGAAGGGCCGTAAAATGCTTGCAAATAAAACCCGCAAAACTGAATGCCTGACTGGTTTCCCTCTGAGCTTTTGGTATTTTATAGACAGAACCTCAGACCGGAGGCACTGACGTTCCACACGGGGGTTTTAGAAGCAGAGGCACTGTGAGTAGATAACAGTTTGTATCCATGATGGGCTTCATTCCTTCCAGATGATCTACCAAACCCAAGCCTAATGGCAACCTTTTAAGAAAGGATAAAAGGTCTCCTCAGCATGCCCTCAAATGATTCCAGATTAAAACACTGTGCAATTATTTACAGGAAACGGCGGTGTGTCAGAGCATTTGGCTGAAAATACTATGTTTCCAAATAAATTTGGTAGACAGCTAGGGTTGCTCTAAAACGGGGCAAAATATATGGCCATGAAAGACAGAGGAGGATCTCGTCACCTCGGTCCAGCATGGTGTCAAGTGAGGACAAAGGAAAAACCAGCAAGGATGTCACTCCATCACTGCCACCACCAAGGCCCATCACGGGCCCTGTAATTTGTGATCTCGTTCAATCCTCCAGACAACCCAGTAACAGAGATGTCCCCCGCGCGGCTTCCGGGTAAGGAAGCAGATGCTCAGCGGGGTCTAGGGACTTGCCCACAAACAGCTCCTACGTGACTCGAGTTTTAAATTCAGGTCTGTCTCCAAAGAGCATCTGTGCTCTGAACACCTACTACGTGTCCGATACTGTGGTGGGTGCTGGGGTGCAAATGCATCCCTGGCAGAGAACCTCTCCCCCAGAGGCTCCCATGCTGAAGGCAACGAGCAGCCGTGCCGTAGCAGGCGGGACACCTACCAAGGGCTCGTCAGGTGCCAGAGACTGTGCGAAATGTCCCCTGGCCATTACCTCAGCCACTCCTGATACAGCTATTGCTTTCCATTCTTACTATTTGCCACAGTTGTCCCGAGTCTGAGGCTTCCAGACGTTAAGGAACTAGACCAAAGTCACGGGTTAATTAGTCATGTCCTCTGACTCCAAGATCCAGACTCTTAACTGGACCACGTGTGTCAGACAAATGCAGCCGACGACAGGCTGAGCTCGGCACCACATTCGTGAATCAGGCGGACCACCAGGTTTAGAAGTAGAAGGAGTCACTAGAAACCGGTACTTCTGGAGAAGTCTTCGAGAAGACCAGAACTGGAGCAGAACGGCAAAGGAAGACGTGCCGCTGCGGACGTAGGGCAAGGACAATGACAGCAGGAATAAGATGGAAGAGGACGGAGGAAGAGGAGGATGGCTCGGCCACCATTCAGTCAATGTGTATTTCGTGCCAGCCCTTCTAGGTTCTTTATCGTGCGTCTTCCCCACAACGAGGCCCTGGAAGCAGGTACCACTATTAGCTTCATTTTTCAGAAGAGGCCCAAGGTCACATGGCCATGACAGGACGCAGCTGGGGCGGGTACCTAGGCCAGGAGGGTGGCTGTGGTGGCCTGCGCCCTTAATCACTGCACCAGCCCGCCCCTGTGCGAGCAGGGCTGAAAGGAACCCAGGAAACGCAGTCTGTCTTCCGAGGGGAAGAGCTGCAAAGTCACCCTGCAGGACGGGCTGCACAGAGCGGCGCAGAATGGAGGCCATTTGTAATAAGCACCCCACATGGGTGACGGGCTGAGCACATGACCCAGCAGAGGGAGACCAGGTGGCCAGTGGAAGGGACGATTTGACGAGGGGTCACACCATTGGTAGAGAGTTCAATCAGGCAGCTGCGGAAGTCCTGGCATGAGCATCTGGGGGCGAGTACAACAGAGGTGAGTCAAGGCTATAGGGCGAATGGGCCTCACTGGGTGGGGAGCTGGGTGGAGAGGAAAGATGGTTCAAGGATGAATCCAAAAAGTTCACATCCTTATGACTGAAGGAACAATGAGATACCATCAAATGGAAAGGAAACTCGAAGGAGAGCGAGTTTGGTTTTCCCACGACGAAAGGGAGATGTGAGTGGAACAACCAGGCAGATACCCAGGGAGAAGCACAGAGTGAAATCTGGCCTGGGGGCAAGTGAGTAATTGGGAAGCACGAAAAGAGGTGATGTGCAAGCTTCCATCGGTCAGGCTCTTTGTTACAAACAAGTGATTCTGGCTCGTTTAAGCAAAGAAGCAATTTACTAAAGAGTACGAGGTAGCTGCGAATCAAAGAAAGCTGGAGAACCAGGTTTCAAGGCTAAGAGGGTAGAAGCAGCACCTCAAATCACATGCAAAAATGCTTCCAGGGAGAAACACTGGGTGCACCCCCCACTCCCCGACCCCAGCCTTCCTGGTGACGCTGCCGACGGTCATGCTGGATGCTCGTAACATCAGGACCCTGGCCACTGTTGCCCTGGAAAGTGGGTGTAGCTGCCACCCCTCACCAGGGCAGATCCTGCCTCTTGTATGTCTACAGCTAAAGATTCAAAATCCACTGCGCGTGAGTCTGAGTGGCTGAAACCGGGTCACGTGCCTGAGTCCTAGCAGCAAGGGAAGCTGGAAAGAACATCAGGGCCTCTGGGCCTCTGGCTTCTGTCACAGCAGGTGGTTTCTGCTTCCCTCCAAGGTTGTGGGAGGCCAAGCATAAACCTCCCCTCAAAGCATCTGGTTCTGCCTTTTCTAAATACTGACTGTTACGTTTCCCTTTCACAGGCAGAAAAACCTTTACATGTCTCAGAACAGAGAGTTTAACGTGGTGATGCTAAGATTTTGAAGAAGATCATCCATTCATCTTTGGTGAGTCTAGGGGCTGCCATAATGATGTCGTCGATTTTTTTCTGCTGCGGGTGGCCCGGTGGTCCTGGCACAGGCTGTCAGCAGGCCCCGTCACTGGGAATAAGGAAGCTCTTTTCTGTTTGGAACTGCTGCAAATCTCCCACAGCATGTGCCAAGGGTTTGGAGGTCCCTGGGTTACAGACTCTGGGGACCATTTTTAATTTACCGATAAGCGAAATTTTAAAATGTGACATCTTTGAGTACCGCTGCCCTGGTCTATTAAACAAAGAAAAGCAATTCCCATGATAATATCATCCTATTAACCTAAAGCTGACAGTGCTGATGTGGCCCAGGGCTGGCAGGATGGCCTAAACTGTAACTAGACCACACCTGTTTCTGCCTGCACACACCTGCACGGCCTCGCCCTTATATGGACAGAGAGACAGATCATTTTGTAGTTTGCAGGTTTAGATCCAAAAGAGCATGCAGGGGTGGCTGTGACCAAGTTCAAGTCGAGAACACCTGTCCCCCACCTGCCTTCACCCTTTTCCCTGAGTCTTTATGCAGCCTTGGCCCAGCGGAGGGTGGCACACAGAAGGACCTACTAGGATGTCTGTGCCCCGTGAGGGTCCAGTCAAAGGAGCCTGCCCTCTGAGTTTGAGAGCTGGGCTCAGGCAGAGCATCCCATACCAGCTGGGCAGTGCTGGGAGAGCTGTTACACCTGACCCTTTGCTCATCCGGAGGAAGGGAAGAGAACACCACGATCTCACGATAACACAGGCCCTCCATACCGCTCTGCTGTGATTGATGGCACAAACGCGTAAATGAACTCCAGTGGGATGACCTGACTTCGACAGCCGATGGTCCAGGCTGTAACAGACCAGGGAGCAGGTGGACGCTGCTCTGGGACATCCCAGAACTGGGGACTCCGTGGCAGAGGCAGCCTTGAGTGGGACTTAAGAAAATGATCTATTCCTTCAATTAAAAACATTTAGTTTCATCTAGTGCCAGAGAATTTATAGAGCCATAATCCTTTCCATCTCGAATCCTTTTCATTATCTTTCCCTAATTAATTGAGGTACGTAAATTCATTGATTTAAAACTTTGCAAGCCTAGGCATTACTCATGTAGTGAACCAGCGTCATATTGCCAACAGATCAAGCTTAATCGGGTTCTACCGCTTTTTAAATTATACATGTTATTAGACAAAATTCATTTAATTTTGCATCTAACAGCTACAGCTTATTACACCGGCTGCTCCCAGACATTTACTGCAACTCGCTGTTGAATACGTACTATAAGCCAACTTAGGAGAGAATTAATAAGACGTCTGACATAATTGGCAGCTTTGGTATGATATGGAATATGCCTTAATGTGTTTCTGGGGGGAAAAAAAAGATGAAGGAAGGTATATTACCCACGTGAAATTTCTGAAGTTGCAACCTTACAGATCAATACAAAATTTCTTCCCAAGAATATTTATGGGTTATGGCAGCAGTATTTCACCCAAATAATACATAAAGGAAGGAAGGAATAGTAAATTTTTTATACAACCCAAATAATGTATGTTGAAAAGAACTTACCATGGTTTTCCAATAAACTATCCAGGAGCTAGCGCTGAATATAAATATTCAACAGTCTAGAATTCCAACCATGCAGGTGAGTTTCTAAATTCTGAGGGTTACAAAACAGGTGCCCCCTCGGCAGTCTGGCGCCGAAACGTGCCCCATTTCCAGTCTCTCATTATTTTTTTCATTTCACATTCTAATCACTTGACCAATTACCTGATAATTGAACTCCTTTGGGATCATGTTCCTTTTTAGTATTTCATTTAGCTGCAGAAAATAGGCCCATCAAAGAGGTGAAATGTCCCAATTTCAGGAAATGAGTGTTTAGAGCAAAAAACAAAGGAAAGATATAAATATTCCAATCAGCCAGGCACGAGCTAGAAAGACACTGCTTTGGTGTCCACCACACCAGTTTGCCAGCGGATTCTGCACGTTTCTGCAGCATCCCTCCGCCACCCCGGAAAGCCCCCAGCGTGGGGCAGAGGGCCGAACAGGGCCTCAGAGCCGACGGCCACGGGTCCTTGGCCTAACGGTGTCTATGATCTCGGCTGGTCACGGGGGAACGTGTCCGCAGATGGGGGCCGAAGGCAGGAGCATGCAGCTCCTAGGTTCCTCATCCTTGAGTCATGGAGCCCTCGAAGGATCTGACGAAAGCTACAGACCTTCTCCCCACTCCACTCCCCAAGGCATCCATGCAAACACACTGGCTCTTGCCCAGTCTGAGGGGCTCACCGGCTCCACAAAGCCTACTCACCGGCTTCACGCCCAGGGAACGAAACCAGACTCCAGACATCCCGCTGTCGGACGTCGCATTACTTAGGGCCCCAGAAAGAAATCCTCATAAAAAACATTCTTTCAAATCCAAGACATTCTAGAAAAAGCTGTGCCCCTCTTAGAGATAGGTTTGGTTTGGTTTCTTTGACAACTGTCTTTTTTCTCTCTGGCTAATCCACCATCTTATCAACCTCAGTGGCCCTTCAGAACTTCTTATTTGTTTCTGTCCCTCCCTCGGGGCTTGACTTCATAAATGAACTTAGATTTTCTTTGGTCCTGATTGGTCATTTCTTACTTTTATTTATTTATTTTTTTATTGTGTGCTTCTGTTTATTTTAAGCCTCCTCAAACGCCTCATGCAACAAACGAACCAATATGACAAGGCTCTCAATTTTCACTTTTGGATCCAAACACTAGAAACCAGAGAGAAAGACTACAGAAGGGTTGTTGTTTTTTTTCCTTAATCAAAAGGCAATTGTTCGCTGGCCCCAGCCATTTCTTTCCACTAAATAATCAAACATCCACATTTTCCTAGCCACAATTAACCAGCCTTTTAGGCCTCTAATTAAATGTATAAACTCTTTGGTCCATGATGATATCCCCACGTCGACCGCGACAGGACAGCTCCAAAGGGCAGACAAGAGTAAGTCCATCCACGCGCACGGAGAAGGCCTCTTCATCTGGGGCCCACGGGGACCTGGGAGCCTACATGGGGAAACACTACAATGTCACTCACCTCTGTCATTGAGCATTTCCTCCTCCTATTGAGTGGAAAATCACAGAGGTATTATTAAGGCTCCCGTGACGGTGTCACCAACGGAAACCACAAGGACTTTCCGTATCCCGTAGCAGTTGTTAGAGATCCCTCGTGATACTGTTTAAGCTCAGAACCACTTTGAAATTACGGTAGTGATTAACCCTGCTGGTACACTGGGTTGTATAACAGCTCAACAAAGAAGTATGTATTTTACTCTATCAAATAATTGAAAAATATTTTGATAACTGTATTTTAATATGCTTGGTTTCTTCTGAAATCCTATGCATTTTATTTTAAGCATTTAAAAACATTACTCTGAGAGGTGGTCCAGAAGTGGTTTGCCAACCTGCCAAAGGGGTCCAAGGCACAAAACAGATTAAGATGCCCTGACTGAGGACAAAGAGCTGACAGAGCCAGCCACGAGCACAGCCCCTCTGCCAAGACACCATGTGGCAAGTGCTTGGGGT